>CM017911.1:145742-328242 GCA_008369825.1 Triplophysa tibetana | reverse complement strand
TTTTCTTTATTATAAGTCTGTTGATGATTTGCTCTTATTTGAATGCATATGGTGTTTTAATGAGGTTCTGTGCTCTGTTTTTGAGGGTGAATTGATTTTTACTCATATTTTGTATTAATATTGTGGTATAAGAGTGTATGGTGAAATAGGATATTTTTTTTGTAATAAAAGTCTTTTTAAAATTCAAAATTCTCTCTCTCTCTCTTTCTCTCTCCTCTCTCTCATCTCTCTCTCTCTCTCGTCTCTCTCTCTCTCGTCTCTCTCTCTCTCTCTCTCTCTCTCTCTCTCTCTCTATCATCTCTCTCTCTCTCTCTCTATCATCTCTCTCTCTCTCTCTCTCTCTCGTCTCTCTCTCTCTCTCTCTATCATCTCTCTCTCTCTCTCGTCTCTCTCTCTCTCTCTGATAAGACACACAGAGAAAATACAATGTGAAATACATTTCGTGTATCATGGGTGAGATCAGTGGGGGTGTGAGAGAGGCTGTGGGTCCGCAGGCCCACTTTATTAAAAGCAGATGTGAACTGAAGTGAGATCAGCACAGAATGTGTGTACTGTGTGTTTCTGATGACTGTAATCTTCTCAGTGATGCCGTGACAAACACATCCAGCGCTGTTTTTCTTAGCAGACGTCTTGCAGGAATTGTTTACATAGCACTGACCCGCCGTTGCTACGCTCTTTCACATGAAAGGAAAAGTTTGCGCCGCGGAATTCTCCTGTAAAAATGGCCCGCGAGGCCCTGCGATCAATCCTCCAGCCAACAGCTTTCCATATGGCCTGAGTAACAGCAGAGCTTCAGGCTTTTGTGAGGTCTCCATCGTTCAGAAGAAAACACTCCAGATCCTGGAACAAGAGAAATGTGAGCATCCGCTCAGCTCATTCAAGCGGCCAAATGAGAAACAAATGTTTCTTCTCAGATGTTCTTGGCCCAGACCCTTCGTCCTCCAAACGTTGACTTCCACACTCAAACAAAATGTCCCAGAATGCTTTGCAGGAGCACAAAAGAAGCTGGACGGCTCTTCCGTTCTCAACGTATCAGATGGCTCATTGTGTCTTATCGTTCAGAGTTCATCTCGCTTTCAGCGGACTGATGCCAAGATGAACAGGAGAGGTGACATGAGAGGAGACAGCATTATTCCTGCTGAGCCCGTTCTCTTCTGTGTTTCTCAATCTTAGTTTTACAAATGTCATTTTTTTCATAAACAGATACAGAAATGTACAGCTTTATATCACTTTGATTAGAAATGTGAACAGTTACACTGAGTAGAATATACAGTATTATGTATTATATTTCTTACAAAAAAATCGTATTACTGGTATACATTTCAATGTTTGTTTTACTTTAAGAACATTTTTGCCTTGTAACTATGCATTCAATATTTTCATATTTAACAACATAAAAAAATATTTTATTATATATCTTTATTTTCACATTGTTTGTACTTCTAAAGTTTATTGGATTTCATTCTTGTTTTTGTTACTCTTACTTTTATTGTTGTCCCGGTGTTTATTATTTTATTCTGTTTTATTGTTGACAATCATACTGTCTGTGGTTGTTTATGTGACATGTTTGACATTAATACTCGCTCTCATTACTGCGGTCAATCAGACTAACCGTTTGTGATTGACAGCAGAACGGATCGGTCTGAAGATCAGCTTTATAAGACATCACATCATCAAGAATGACCTCATGAGGGAGAAGGTCACGGGGTCACTGGGTCAGAGGTTAACTGCAATAGCGTGTGTCCAGCGGTTCTGAATTCTGTTCATCGAGTTATGAGGTCATGCTGATCGAATGTTTCTGTGATGATGTCATCATTCTTTTATTGCGTGGTGTCAGAAAATCTTTAGATTTTTCTGGAGGAAGTGTTTTCCTGGAAGCTGCTACAAGGTTTATTGATTCCTGAAATGACCCCGAGCGAGACGTGACCTCATCCGTGTATTTGATATTTGAATCAGGAATAACCCATCAGGATTTAGAGGACCAGACAACATTGAGTTCACACACATGACTGTCACATGCAGGTAAAATAATCTTGATTCTTTCTCTGACTTAGACTCATGTACTGTAATGTAACGGTATGTTTGCGTGTCAGAGAGAGATTACTCTGGGTTGGTGTTGTGCTGTGACCCGGCGTGCACTGCTGATCAGCTCCAGTTACCATTAATGGAAAGTAGAGCAGATTGAGTGAGTAAAGCCCCCCGCGCTCTGATGTCTGTGATGGACACTGTCTAAACCTCTCTACTAAACACAATTGGCTCAATACCATGATAACTTTAAATGTAAATGCTGGATCACACAGTCTTATTTCTCTGTGTGCGTTGTGAGGACAATTTTATAACCAAAAGTGAGCAAAACATCCTGTTTGAGACATCCTCATTCCACTATAAAAAAAGATAAAATGTTTTTGGGCTGCGAATCAAAAAATACAAGTCTATGGAATGCCCTCATTTTAAATAAAACATGTGTGTATGTGTGTTTGTGCACGTGTGTATGTCTGTGTGCATATGTGTGTGTGTTTAGGTGTGTGTGCACGTGTGTATGTCTGTGTGCATATGTGTGTGTGTGTCTGGGTGAAGCAGTTTGTGGTTGAAGCGTGTAGGGAATTTTCATGACAGAGAGTTTTCAGGGAACTGTAAGTTTATAGTCGAGTCTCTGGAGCTCTGGAGGTATTTCAGTGGTGAGTTGACGTCGGGCCAGATGTCGTTCATGCCAAAAACTAACCAAAAAAAGCACACATTCTCCAAGCTTCTGTTTTAAACCTCAAACATTTCTTTGACTATTATCTTTCATGCTGGAGCTTCAGATGCAGGTGTTTTTTCGTTAAGGGATTAGCACAAATTCAGTTTTATAGTTATTTGTTGCTTCAAATTGTAGCTAATGTACTGAGATTTTCACATACTGTTTTCTACATTTGCTTATTGGTGTTTTACTGCGGTAGAATGATGTCATTTCATTTGTGAGCGTCCTTTTGATCATTTGATCTTATATTTACTTACTTACTACACAGCAATTTACACTGGTATAGTGGTTATTTTTAGTTCTTTTTTCATTAACGAATGAGATTTTGCATCTAGCCGATGGGGTCTCACTTTGTGCTCTGACAAGATTGAGTTCAGTGGCTTCAATCCCAAATGACTCCATTAGCAACCAGACGCCCGGGCCGGCCCGTCTCCCAACAGCTGTGAAAGGCCAACGCTGTAACTTATTCCTGTCTGCATCTTTTGCTTCTTCCAGACTCTGGAAACCTAATCTCCATGGGGAGAGAGAGAGAAAGAGAGAGATGTGATGGGCGTTGAGTTGGACACAAGGGGTGTCTTTGTGTTGGAGGATGAAAGAGGAATGTTCTTCTGACTCTTCCAGCTGCTCATGATGTTTCTGAACAGTGAAATGATTGGTCTCGGCTCAACCACTGCAACTTTCTTCGGCTGTTTGTGAGAGACATTGAGAAATAGTTCTGCTTCAGTCACAATGTACCCAGCTTCACCCTCGATTGTTTCACAGAAAGCATGATAATGGATTGTGATTGGTCCGTGTCTTTAAACCATAGATATACATACATAGATGCCAACCGTGTCTGCCATCTTGGAACGGTTAACATCAGTTGCATGAGTTTAACAACATTGCAAAGGCTGTGAATGTTAGAACAGCAGAGATTTAAATTCTCAAAGAAATGAAGAAAAGTTTTCACAGGTGAGAATGTGTTGAGTTTCTGAAGGCTCTTAGAAAGACTTTTGAGTTAATGTGATGATCATGTGAACCAGAATAATAATAAACGTGTGCATGTGTGTTTGTGTATTTACCGGAACATTTAAGTGTGTTATTCTGATTGTTTACAGAGATGTTTACAGACAGGGCTGTTTGTTTGTGTTTATATTCGAGGCTTTGCGTGCGTATGTGAGAGTTTTCATGCGTGTCTGTCTCACTTTGTTTACGCGGGCGAGAGATTTGAACTCAACCCGAGAGGCTGCGGCTGTTTTCCTGGAAACTCTCATGGATGTGTGATTAGAGAATGATGTTTGATGTTGTGTAGTGATACTGGAGGAGAATCTCTCTTCGCTTCTACTGATTCAATTTAAGACTGTGAACAATTGAGGTGATGGTGAAACAGAAGCTCGGCCTCATGGGATAGGGATGACATCATGAGTTAAAGGGAAATGGATACTTCTGTAGGCCGACACTAAATCTCTCTGTGTTTGATTCAGACGGGTTTAAAGCTTCTTGATAACCCGTCTGGCTCACAGGTTTTGTCCTGTAAAAATAAAACTGCTAACAGACTATCACAAAGCAAATCCAGACCTGAGTTCACGGAAGAGAAATTATTTATGTAAATTCATTCAAGGTTAGATGTTAATCTAGTTTTTCAAAAAAAATCATAACCATGTTTACTTCCTAAAGGGATAGTTCACCAAAAGTGAGAATTGTGTCATCATTTATTCATCCTTGTGTCACATCAAACCAGTATGAGTATCTTTCTTCTGCAGAAAACCAGAGGTCAGGTTTTGGAGAACGTTGATCATCAAACAACACTGAACTCAATTGACTTCCATTGTATGAACAAAAAACCACTGAGACCTTTCTCAAAATATCTTCTGTTGTGCTCCTCTGAAAAACGACTCGCATACAGTTGAGGGATGCACGATTAGTTAAAATAAAAGTTCAAATAAAAGCAGTTGTCCACTTTTTGCCTTTAGTTTCAGTCTTTAGTAAATTTATATTAATACTTAGACTGGGGCTGCGAGTTAATTTATCGCGATACCACTAAATTCTATTGTAATCAAGCTGGCTGCGATATGCAACATGTGTCATTATTTATTTTAATGTGTAGCTTGTCTGTGTATAACGGCTCTGGGATCAGTAGGAAATGCTGCTCGATCTAAAAGCAGTGCGAGTTAGAGTCGCTTATAATCTGCATTTGAAAAAGCAATTGCCGTCAAACATAATCACTATAAATATACTTTATCATCATAAAAATACCAAATGAGGCTTGACTTACAGTAATAAAAACATGTCAATAGGCAATTCCCAGATTCAAGAACTGTTATGGTCTTCTTCTGCAGTGCGTATTTAGAGTTTCCGCACGAGAGCGCCCTCTGGCTTTCGGGTGCAGCAACATTTTCCTGTACTTCACTCAAAAGCTGTGCATAAATCACCTGATATTTATTGTCGGTTTATCGTGACAGCCCTAATTCGGATCCTGTGTATCGGCCACTATATCAGTTATCGTCTTCCAACGTTAAAGTCCCGGAAGTTGCAATCGTTTTTACTTCCGTATTCCATATTTACGAGTGAAAAGGAGGAAATTAGTGGCTTGCGTTGTCACTGCAAATTGATTGGATGCATTTTGAAATGAAACTAGCATAGAGTAACAGTTGAAGGGGAGGAGTTAACGGATGCTCCGCCCAACCCGTCTAACATTCGTCATTTGAAATGGATAGTCATTGCAGGAAGAAAGTGCATTTTCAGATTTAAATTGAAGATTATGAGGACACAGGAATTCAAAAAAGAGAATTAAATATCATGAAAAAAATAAGAATTGTCATTTTTCAATTCACTGGGACTTATTGGATTTAAAGAACTATCGGTTATCACTATCGGCCAACATTTACATGATCGGTGCATCCCTAACACAGATTAACAAACACATGAGGGAGAAAAAAATGACGTTTATTATTTTTGTTAAGTATAATTCACTTATAGACCGAAGATCTCTTCTTCTGAATTCACTTTCATTTCTGTCTCTTTGTTTGTTGATGAGTAAATCTATGAGTTTGACTCTACACCGTGAGACTTGTTGTAAAACCCTTGTGATACCAAAAAATGTCAGTTTGGATAACAGTTGATGCATTTAGGTACAGATCTGAGATCAGTCACTGAGCTCTCAATGGACTTTCACAATATTTCGGGCACAGGTTCTAGATCAGCAGCCAAACACACAAATGTAACTGGAGCAGCAGCATCCGTCTCCAGCCAGAGGCCGTCTTCTCGTGTCCATCAGCTCAGATCAGTGTGTTTTATAGGCAGATGATAGCTGGAGTGATGCTGAGCCACTGAAATAAACATGACAGTGATTTGTCATAAGAGTTGAGAGGGGGGAGACAGAAACAAAAACACTCAGATACACAAAGTCATCGTGCAATCCTGCGACTTTCACACGCAATTCCGGCCTGAAATCAGATAGTCCTGAGGATACACAGAGAGAGTGATATTAAATCCCCACCTCTCTCTCTCTCTCTCTCTGTGTATGATGCAACACTGCCCCCTACAGAGAAACATTCACAAACGCACCAAACACAGAAGAATTTCTCATAACTGTTAATGGAAGGTCCTGAACTCTAAAGTTTCTGGACCAAATGTCCCCATTCATTTGCCAAAAAAATCAATCTTGAGCACTTGCAGTTTTGGTATAATTGTATCAGATATAATCGTAAAATATCCATAACAGTTATTGCTGTAGTGTCTCTTTATTTTCCACCGACCCTGAACCGTAAATGTTAAACTTCAGTGTCTGTTTGTTCTGCAGGTTTCGGTCCATTGGACATTAAAATACATTCATTCCAAACTACATCAGTCTGTAAACTACTAAAGAAGTCTTTTTAAAGACTCGAGCCATTAAAGCTCATCTCTATCGATTGTGAGCACTTTAATGTCTTTAATGATGTTGTTGGCTTATTGTGAAGTGAAACGCCTCATAACACATGAGAGACATCAGGAAGCACTTAAAGTAAGACCACCATCAACACACACACACGTCTCATTGATGTTCCTCTCATCCTATTAAAGAATCATGTGTGCTGGACATGAACCTCCAGAGACCCCTATGAAATATTCATTGATTCATCTGCAGTCACATGACCAGGGGTCAGGGATATGCTGTCTTTCTCAGTAGGAGTGAGGCATGATGGGAGCAGTGATGTCACTCTCTCAAGGTCCATCTTTAAAATGAGCCGCTGTGTGTCAGGGTAAGTCAAGGTCAAAGGTCAGGCACATGAGAATATAGAACATTAATTATTCACGAAGAATACTGTCTGATCTAGGGTTAGAATAATTTGATTGAACTTTAATGACGTTTGTGTTCCTTAATAGACCTTGAACTCTTCTGTATACTGTCATGTGAGAATATAAGCACAAAACATATTAGGCTCAAGGTTAAGCTTTTGTAAATATTGCTTTTACTACGTCAACATTTACTGGATGTTGTGGGGCTGTCTTGGCTGACACGCCTCTGCAGCATCGCGTGGCGGTCGGGGACAGTGCCCCTGGACTGGCAGACCGGGGTGGTGGTCCCTCTTTTTAAGAAGGGGGACCGGAGGGTGTGCTCCAACTATCGGGGATCACACTTCTCAGCCTCCCCGGGAAAGTCTATGCAAGGGTACTGGAGAGGAGAATCCGGCCGATGGTAGAACCTCGGATTCAGGAGGAACAGTGTGGTTTTCGTCCCGGTCGTGGAACAGTGGACCAGCTCTATACCCTCTCCAGGGTGCTGGAGGGTTCATGGGAGTTTGCCCAACCAATCCACATGTGTTTTGTGGATTTGGAGAAGGCATTCGACTGTGTCCCTCGAGGCATCTTGTGGAGGGTGCTCCGGGAGTATGGGATTCGAGACCCTTTGCTAAGGGCTATCCGGTCCCTGTACAACCGGAGCAGGAGTTTGGTTCGCATTGCCGGCAGTAAGTCAGACTTGTTTCCGGTGCATGTTGGACTCCGGCAGGGCGAATTGAACAATTGAATTGAACAATTTGAAAGATTTGTTGTTTGGTTTCCACAGAATAAAACGCCACATCAGCTCGGAATGACATCAGGGTGAGAGAATAATGATTACTTTCAGGAGAACCGTCTCTTTAAGGTCTCACATTGAAGTGTTGACATTAGGACACTGACAGCTTTTTCATTATGACTGTATGCACTGAACACACTCTAACCTTTGTTTCCAGACTGGCATGTCAGACAGCGGTTTATCCATCACCTGTCAGATTGCCATGACTACGACAAAGAGACTGAAGCAACCTCAGCACATCACATCACACCATCATACATCACACATTACACAAGCATCCGACAGACACTCAAACAGAAAAATGCCCAAAAATCTTTAGTAAATGAGGCAGCTGTATAGTGCTATGATATTAATTTTGGATTGCAGTGCTTACATCATTGTGTTTTATTTAATAATGAGGTCGCGAGCATGAATTCTGGGACTGATGTATGCGTTGCAAAATGTTAGTATGTGAACGAAGACATGATTTCTACTTCTCACAACGCTAGTGTCTTTATGAAGTATTAAAGATTGTATAACAACAGTCGAACATTCACCTTCATATAAACATTGTTAAGCTAGTGTCTTTATGAAGTATTAAAGTTTGTACAACAACAGTCGAACATTCACCTTCATATAAACATTGTTAAGAACTACTGTTTGATACTGACTGTGACGGTATTAATGGGTCACATCAGTAACAATCCCACAATTCCTTTAATTACTAGAATAAACCAGTCAGCTTTGTGTAAAGAACTCCACCATAGTTCTTTAAAAACTAAAGAAAAACTGCAGTTGTTGTCCCTCATATGTTTTCAGGGGTCAGTCACAGCAGCTCAAGAACGCCACCTGCAGGCGACACCTGTGAACCGATGAACATTTAACAGCGGATTTCACATCTTTACTTGTAAAGTTTAATGCATTGTAGAGATGAGAAAACAAACAAGCACAATTTCTAAATATCCCTTTAATATGCATCTATATAATTATATTCGGTTTTGGTTCAAGTGTTTATTAACCTTAGGAAAAACAATTATTTATTTATTAAAAATTCAAGAAATTTAGATCAGAAAACATTACACTTTATTTTTCACCAATGCGTTGCATTCAATTTTTTTTTACTTAATTTTTCTGCCATATTTAAAGACTGTTCCCCCCCGTAGTGACTCGTGCAAGAATTAAAGAATTTATTACAATTAAAACACACACATTACAAAAATGCAATAGTATATCTAAAAATCGAACACTATGTACATGACTTTTTAATACTAAACAGTTCTACCTTTAACAGCGTTTTTTCACCCACTGTTCCCCCGAAACAATCTCAACCCTTCACCTATGACCATACACAACATTTTCAGAGTGTCCGAACATCTCCTGTGAGGCGTATGTCATGTAGAGAAACCCATCCTCATCTTTATAGTCCTTATAGAGCTGAGCCATGGTCAGAGACATGCTGGCGATGCCAGAGTTATTGATGAGCAGGTAAAAAGCGTGATTGGGCATCAGAGTCATTCGATTCCTGAGAAATAAAAGCCAGACATGAGGTCAACCACACACATCGTGAGAAAGTGCTTAAACCCAGCCAGGTGACCGATCAGCTGATGAGAGGGAGCAGACACACACACACAGATTACAGATGTTCTACTGTTACCACAGTGTGTAGAATAGACAACACACACACAGACACAGACAACCAATAAGATGTACAGAAAAATGCATAAAGAGAACAACACAAATAACTAAAGGCACAAAAAAACGAAACTTTAAATGATACATCAGCTGTCTTTCAAAATCATGACTGAATCCACCATGATTATTTAACTTCAGAAGCAGAAAAGTCTCTCCAGGAATATAGGAACACTATTAATAATCAAATGAAACATGGTTATGAAAACACGAGATGATTAAAGGTTACCTGATGATAGTGACGAACTGAGTCATGGTGAGTTCTTGAGGGACCAGAAACTTGGTTTTGTCCAGAGGCGGTAGATACTTTTCTCTCTGATATCTTTCAATAATTACCTATAAAACAAGTTAAGAGTTAACAAAAATCAGTCTGTAATGAATGAGTTACTGATACACTCCACTCGCGTCTTACCGGAATTTTTGTTGGAAACTTGGTCCGTATTCCCGCCACCTCTTGCTTCCTAGTGGCTGATTAATAATCGATATTTAAAAAACAAACTTTTGAGATTCATATGATTTTAACACACAGTCTTTATAACTTAATAACTGAAACGGACGTACCTAAACTCTTCCTCTGCTTGAAAGGTTTGGGATGTTGCGTTTTCTCAAACGGAGGCATGATGTGTTGCACCTCACCTCTGACCCGCACGCGCACTGATTCATAATAGCGGAGCCCATGAACGCCGTTTAAATAGTGCACGCCTGGTGACGTAATCGCGCAGGACCCACCGCACTAGATAAAACCACGTGATAAAAACAACATAACGTAACCGTGAATTGTAAGAAATAGATTGAGTAATAAACGAAACGTTCTTGTTTTATGTTCATTATCATATGAGAGCGTTAGCTGCACTTATATCAACATCTTGTGTGTGTTTGTATGCAGTATAAAATACACATTCCTATAATGTCGCAGGTTAATGCGGGTCTGAATCGATCTTTGTTCTGTTCACGAGTTTCACTTTTTAGAAATGAATGCGT
Source organism: Triplophysa tibetana (assembly GCA_008369825.1). Lineage (NCBI taxonomy): Eukaryota > Metazoa > Chordata > Actinopteri > Cypriniformes > Nemacheilidae > Triplophysa > Triplophysa tibetana. The sequence goes on along the minus strand of CM017911.1, from coordinate 317,818 downwards.
GGATGTGTTCTGAAACAGGTTGGTATTGTAGTGTTGTTTAACAGTTCCTGCGTGACGTGACTTGCAAATCTCAACTCATGATGCCATTATGAAATACCAGACAGAAGCATTTGAAAATGTAAATAATTGTAAATGAATGCATTCAGCACTACCCTCCGTCCTTTACTTTTATAAAAATGACATAAGTGTAGGTGTTAAATATGTAGTTTGTCGAATCGTTTTAATCAGAAACGATAAACAGTGACTAGAATGAGGACTTTTAATGAAATAAAGAATAAAACGCTTCTGAACCACACATCCCAGCAAGCTTAGCGCACTCGTCTCTGATTGGCTATTCGCACTGCGAGTTGTTTGTTCTGCCCAATGAACGCATTTCGTGTTGGCAGCGATCTGATGACCTGGTTGTGGGCGTAAGATGAGCGGTAGACAGCGCAGAAGAGCACGATTCGTTTGAACTAAATGATTCATTAAATGAATGAACTAGTTCATTACATCGATTCCCTATATCAACTATCAACGCATCGCCAGTAGAATTTAGCATGATATGTATGCTAACACAAAACCTATTCAACTATTCAAGTAATAATTTATAATTATTAAATCGCTGATATATGACGTATTTGTGACAAATATCAATATTTTATATCGTTAATATTATTATTGTTACACATAGTGATAGTTAAATAAACATTTTCATTTATACATGTAAACCTATGAAGTATTTCGTAGAAAAAGATTGTTATGTTATAAAATATATCAGTTTGTTCCTCCCAGTTCAGTGATTCGCTTTACGAATCGGTTCGAACGAATCATTTAAATAGAATCATCTCCAAATAGCTACTACTCAGTCGCGAATCGGATGCTAGTAGCGGAAACGTCATGAAGTGACAGCAGACAGCAGCAGCGCCTGTGAGTTGAGCGCTTGCAGCCGCCCCGTTTCCCCCTTCGAGCACCGAGGCGGATATCGCAACCGAGAGAGAGATAGAGAGCCATCGGACGAAATCCAGTGCCCGTGTGGTCGATCAGACCTCCGATTCCCGGCCCATCCATGGACGAGCAGGCGGGCCCTGGTGTTTTTTTTAACAACAATAACAATTCGGTTCTTCCCGGGGGAGCGAAAGCGCCGCAACCGGGCGACGTCGGCGGTGGAGAGGCGGCCCGAGCTCAGTACAGTGTACCGGGGATTTTACACTTTCTGCAGCACGAGTGGGCCCGTTTCGAGGTGGAGCGCGCGCAATGGGAGGTGGAACGAGCCGAACTGCAGGTAAATGCGCGCGTTTCTGTTCGTTATTTTCTGAGGCGATTTTGAAAGCATTCCGCGGCGCCAAAAGTCACTAACAGACATTTGAGGGCTTGTTTTTCTCTCGCGCGCTGACGCTACTATCTCTCTCTCTCTCTCTCTCTCTCTCTCTCTCTCTCTCACACACACACACGAGCTTGACCGCAGCCAGCAACACAAACTTGAGTTTTCTCTGTTACTGAATCTTTTGTGTTTTCTGTTATTGTGACAGGAACTGCTGAGAGAAGGAAAAGGTTCATTTCCACAAAGACACTTAAGCATCTAAAGCTATTATTTGTATAAATGTAAATTATTTAATAATTTCCATCGAGGGGATATTGTAAAACCTGTCAGGAACCAGCAAAGGATTATATCTTATTTTGAATGCTATTTTAATGAAAATGACGCATATTTTTTATCATGAAGTTTATTCATATTTTTAGGGTTATAGATACACCCCGTTTTTGACAATTAAGCATCCCCCTGAATTGATGATGTAATATTTAGATGTGAAATTTAATTGAAAAGGTAGTGTTTGGACTCGGTAGCATTTGTTAAATATATTCACATAGTGTGAGATTTTGTTAAACAAATAATGCAATTAGAAAAATCTACATGATCCTACCGGATTTATTGTTATTCTTACTTTATTTCCCAGTGTGACGTCACAGACAGCCAGTGATGTCAGCAGTGTTGAGTTCTTCCCACATGACCCTGTGATAGACTAAACAAACAGGTCTGAGAGCAGCGGCGTTAGTTAAGATCTAGCTGACACTTCACACAGTGTTTTATCTTAACTATGCGGATGATTAGTGAGGCATGAGGACTAGATCATCATTTCCAAGATTTTTAGCATTTTTGTGTTTTTATTTTATATTGATCTTTAATCTATCTAATGTTAAGTGTTTAAGTGTTTCCTATCTAGTACGGTTGGAAAATTTAATAACTTGCTACATGATGCTGTTTGCATTAAGCAATACGAAAATAGTTTATGTTTGTAAAATCATTTTTAATTCAACATTTTGATTATTTTTGATAGTTTGGCTATATCTTTCAGCCCGACTCTTTAGTGTGTAGTCATGTGGAAAGGTTTGTGTAATATGGATCATTTATCCCGGCGTCCCTCCAGTTTTTCCACATGAGTTATTATGCATATTAAATGAAGGGCAAACTGTAAATTGTTCTGTTTAAGTCATGTGACGTCTGACCCCTTTTGACCAGGTCCGAAGTTGTTTCCAGTTTTCTTTTTGGTTACGTTAATATCTAACAGAACAGGTTGCAGTCGGCGTACATGAGGAAAGCCTTTCAGGGGTTGTCTTTAATATCACTTTTATAACCAACGTGCCTTTCGTAGCTCCGAGTGGGCGACAGCGTGTAGGAGAAGCCAACGTGTTGAAATCACCCTCGAGGACATTCACAATCAATAACATGGAATACGATTTGTGCTGTTTGTCTGTTGGGCCTGTGATACCTGATGTTGGGAAGATGAGTGCTACAGGTTTTCTCCGTGTCCGGCACAGGCTGGAGCGAGTGTGTGTGGGCTCATCTCTGTGTCACTGTGATGCTGTGAAACGCTTCAGAACATCCACTGAAGAGTTTATGAGCTGGTGACTCATACTGCTGATGCTTAGCGTTCTCTCAGTCTTTCTATTTTTCTCTCTCTCTCCCTCTCTCGTATGAATGTGCTTGGTTTAACTAGAGGATGTTTGTTGATCAAGCATGTGTCCGGCAGCGGCTGTGACTGATGTGACTGTTCTTCTGCATGACTCACTTTGTGAGAACCACTTTTTTTAAAGTATTGGGTAATCTTTAGGATGTTCAGTACAGTTCCGCTGGAATGAAAACAAAAGAGTCTTGACTCTCTTTGAGTGCTTTCAATGAAAGACGTGATGGTGGAGTGATAGAGGGCCACAACATTTGAATACAGGTGTGGTGGACACAAAGAGAGTTTATGCAACTGGAATGACAGTGTTGTTGTCTGATGGTCACGTGAAGTCTCTACTTAGTAATGAGAAATATATTTTCTGATATTTTCACACCAGTCCTTGGCCGTTTGTCTGTCAGATTTTCGTTGTGAAGGACCCTGACAAGCCAATGCATTTATCTAAAACGACTTGCATTGCATTGATTATGCAATATATTTGTATCTGAGTTTGGGATCAGTCTTTGATCAGTTTTTCCAATTTAAATTTTCTGCAAATAAAAAAAACTGTATTTTGATTCGGAATTTGGGATAAATCTTGTCACTGGCTCAGATCAAAACAGAAATTATTATTTTTCTTAAACGTGTACCTTTAAATCGTAAATTCACAATTATTCATCTCTTGATTTTTTTTCTGTAGTAAATCCCAGAACTGTTTGCTGTCCTACATTCTTTAAAATGTCTTGTTCTGTGTTCAACAGATCAAAAAAACGCTAAAGTATTTTTTCCTGATATGGGAGTCTGGTTATAAGCATTCTTCCAAATATCTTTCACTGTGTTCATCATAACAAAGACATTAAAACAGATTTGGAACAACTGGAAGGTGAAGAAATGATGACATCATTTTTGGGTGAAGTATCCCTTTAAGTAAACTGGTTTGAGGCATCCCTAATCTGAGATCCCCGGGGTCATCCTGATTCCTCAGGGTTCTTCCTCTAATCTTCTTATCCTCTGTTTCTCTCTCTTCTCATGGACGCACTTACCGTAAGGCTGGAGCTCCTGCATGGAGGACAGAAGCAGAAGTAAACACTTCATCCAGATCTGGGTTTTCCTCTGCATTCGTTGTGTTTGTTTGTGTGCGTGTTAATGTTCGCCCATCTGACCTGTTGGGCGAGCCTGTCTGATTCACACGGGCTTGACTGCTTAACCCTGTTCTGCTCTCTCTCAAGTTTCTCTTCCTGTGGATCGTGTGCCCGTCATGTGTCGGGTGTTCAGACGGCCTTCAGGTTGAGCACTGAAACAGTCACAAATTGCCTTAATTAGTTTTGAACCGCTAATGTTCATACTAATCTAGTGTAATCTGCTCGCTCGGCTAATTCCTGAAAGCTAACCTCTTAATTCATGCACTTGATTTCCAGCTAATAACCAATTAGCTCGCAGCTCTGAAATGATTTTTTTTGACGCGCTAAACTCTGTAATCTTGTTCGCCAGGAGGAGCAGTTGTTCGGAAAGCGAGGAACCAGTATGACATGCTCAGTAATGCCACCCTTTAAACCTGTGCAAGTCTGGCCTTGTATGGAAAGGTATGAACCCCTGCTTGTTCTGCCAGGAAGACGGTTTAAAAACGCCCTGTGCCACACCTTCGTTCTTCACTGATTGTCACGTGTGATGTGAGCTCGGCAAACAGTTTGACATTTAGTACGGAAACAAGCTGCATTATTTATTACTACTGTGTATTGCCATTGTTCAATATTTTGGGTGAAAAACGCATATATATTAGTATTTTTTTGTTGAACGTGTTGTACTTATGACACACTAAGAAAAGATACATACTGGAGCCTTAAAAACTTAATCAGAATTCTATGTCTCGTGATGTTGCTGCCTACTATACTATATAACCTTTCTTTCAGCACTTCATTTATCATTTCTTAAAATCCTATCACGGTTTTGTGTTCAATATTGTGTTCTTTGGCCTGTTTTAATAGTAGTAGGAGTTAAGCAGACATTTTTCTCCAGTGTGACCTCTGCACTTGTACATGTGTCTGGTCTGGAAGTGTTGTGTGTCTTTGACGTTAAGATCTCGTGCAGGTCTAACATGATTTACATCATTTACAATCATGAGATCAGAGAGACCTGTTGGTCATGTGACACATGCAGTGGTCCTGTTAAACGGGTCATATGACATGGCTAAAAGTAGGGCTGCAACTAACGATTATTTCTATAATCGATTAATCTGTTGGTTATTTTTTCCATTAATTGATGAATCGGATAAAAAGCAAGAAAAGCATTCATTTCCAACACTTTATTCAAAAACAGAATTAAATAGAGAAAGAAAGTGCACAAACATGTTGCTCCTTGAACATCCCTGAGCTGTTATAGTAATAATAAAAAAATAATAAAAAGGACTAACACAAAAAACATACACATGTATGCTTTACATCTGCCAAATATATTGACTTTTTTTAAATAAACTGCCACCTGAGCTGCCAGAACAATAAATAATTTATAAAAAATAAAGAACAATACAAATCAGAGAATATAACAGGATTTGTTTGAATGTCAGAACTTGTTCTCTACACTCCACTGCAGACGCACACACTCGCAGATGCACACATTTCACACTGACACACACACTCTCTCTCTCTCTCAAGTTCACTTGAAGCTTTTCATCAAATTATTACCATCATTGTAGTAAGTGCAAGGTTCATTTATACACCACATTTAAACACAGCTTAAGATGACCAAGTGCTATAAAAGAACTTTAAAATTAAATTAAAAAGTACAACACACACAAATATATTTGTCAATAATAACCTATATGGGACAAAGCATAGAATATACATGAAAAAATTGCTTTTCTAACTTAGTAGTTTTGTCCTGTTGTCTGTCCAAATATCAAAAAAAATCTTAAATCAAGATACATTTACTAGACAAATGAAATAGTATAAGAAATTATGTCTTGTTTGTGAAAACACACCACAAAGTTAAGTGATTGTTTGCTTAAAACAAGCAAAATTATCTGCCAATGGGGTAAGAAAAATAATCTTAATGAGATATAATCTCAAACAGAAGTTTTAAGAATCACTTAATTTTCCCATGTCGTTTTTCTTGTCAAGTAATCTTAATTTAAGATTTTTTTGATATTTGGACTGGAAACGAGACAAAATTACTAATTAAGAAACGCTTTTTTTGCAGTGTAGCTATACATGACAACAGATTGATAAATGAATGGTCCAAAATAGGCGAGTGAATAAAAACGTGTCTTTAGTCTTGCAATGCAAAGTGCAAAGTAACTATACCACCCCTGCTTTACACTGTTATTAACGAGCTAACGCTAACTTGTCATGCTTGTCAAGCTGGATATCGAGTAAACACCAGGGACATTACGGTCCTCACTTCAAAACGGAACAAAAGTAGGATTCTGTAGTGACTTAACCTGCTGTTAAACTCCCTTCCTACTCATCAAAGACTCCAACAAGTTGGCGTTTCATGTGCTGGATCATTGCCGTGGTGCTCCCGTGCCATGCTATGTCGCTTTAGCATATTTTGCAGTTAACACTTTTCTTTTTAGAACCTTTTTAGTGTGAAATGCTCCCACACCTTGATGACTTGGGTCGCGCGGATTTCTCTGCCTCCGCCATGTATCTTTCCTCCGCTCTTTTATTTTTATTTTTGCTCCGCCCTGTCTATGAGGCGCCATAATCTGCTAGCATCAGTGCGCGAGAGAGACCGAGTGTGTTCACCCCACTCCGCCCTCAAATACCGTTTTTTTTTTATAATCAAACGTCTCCGCGTCGCGCGACACAACGAATCGATAATGAAATTCGTTGCCAACTCTTTTAGTAATCGATTTTATCGATTCGTTGTTGCAGCCCTAGCTAAAAGTAATATAATGGTTTGTTTTAGATGTAATGCAATGTGTGTATACAAGCTTTAAGGTTCAAAAACGCTGTATTTTCCACATACCGTGCATGTTTGTGTCTCCTCTTTGCCCCACCTCTCTGAAACATGAAGATTTTTCACAAAGCCCATGGCTCTGAAAAGCCAGGTGTGCTACGGTTGGCCAGTTAACCAGTGTGTAGTGATTGGTGGAATACTGCAAGCGTGTGAAAGTGAAAGTGAAAGTGACCGATTTGTCAGGTATGGTGACCCATACCCGAAATGTGACCTCTGCATTTAACCATATGTGGAACATCAGGTTCCTCTTTCATTGTACTGACAGGTACGCCCACCTTACTTGCGTATACATTTGGGCGGTCTAATAGAGGGTTCCCACCAAATGCGACTTGCGCGAATAAATGGTGCTATTCGCTTGCACTACTAAAGCATGCTCCTGATTGGTTAATGCGGTGCGAATTTAATCAAAGTTCAGATTTTTTAACTCGCGTTACACGTCGCAGGATGTCCTATCGCGACTTTGCATTGACTTAACATGTAATCACTCGCGCTAAACTCTTCATTCAAGTTTGGTGGGAACACACAGTTAGTCATCAGACCACCAACTGAGGTAGATTTGTGAGGGTGTAGATACACGAGGCGTTTCAGCCTTTGGTGAGCATTTGCTTTTAGATAGAATGCATCTTTTGTTCCAACACTTACATTTATGCAATGTAACGTGTCTAATACATGCATGGGCAACTTATAACACACCAAAGACACCGAACAACATGTATTTGCGCCTTATGATCCCTTTAAACTCTTGTTAAAGCATACAAATAAATTTACTTCCAGTGTCTGTTGAATTTCAACAAAATCAAACCTCGGGATACAAAAAACTGAAATAAAGTCCTCCAAGAGCAATGTGAAAGACTGACAAGACACATGAAAACTGATAAAAATCACCTTCAAAAAAGTTTACTAAATATATGTACAAATATTACTGTTGTGTTTTCACCAGTTTTCATTTTCTGCTAATAGAAACAGGTTTTTTTATTTTATTTGGGAGAAATATGGTAGTAATTCACAGAAATGATAATTTTACGTAAACGCATACCTAGAAACAGTACGTTCAGAAAAACAAAAAAGAATATTGAAATAGTTTCTTGATTTATTTTATATTCTCGAGACTCATGTCCCTTTAACACTGACTTTGTCTTCAAAACCAGATGCTGCCTCATGCCTTATTTGCAAAAAAATGATATCGCTTAAATGTTATACTTGTATATTTCACAGAAGTTGATGCTTTTCCTACATGTGATTCAGGATAATATCTCTAGATTTAATGAAACACTTGCTTAAAAATATCTCCTCCTACATTTCTGCAAACCTCTCTCAAACTCTCTTGATATGATGTGTGTCATGTAGAAAGATGTAAGTGTGGGCGCGTGATTAAACCAAACGCCGTTAAACCTATAAATGTTCATTTGAATTGGGAAAAGAACGCTCGGGCGTTCGTGAGGCTCTTTTTATGCTGCGTTTTTGTTGGATTTGTTCAAAGACGAGATGACACACCAGTAATCCACCCACACTCGCCCGACACTCAGCACCTGCCCTCAGGGAGCGCACGCATAAATCTATAACCGCTTTCAGAGGACCGGAGAGTCTACTGCTTAGACGGCAGAAGCCATTAACTGACCCCCTTAATAGTGTGCTGACTGGGGTACAGAAGTCATTAGAGGATATCCTGTGTAGTTTTCTGTATAGCCAACAAAATTAGTGTCTATTTTGAGGGATTGGGCGGTCTGTTTGCTGCTGTGCTCTCTCGCTCTCTCTCTCTATTTCTCGCTCTTTCTATCTCGCTCTCTTTTTCTCGCTCTCTCCTGTGCTAATGGCATCCCTGAACGCTGCAAATCAGGGCAACCTCATTCATTCACAATTCACAGTAAGGTGTTTCACAGGGGCTCGCCCTGTAGTTGGATTATATTCTTATGTTTATGGTTAGTCACAGCTAATCATGTTATGTTTATATGATTATTATCTCGCAATTAATTTTCTCAAAAAATAAAACTCTTTCCTTATGTCTTGAGGATGAATCAGGTCATCCTGTGGCAGCTTTAGGCGTGTGATCTGTTGCTAGAAAGATGTTTTCGTGTTGTCCTCACATAACCGTGCCCACAGTTGTCTTCATGACATCATCTCTTTGCGGGTCATGTGATCCACCTGAGAGTTGCCTTCTCCTCGTCTTTGTGTAGATCAGTCAGAGATCAGCTTTCAATGTTAAATCTTATTTCTGTCTGTCATGCGCTGTCCATCCTCCGATCGTCCCCGTCTGCATCCGTCTGACGAGAGATGAGAGCTCCTGCGAGCGCTTCAAGGAATCACATCTTTATTCGTCAGAGCGCGGGAACAGTGGAACACTCAGTCGTTTCAAACCACACAAACAAACCGCAACTCCTCCTCTGCACTTTGCACAAGCGCCATTAAACCGTCATAGTGTTGCTGAATACACACAGAGTTGTGTTGCACATATCACACTTTCCACACGCTTAAACTCACTTTCTGTCTGTCTGTGTATTAACATGAAATCACTGTTTAGATGCTGACTAGTGCACACGACAGATAAACACTTATGACACACAAGACGTATTCAATCGGCTTTATTCAAGTCATTTCTGTTCATTACAGCGGCCCGAAAATGTATTTATTCACTTTAAACATCTGAATGTCATTGAACTATAGATGTGGGTTCAATTTAAATGATAAATATACATTTCACCATTTGATGTATGTTAGCATTTTTCTTCATATATTTTTAGAAATAGTATAAAATGTGTTTACAGCACCTTGATGTTATAAGGCAAACAAAATAACCCCAGAGGCCCTAGAAACCTTTTATGTGGTTGCGTTGCTGTGGTTTCTCTCCTCATGGCCATCATGTCATCTTGTGTTGTGTTTTTGTAGAACTTCAGAATTAGACACTTCACTATTAAACTGTGTTGAATCTGTAACCCAGCACATTTCTTATTGCATTTCTTAGTTCATTTTCCATCAAACATGTGAGAAAAAAACATGATAAATACCTTCATAGTTATCTATATTTACAGCTGGTATCTTCTGTGTGTCGGTGCTGAGTTGTGTGACAGCAGGCATGTCAAGAGATGCCCAGGGGAAGCGAGTGGGCCGCTCCGACGTCACTGAACTATTTCTAATTTCCCCTCTCTCTCTCTCTCTCTCTCTCTCGCGCGCGCTCTTAATCACTCTCACTTCTTCTGCTCTCTCTTAGTAAACACACACTGGCCTTTTTGGGACGGGGCACCTCCGCTAGAGTCTTTTGGTAGACGGAAGTTATTTTGAAGGGTTTGCGTTAGGGGTGGGCGATATGCACAAAAAATAATATCTGGATATTTTTGGCGATTTTAACGATAACGATAATGAGACGATATCCATTAAAAATGTGATTTTAAAAGTCTGAGTTACTTGTAATGGGCACAATGTTGAATGAAAACATTGCTTATTTATTTTCTTTAACATGTAAGAATTCAAGTGAAAGACATACGAAATACTAATTGAACTAGTGTAAGAACATCGAACTCGGAGTAAACATTCAGTTGTACACCTCTGCTGTAATGTAAATTGTGCAGCATACAAGCAAGATGAAATAATAATAATAATAATGAACAAATAGCTTCTGTAAACAAAGTACTCTGATCTGTAACATATTGCACACAACCATGTGTCCTTACGGCCTTATTGCCTTACAACCTATGGCCTTATTGAACAAATACCTAACTTCAAGTACTGCCCAGTACACAGATTCCACAAAAATAAAAAGGAAAATCTGCCCAAGATGTGCACTTCCAAATCAGAGTATCTCAAATAATATAATATACATTTGTTAACAAATGACATCAAAGTAAACAAGGGCCACAATTTACAGACAAATAAAATATAGTCACTATTATTAAACCACACACTGGCATGGACAGATGCTGTAACTTTATAGAACATTATAGGCCAACTGCTCACTGTTCACATGTAGATTTACTTCAAATTTACTTCAAATTATGAGCCAAGACAAAAAGCGTCATGATAATACAGAATGTATTCGGGTCTTGTCTTTTAAATGAAAGAGCTTGTTGCGCATTATTCAGTCGACGCTTCTGTTTCTCCAGAAGTCTTCTTCATGCATAAGCTACACAAATACAAGAGCGCGCTTCAACATGACGTCATCGTCACGTCAACATGCTACACAAATACAAGAGCGCGCTTCAACATGACGTCATCGTGGAGTGGGCGGTCAGGTAAACAGTTAAGAAACTCCCCTTCCGCGCTCGCGATAGCGTTCACCTGCGCCAGGCACGTTCTCGCGTGCATAATTACTCTAGTCACAGATTTCGATAGGTCACAGATTTCGGCACAGCACCGGTGTTGAACTTGCGGGCGGCCATGCGCTAACCATGCCTGTGAGAGAGATGACGACGTGTATGCGCAGATCAGCAATCACGTGACGCCCTGCTGCAGCCTCTGAATGTGTGGAGTTTTAATGCGTGTTTTTTCGGAGTAATTTAAATACTCGATAATGAGAATTTGCACATCGTTAACACCACAGTCACGATATTATTGCAGACGATATATATCGCCCACCCCTAGTTTGCGTGCTCTTGTTTCCGAGTCGAGGAGTCTGTGTAGTCTCCAAAATGTGTCATACTTACCAGAGAAAGCGAGAAAGACGGGCTGTGTTATTGAGGTCAATAAGCACTTGAATTGACTTTTTTTTCATGCTGTGAATCTACATTATTAACAGATCCAGTAAATGAGGAATTCTCCCATCATGCCTCATGACTCTGGATGGGATATTTGCCCGAGGCAGAGTCTGGTTTGTTGTTCCCTGCAGAGATTCATGAATGCTTGTGTGAAAGGTCTCAGACGTCACACCCACTGTCCATTTACAGACCGATGCGTATAAACACGTATATAGCTTTCTACAGCTGTCAGCTGATTGGCTGGTTGTGTTTTTGTTTCTAGCAGTCTGTTACATGAATGTTGTGTATGACATCATATCTTTGTAAGATATTCATAGTTTTGATATCAGATAAATGCTTGTTCTTTGAGTCATCTGAAAACTCTTTAGTATATTTCATATTCATATGTCTAAGGTATGGACATGTCAACATAATGAAGTCTTTAAGAAGATGGTATTGATATCGATTCAGTGAAGGATTTAAGTGCTGCTGTTATCGTCACAGGTCGCGTTAACCGAAAACTCTCCATCATTGACAGATATTTTACCAGTGATGGAAAAATCTGAAGGCCATCCGTCATTTTGACGGATTACAAAGAGCTCAATTTGTAATTCCTCTTTTTGTCAAGTTTATAGCATCCAATCATTACCTTTCATAAGAGCGTGATCGTAAGTTACCAGAGCAAAGGATGTTTTACAATCATTACTGATAAACACCTTGCGCATTCAGGAAAACCCACGCGGGATCAGCGGAGACTCGCGGTGCGGAGCGAGGCGCGTGTTTAAACAAGGCTTCAGACTATGACGACTCACCACCATCTAATTTGTTTTGCTCTAGTTTCAAAATGACTGTAAATCTTTTAATACTTTTCATAAAAATACAGTGTTAAAATTGTTTGAGGCGTTGTTTCTGGATCTGATTCTGCCATGCATGCATCCGTCACTTAATCAGACCACCGTGTCACGTGGTCACACATAAGCCCAATTTATGGTTCTGCGTCGGACCTATGCTGTAGCCTACACAGAGTACCCTACGCCTTTGCCTGATGCGCACCTATTCAAAAATATAACGACGCTTCAACTCAACACGGACGGCAAGCACTGTGATTGGTCTGTTTGAACCTCACCCTCAGGTTAAAAAACTTTAAGGAAGTGGAAAAATGTCTCCCTGCGTCTTTTCTGTTCAGTGAGCCGCAGAAGCAGCACATTCATAACCAAACAACAGTTTAAAGTTACTTGTAAGAGAATGATTGAAGGACAAAACAGCATTACAAGCACCTGTCATTGTTACTGATGTGATTACAAACCTCTGTCTGTAATTAATTATTATTTTATGTCTGACAACAGAAACATTACAAACGTAAACTATTAGGTATAAAGTTCAGTAAGTTCAGAGAGTAAACTTATGTACATAGCGATGATGTCACAAACATGCTAATGACAACATAGTGATGGGATGAAATAGATTACGGCGGAATTTTTACGAGCATGTCTGTCAGAATGATGGACAGTGAAAAAGTAAAGTGCAAACTCTGGTAACCCTTTATAGTCAGCGTTCTTCTTAACTCATGTAAATGTTTGACGCAGTCTGTTAATCCGTACAGATCACTGATTCAGCAAATCAACTACAAGACAAAATCAACTACAAGAGTAAAGTACCAGTCACACCAAGGACGAGACCGAACAATAAAGTTTTAATTATACCATGGTCTGTTTGAGTTCTGGATCCTGATTGGCTGGAATGTGTGCATTAAAAGCCTTTAACGCACGGGTAACTCCAGTCAGTTTGATTACATTTGAAATTAACTGACAAAATAACCGTCACTTTCACATGTTTGATCTAAAATGGCACTGTGAACATCAATTAAAGCTTTAACTTGACAAACGACCATGGTATAAGCGGTATAATCCACAGCTAGCCATGCGTTGAAGGGTTTTAATGTCATTAAAGGCATTAAAACCCTTTAGCGCACGGATAGATGTAGATTATCCCTTACAAAATCATACATTTAAAAGAATAGTGCAAACCACACCACAATTATAATGGCAACAATAAAGAGAAGAGATGTTAGATATGTGCCATTACTATTCAGAGGGTTTTTTCTAGTTGCTGAATGTAAAAACATTGAAAGAATTAAAACTGTAAAAATAACATGCGTTGGAGTGGATGCTTACATAGTTATCATTCTTTATGTGAGTCCAGAGAACATCACATACTTTACCAATCTATCAGAAAGAATTTTGTTTGAGAAACAGTATATGAACAGGATAGCCTCCAGTTATGTCCATTAGATAATACTAATATTTACTTTCAATAAACAGAGGTTCTGGCACTAATGTTGTTGTCTGTCCGGTGAGCTTTAGATTCTGCGGTAGAGAATCGACACCTATCACTCAATATCCATCATGACTTTTTTAAAAAACTAAAGTTTCTCAAACGTTCTTGCATTGTTTCCATCTCCAGGTCTCTGAAATGTGTCAAGTCAGATAAATCCGGTTTTCACACAGGCTGTCCGTCAGATTCAAACAAACGTCTTTCTGTTGTGCGCCATGTAGAGGAACATTATATAAAGAAAGGTGAAAAAGCTTCAGGTTTGTCCAGTAAACCCTTGTGTCACCTGAAGCCTCGATCAGCGATGGAGACTGTTACCGTGGCAACTCCAGGTATCATTGAAGAGGTGACTATAGGAGGACGTCAGAATAAGATTCTGATATAAAAACTTCTCTTTGTGAACGTCTTGGCTGCTTCGATTTAAGTTTTCTATTTAAGACATGAGCTTGTCATGCTGATGTGATGTGATTTGTTCAGTCCGGTGTGACGTCCAACTGCTTTAGTGCTGCTTTAATCTGATTGCAGTGGAGTGTTCAGTGTGTTAGTCTGCTGGAAGTTGATTTGTTCACTCCGCATGTTTCTGTATCAGAGCTGAAATCTCTGGGAGGTTTTTAATGGTTAACATGCTTCTTCACTGAGATCATTTGACATCTCACAACTCCAGAGAAACACACAAGACACTGATAACAGCAGCATCAAACCTCTCCTGTATAAAACACAACAGCCCAAAGAGAACACCGGACATGTCATTTTATGTTCAGTATCCAGAAAATATTGTTTTTATTCCCATCACATTAAACAACGTTTGTCATGAAAATAACACAAGTGTGTGTGTGAGAGAATGCTCATCGGATCACACAACAGCACACATTCCTGAAGTCAACTGATGTCATCGTGAGTGACATGAACCTCTCTTTGTTTGTCTGTCTGTCCGTCCGTCTATCAAGACTTTATTGGCAGAATAAAAATAATCTTTACTTTACCAAAGCATCCCTCTCTCTCTCTCTTTTTATGTGTGCATTGTTATTATCTAATTCATTTTATTTTATTTGTTTTTTATTTTCTTAATCTAATTAAAACTTCACGTTTATCTTGGACAGGTTTGTATCAGTCCAGCTAGAATCTTTGAAGGTCACGACATCAAATCCTTGAAAGAGTTTTGACTGCGACGCATCAGAGCGTGTCCGAGGTCGTGTCTGACAGTGTGTGTGTGTGTTTGTGTGTGTTGTAGGCTCAGATCGCGTTCCTCCAGGGCGAGAGGAAAGGCCAGGAGAATCTGAAGAAAGATCTGGTGAGACGCATTAAGATGCTGGAGTACGCTCTTAAACAAGAGAGGTCTGCACAAACCACACACACATCTCAATGATACACATGATGTCTTCTCTTTTTCATTTTCTACCTTAAGTCATATTTGATTTACTTTAGCATGAATCCTACAACAAAGTCATATTCCACCCCTGATTTGAAAGACAGAAGGAAATAATATCTTGCATTAAGAAATGAAGTCTGTTTTTCCTTTTCATGACAATTAAACTAATTTTCCCTTCCAAAGTCTGTAACTGTACTGCCAAATCATAACCGTAAGAATCTTTGTTTTATTCTCGTGTGATAACTGTAATGCGGTGTTTTTACCATTTTTGGGAACCAAATGAGAGTTTTCTATGTATATTCTTGCAAATATTCAAAGCAGCATGAAAAGGTAGCACAACAACTACTGTCATAATATCTATTACAGCCTTAAAATCCATATTGTTCATTCGTGTAATGAGGATAGAGAAATGTGCTTAATTCCCATGAAAATAAAGACGCCACACAAATGTCTAATATATATATATAATATAATATCTAAAGATACCTGCTGGGGGAGATATTTCATTTCCTTTCAAAAAGAGATGACATATCCCACCCGTCCCACCCACACGACTCACCTGTGATGTTGAATAAACTACAGACGCTTTAAATGAAGTGCATTAGTGATTGCTGGTAAAGTGGTTTGTTTGAAGTTTACTTGATCGTTACTTCCCATAATTCCTCTGTCTGTCTCTCAGGACACTTTGATCGCCCATACGCACTCAGATGATATGTGTTCTCTGTCATTCAAGCCGCAGTCAACTCATCTTAAAGCTGAAAATAACACAAGCATGCGCCGCATACACAGTCACATCAGCAATTTCCCGTGTTATTTCAGCTATTCTCTCAGCGGATCGAATCGGATTGTGTGTCGGTTCATCTTTTAACCGCGGAAAACTCTTCTCACATTCAGAGGAATTTATAGATTCATCCTACACACTTGAAGCGACGCCGGGATCAGAAGGAGGTGTTGTAACCGTGGCAACAGAACCTCTAAACCTGTGTTCTTATGCTCTCTCTTCCGCAGGGCAAAATTCCACAAGCTGAAATATGGAGCCGAGCTGAATCAGGGCGACATGAAACCACCCAGTTACGACTCAGGTAAACGTGACACCACCCCAGAGGACTTGACATGTACTTGATGTGTAACTTCACACTGTCGCACAACACCAGCAGAGCAGCTGTGTACCGCTGTCACAGGGTAACAATTCACAAGAAGATGCCAGAATTAAAAATCATGGATTGATTGATTTTAAAATTAAGACACAAGCTGCAGTCAATTGTTCATACTGTCTTTCACGTTTATGCATTTTTCAGACGCATTTATCCAAAGCGAGTCACATTGCTTTATCCTATACATTTGTTTCTAAGTATGTGCAATCCCATGGGGTCGAACCAACAACCTTGCGTTGTTAACACAATGCTCTCACAACTGAAAGTAATGTTAACATGATATGTATAACAAAGGAAAGTGGAATGGTGAACATATCTGAGCTCTTCCGACATTTAAACGCACATGCGTGATGGAGGTGAACATGCAGCATGTTTTGTAGCTGCACCCCTGTAAAGAGTCCCGGTGGAATGTGGACAGACAGGAGGGTGTGACAGACTGGTGTGCAAACAAACCGTGAGTGAAACACATCTGTCATCTTGTGTCTGACCTTTGACCCTTAGATGATGGCAACGAGAACGAGACGCTTCCTGAACCACCCAACAGTCAGCTGAGCTGGAAACAGGGCCGGCAGCTGCTGAGACAGTAAGACACACACACTCCCTGGAGATGTGCACGACCACACATTTTTAAAAGCAGCTAATAGGTTGCCGGAGTAAGCAGTCTTGCAGAAGCTCTGTTTAATCACACAGAGATCAGATGTCTTTCTTATATATATATAAATGCAGTTAGTATGCTATAATATATGTACTACATATAGTAATATTGTTTATATTCTGTATTTAAATAGTATATGTACTGAATATATATCAAGGCAAGGCAAGGCAAGTTTATTTATATAGCACATTTCATACACAAGGGCAATTCAAAGTGCTTTACATAAAATGATTGACAGAAAGAAATAAGATGTATATTTAAATTCAAATCATTTAAGATCACAAATACTCTATCAATTTTATTGCTGTTTTATTGTTTCTTAAAATCTAAAGACACACACTTATACACAACATTTGTTATTTGCTAAATCTGGACCTCTGCCATAACAGCTGTAGAATATCAAAGCAGACGTTATTCTGTAAGTGACAGCGTGCACATCGTGTTCAACATAAATAAAAGTGTATCACATACACACACACACTAAAACAGAATGACCCAACAGCAGTTAAAAAAAAACAGGAAGTTTTTGTGTTTAACACGTTTTCGTTTGGTGTGATTTAAAGGGGGAACTATTATGCATTACATTTATGTGTGTGTGTGTATGTGTGTTTTTGTGTGCGAGCGCATGCATGTGTGCGTGTCAGAGGCAGTTATTGTGAATGAATGCTGGATTGTTTCTGCTCATTGAGTTTTGTGTGCCTACTGAGAGACTGGTACAGCAAGAGACGGCACACTGCTCTCTCTCTCTCTCTCTCTCTCTCTTTGTCTCTCCCTCGCTGTTTCTTTACTTTTAAAACTCACATTTAAGAATTTCTGTCCCAGCAACAACGTTCAGGACATTAGCTCAGGTTTACAGGATTAATAAAACACAAGGTATGTGATGGGTTCAACCAGTTTTTATTGTTTCATGGATTCTGTAGTTGGACAGTTGAGAGAGATCGGACACGTTCTTGACCGATATTGTGAGGTCACACATACTATTAACAGTTTTGATAAGATCAGACATGCTATTACAGGTTTTGATTAGATCGGACGTGCTCTTACAGGTTTTGATTAGACCCGACTCGCTCTTACGGGCTTTGTGAGATCAGATGTATTCTCTTCTGGTATTGATGAGATCAGACATGTTCTTTATAGGCTTTGTGAGATCATACATATTCTTAAGAGGTTTTGTGAAATAATATGCGCTCTTACAGGTTTAGATGAGATCAGACTTGTTCTTTACAGTTTTCGTGAGATCAGACGAACTCTTACAGGTTGAGATGAGACCAGACTTGTTCTTTACAGGTTTTAAAGAGAACAGACTAGTTCTTTACAGGTCTTGATGAGATCAGACTTGTTCTTTACAGTTTTCGTGAGATCATACGAACTCTTACAGGTTTTGATGAGAACAGACTTGTTCTTAACAGGTCTTGATGAGATCAGACTTGTTCTTTACAGTTTTCGTGAGATCATACGAACTCTTACAGGCTTTGATGATATTAGACTTGTTCTTAACAGGTTTTGATGAGAACAGACTTGTTCTTTACAGTTTTCGTGAGATCAAACGAACTCTTACAGGCTTTGATGATATTAGACTTGTTCTTAACAGGTTTTGATGAGAACAGACTTGTTCTTTACAGGTTTTGATGAGAACAGACTTGTTCTTTACAGGTTTTGATGAGAACAGACTTGTTCTTTACTGGTCTTGATGAGATCAGACTTGTTCTTTACAGTTTTCGTTAGATCATACAAACTCTTACAGGCTTTGATGAGATTAGACTTGTTCTTTACAGGTTTTGATGAGAACAGACTTGTTCTTTACAGGTTTTGATGAGAACAGACTTGTTCTTTACTGGTCTTGATGAGATCAGACTTGTTCTTTACAGTTTTCGTGAGATCATACAAACTCTTACAGGCTTTGTGAGATCAGACGTGTTCTTTACAGGTTTTGATGAGATTAGACTTGTTCTTTACAGGTTTTGATGAGAACAGACTTGTTCTTTACAGTTTTCGTGAGATCATACAAACTCTTACAGGCTTTGTGAGATCAGACTTGTTCTTTACAGGTTTTGATGAGATCAGACTTGTTCTTTACAGGTTTTGATGAGATCAGACTTGTTCTTTACAGGTTTTGTGAGATCAGACGTGCTCTTGCAGGTTTTTATGAGATCAGACTTGTTCTTCCAAGGTTTTGATGGGATCAGACTTGTTTTTTACATATTTTGTGAGATCTGACGTACTCTTACAGATTTGGATGAGATCAGACTTGTTCTTTACAGGTTTTGTGAGATCAGACAATGTTTTTGAGATCGTTCTGCTCTCTTGATGTCAGTGGTGTTGGAGCAGCTGAAATCAGGAGGGTCACAGTTATTGTTATTTGATCATTCATTTGAATAAGTATTAACAGAATATATGAATATAGATTGAAAGTGGCCCTCTCTCTGAGTTAATAAGCGATCTGAAGTGTTTGGAAAATAACCTTTACTCTCTTCAGCACTGACAACACGCAACATAAACCCACACATGAACATTTCTCTCACTCACCCTCTGGTGGTTGTTTCTGTCCACTTCAGATACCTGCAGGAGGTGGGTTACACAGACACCATTCTGGATGTGAAGTCCCAGCGGGTCAAAGCTCTGCTCGGACTGGCAGGAGACAGTGGAGAGAGACCCGGTGATCAGAGACAGGAACCCATGGTGAACGGAACTGAAGCGTCCTCAGTGAAGGACAGCAGTAACACCATGATGGGGTCAGTGTATATCACAGTAAAGACACATCATCTCAGTTATCTCTCTGTCTGTACATGACTCCAGCGGTGTGGTGAGACAGACGGAAGTGATGATGTGTAATATGAAGCAGTAATGTGATGAATGAGCCTCAGGATATGAGCTGCTCATATGAAGGTTTGTTTTTACTCTGTGTGTTTCACACGCATGTGGATTTCTGCTCGCAGTAAACCAGAGATGTCCGAATCTGCCTCGGTGCTCGAAGCCTTCAAGTTCATCGAGAAAGCCGCTGCAGAGTTCACTGATGAAGATGAGGATGACGATAGTGATGGACAAAACAAGACCATCATGGACCTCGCCACCGTGAGTACAGCCACACTCTACAAATAGTTTTCTTTAATTTTTACTTGTTTCAACATAGTTGAATTTGGGACTTGATGATGTTCATTTTGAGCAGTTTTTCAGATGTGTTAGCATGTGAATCGGTACGCAGGGATAATCATATAACGATGGGATGTCATTACATAATTTCTCTTAAAAAAATGTATAGAAGCAAGTGTAAATTGATTTTGTGAATTTATGGTGAATTATTTTATTTTTCTGAATTCATTTAAAATGTGATGGAGTACAAATGATTGAGTGCTTTATGTGAGAGAGAACGAGATGTAAATGTTACCGAAACAAGTATTCAGCTTCATGAGAAACTCTTCAGAACATCACACCAGCACAGACAGACACACACCAGCTGTCATCACTAACACTTCTCTCTCTCTCTCTCTCTCTCTCTCTCTCTCTGTGTGTGTGGTGTAGATGGTGAGGAGGAAGGTGTCTCCATCGCCCTCCTCTTCCTCTGCAGATACGAGCGATGATCTTGAAACTGATGAGGTTCTGAAGGGTTTTGATTTTCTGGCTAACAGTGAGGACATGGAGGGTCTGACTGAAGCGCCCCCTGCTGGAGACCGAGGTGACTGGGGTGAGACTCACAGCTTCAGTCATTCTGCTCTGATATTTCATTTTAAATAAAATCATACGCGTGTTTTTGTAAATTCCTGTAAATGTAAAGGCGTTTATTTCTAAATAGCTCCACATCAAGTGTCCCTGTAGATGATTGTGTTTCATTTGCTGTCTGTCTGTCTGTGTGTTTCTCCACACACACACACACAACCCTTCACCCCTGAAGAGAATTGGACTGATTTTTCTCCATCATCCCTGTACGGATCGATCGGCATCATGGCTTTAAATCTCAAGCAGTTGCTTCATGCCTCGAGCTCTGTTTGTGTGGGGATTCTCATGATGACGTGTGTTTAGGGCCATTCAAACTGAAATCTGTTCACAGTCGCCTGATGTTGTTCAGTTTCAATGAGCGATGAGAGCAACTTTAAGCGCTGGTGACGCAACACAACTTTATTATGCAAATGATCTGTGACGCAATACAGCAGTGGATTACAACGGGGTGTTTCCAACAAGTGTTTCCCACATGTGAAGGAGGCGCTGATCATGAGGGCGTGTATCAGGCGTGTAACGTGTCTTCCTCCCTCCCTCCCTCGTGTAGAGAAGGAAGAGCAGACCCCTTTGTCTGAGGCGTGGGACGTGGATGAGGGGCACATCTCTAAACTCAAGGAACAGTACAAGAAGGAGCGCAAGGGCAAGAAAGGGGTGAAGAGTAAGTCGGCCAGGAGCTCTTTCACTCGCCGTCTCCTCTTTCTTTACTTTTATACTTCTAGTGGTGAACCCATATCAGATCTCACACAATCATGTCCAGCTCTCATTTCACCCCAAAGATAAGGAAGAAGTCAAGGGGAGTTTGTGCTAGAAAACCTAACACACCACCGCCACCCAGATCAAATTTCCTGTAATACTCACGGGCATTTTCATTCGTTGTTAATTCTGTAATTCTCAATATGGAAATGCAGTTATTTTCTCTCGTTTTACGGTAACAGTAAGGGGAGTTTAAAGGAAGTAAAAACAAGCGTGGTGTTTAAATATTTGACTGTTTAAATATGATAATTTTTACAGTGCAGAAATTAGAGTTTTACTGTCATGAAAAAGTTTAAAATGTAGACTTTATGTTCTTAGCACGTTTGTTTTTTAATTGTTTTTGAGTATCATGGTTTAGTAAAATACACCCGTTTCTTCATTCATGTTCATTTCTCCAGTTGAAACTGAAATGCTAAATATCTGCCGTTGAAGGATATGATCAATAATATCGGTTCATCACTGGTTCTTCTAATCTATCTTGCACTTTCTTTCTTAAACTCTTTGTTCGATTGACCAAAAAGCAAAACCAGCAGCTCTCTTCAGTGGTTCACCATCACTCCTTGTTCCCTCTCTGTTTTTTACCCATCATCCTTCAAATATGGTGTCACGCTGCCTCTCCTTCACATTCTCATTCCACTCATTCTGCATCGTTTTCATTTCTTGTGGAACATTTTGTTCAATGCCACACTGACTGGTTTAGTTTGTTTTCTTCTCCTTTTGATTGGTGGTCTGGGAGGGGCTGTGGGCCATCTAGACTCCTCCTCCCCTTCCCATATTAAATATTACTAGGTTTTCATTTAGATTTTCTGTTTAAAGCGAGTCCCTACGGTCATTCCATGCTGACAGATTTAAAACGACTGGTGTCATACCAAATCTTACGCTCATCAGACCCCAAGGGGAAGCCATCTTTAATGCCTGATCAAAATTCGATTCCTGTCCTGTACTGTCATATATTATTAAAATATTTAACAGCCGATCATAATCATAGACTGCACACAAAGATATGTGAAGTGTTATTATGGTATATATTAATTATCTCGAAAAATTTGACCGTGGTTTGGATTTGGCACAGCATCAGTCAATGATATGTGACTGTGAGTTCTAGATAAAGTGTGTTTCTCTTCTGTCTTTAGGGCCCAACAGGTGTAAACTTCAGGACATGTTGGCTACTCTCCGTGACGCGGAGGATTTATCATCAATTCAGCCTCCGGTGGCACCTCCGGTTCGCCCAAGTCTGCCCCGTCTCAATGAGCATCAGCTGGGCCGCACGGACGAGGGTATTTCTAAAAAACACTCACAAACATTTACTCCTCTACAGGCTACATGTGCTTGTGTGTTTACGTGTGTGTGTGTGTTTCAGTTGAAGCCATGACATTCCCCCCCTCCTCGGGAAAGTCGTTTATCATGGGGCCAGATGAGGCTCTGGAGACTGAACTGGGTCTCGGAGAACTCGCCGGTCTCACGGTGGCCAATGAAGCTGAGAATCTGTCTTATGATGTGAGTTTACAGATCAAGGACAGATTTGACCGTTGTAAACAATACAGCACAGAGCTGAAGTCTCACTGCACATTGTAATCTGTGTTTGACCGATATGGGTTTACACTTAACATCATTCATCGTCTCATGATTTCAGTTAATTTTAACACGTCGGTTTGCGGCTTCACATCCCAAGCTCTAATATTTCCTTTCCCTCAGATCACCACCAACAAAGATGCCCTGCGCAAGACATGGAACCCAAAGTTCACGCTGAGGAACCATTTTGACTCCATCCGCGGTCTGGCGTTCCACCCGGTGGAGCCGGTTCTGATCACCGCGTCTGAAGATCACACGCTGAAGATGTGGAACCTGCAGAAAACCGCTCCAGCCAAGAAGTGAGAACACTACTGAATCTTTCATTGTGTTATTACATTCAGACGGTTCTTTATGTTCTCCTGTGTTTGTGTTTTCAGATGTGCAGCTCTCGATGTGGAACCCATCTACACATTCAGGGGTCATAGGTTTGTGTGAATCATATCCAGAATCTGAACATGAATGGGATGTGATGTCATGAACCTCTAGTTCAAGCATGTCTGATGTTCTTCTGTGTGTCTCTTTCGTAGGGGTCCGGTTCTCTGTGTGGTGATGAGTTCTAGTGGAGATCAGTGTTTCAGCGGTGGATTGGATGGAACCATTCAGAGCTGGAACACTCCCAATCCAAACATCGACCCGTATGACTCGTATGGTACGTTCCTGTTAAGATGTGACTGCAGGTAATATGAATATGTAGTGCAAATGATTGCCGACTTTCTGTCTCGTGCAGAGCCTTCTGTGCTGCGGGGGGCGCTGAGTGGTCACACAGATGCTGTATGGGGATTGGTCTACAGCTCTGCTCATCACCGACTCCTGTCGTGCTCCGCGGATGGGACGGTGAGACTGTGGAACGCTGCGGATACCTCTCCGGCCATCACAGTCTTCAATGAGAGTAAAGGTATCACTGCAGTCGACTGCCTTTAAAACTATTCAATGTCCATTTATAATTTATTCTTGGGTTGAGAATATTAAAGAAAAATAGAAGTTTGTGCCACACTTAGCCTCTGATTGGTCGATCGGACTTTGATGTGTGACCAAACTAAAACTGTTGTCAAACTAAATACTAAAAATACAGAATCATTTTTAAACAGACTAGCGATTAAAACTGGAGACGCTGTGGGAATCAGTCAGTCTTAAATGTTCTTGTATCGTACAGAAATGGGCATCCCATCATCTGTGGATCTGGTGTGCAGTGATCCCGCTCACATGGTCACGGCGTTCAGTAACGGCAGGATGGGAATCTTCAACATGGAGACCCGACAGCTGGTTCTGGAGCTAGAGTCCCAATCCGCCAGCAAACCTGGTAACTGTTCAAACACTTCACTTACACTAACACACTGATGAGATGAAACTGAAATCTTTAAAAAGATCTGTTGGACTGCTACTGTATTATTGTATATATATACTGTATTACTGTGAAGCATCATTCGCTCTGACCTTTGACCTCCATTTGTATTCTTCAGATGCGCCGTGTCAGATCAACAAAGTTCTCAGTCACCCCACGCTGCCGATAACAGTCACAGCACAGGAAGATCGCCACATCCGATTCTTTGACAACACCACAGGTAACAGGATTGAACACAGTACTAGAGTATTGTTGTTTATGTGTATTCCTGAGATTCACTAATACTTCGGCTTGAACAAAAACATGTTTTAACTACATTGAAATGTGCCTATTTACAAATTCATACAAACTTTCAACAACTCATGTTTTTTCATCGCAGGCTGCTCACATGTCTGTCAGTACAATGTAATGTTTACAAGCTAAACATTTATGATTATTATGTGATTGAAGTTATAAATATACACATTTTGTGATTTTGGTTAAATTTGTGAATTATGTTTTAAGTTAAAAATCACAGTTTTAACACGTCTGCAAGAAAAGCTTTTTATTTTCCAAAAATATTAATGTAACAGGTTTGAGAACAGTGTGGCAGGGTTGAAGACGGCAACAGGGTTGAGAATTGTGTGACAGGGGTTGAAGATTGTAACAGGGTTGAGAATAGTGTAACGCGTTGAAGATTGTAACAGGGTTGAGAATAGTGTAACGCGTTGAAGACGGCAACAGGGTTGAGAATTGTGTGACAGGGGTTGAAGATTGTAACAGGGTTGAGAATAGTGTAACGCGTTGAAGATTGTAACAGGGTTGAGAATAGTGTAACGCGTTGAAGATTGTAACAGGGTTGAGAATAGTGTAACGCGTTGAAGATTGTAACAGGGTTGAGAATAGTGTAACGCGTTGAAGATTGTAACAGGGTTGAGAATAGTGTAACGCGTTGAAGATTGTAACAGGGTTGAGAATAGTGTAACGCGTTGAAGACGGCAACAGGGTTGAGAATTGTGTGACAGGGGTTGAAGATTGTAACAGGGTTGAGAATAGTGTAACGCGTTGAAGATTGTAACAGGGTTGAGAATAGTGTAACGCGTTGAAGATTGTAACAGGGTTGAGAATAGTGTAACGCGTTGAAGATTGTAACAGGGTTGAGAATAGTGAGACTAGTTGAAGATTGTAACAGGGTTGAGAATAGTGAGACTAGTTGAAGATTGTAACAGGGTTGAGAATAGTGTGACGGGGTTGAAGATTGTAACAGGGTTGAGAATAGTGTAACGCGTTGAAGATTGTAACAGGGTTGAGAGTAGTTTGACGGGGTTGAAGATTGTAACAGGGTTGAGAATAGTGTAACGCGTTGAAGATTGTAACAGGGTTGAGAATAGTGTAACGCGTTGAAGATTGTAACAGGGTTGAGAATAGTGAGACTAGTTGAAGATTGTAACAGGGTTGAGAATAGTGTAACGCGTTGAAGATTGTAACAGGGTTGAGAATAGTGTAACGCGTTGAAGATTGTAACAGGGTTGAGAATAGTGTGACGGGGTTGAAGATTGTAACAGGGTTGAGAATAGTGTAACGCGTTGAAGATTGTAACAGGGTTGAGAATAGTGTGACGGGGTTGAAGATTGTAACAGGGTTGAGAATAGTGTAACGCGTTGAAGATTGTAACAGGGTTGAGAATAGTGTGACGGGGTTGAAGATTGTAACAGGGTTGAGAATAGTGTAACGCGTTGAAGATTGTAACAGGGTTGAGAATAGTGTGACGTGGTTGAAGATTGTAACAGGGTTGAGAATAGTGTAACGCGTTGAAGATTGTAACAGGGTTGAGAATAGTGTGACGGGGTTGAATATTGTACCAGAGTTGAGAAAAGTGTGACGGGGTTTAAGATTGTAACAGAGTTGAGAATAGTGTGATGGGTTGAAGACTGTAACAGAGTCGAACACATTAGATTTCATTTGTTTTGATGGATTTCCTCTGAAGCGCTGTATTTTACTTTAGGCAATCATGTAATAAGTCATATTTATATGTTCTTAAGGTAAACTGATTCACTCAATGGTGGCTCATCTGGATGCTGTGACCAGTCTTGCCGTAGATCCAAACGGACTCTATCTGATGTCTGGCAGTAAGTACCGCACACACTCGTGCACTTTCTGTTTGACTCTCTTTATGTTCTGTTATGAGAACTGTGATGTATTTGTCTCAGGTCACGATTGCTCCGTGCGTCTCTGGAACATGGAGAGCAAGACGTGCATTCAGGAGTTCACCGCTCACAGGAAGAAGTTCGAGGAGTCCATCAATGACGTGGCATTTCACCCCACCAAGTGCTACATCGGCAGTGCGGGAGCAGACGCCCTCGCCAAAGTATTCGTATGACCTCTGACCAAAACTGCTTTCACAGAGTCGTAAGAGGGGAGTGAGGCTTGGAACCTGAGCAGTAAACAGGACGGTGAATGAGGGGTCCAATGTGGGTTGAGGTTATGCAGGAATGAATGATGGTGTCTTGAGGAAGTAGAATAATTTCGTCTAAGCTCTCCGACACCCCCGCTCCCTTCATGAACCCCCGACCGCGTCTGACTCATCCGGGCAGGCCTGGGTGCATCACAAATGGATATTCCTGCCCCGCCGAAAACGTTCAGATGGCAGTTTCTGCAGTAAGGTGCTCTTTAGGGTTCCTCAATCAAACATCTGTGACTGCCGTCCGGCTTCTCTTCAGCCTCACAGGACGTTGAGCGCTTCCCCGCTTCTCTCGATTTCCTTGCGTGAGCGTTCATTTGACCCGTGCGATGTTTGATCCTCTGGTTTGGTTTTACATTTTCTCCTTTTAAAAACATGTGCCTTTTGCTTCAAACAGTCTTGAGATTGTCTTTTCTTTGCTCTCACACTGTATTCAAAGAGGGAACTAAAACAGCGTAGCGTCTTTCATGTTTATAAGTTACTAAATGCATCCGATTATTCTTACATCAGACTTATTTAGATCTGAATCCGTTCAGTGATTTTAACACAGAATGTAAAAGTCACTTCTCTCGTACGGCGTTTACTTGATGTGACACTGGAGTGAGAGTCATTATCACAATATCAATGAAAGAACATCCAACTAAACCTTTTACCAGAAATCAAAAGAAATTCAGTACATTTGAAAGAAAATGAAGCCTGTTTTTGCTCAATTGTGTTTTAAAATTCTGACAGTATCTTCATGACAGTTTTGCACATCATCACTTTGTTTGTTTGATAATTACTTTAGATTCCTTAGTTATTGTATAACATTCATCAACATTTTTACGTTTATTACATTTTTTTCAGTGAAAGCAGTATAACAAATACTACCAGAATATCTCATTATTTTAGGATTAACAGGTTTTTGGAGGTTTGTGCTAAACTGTCGTTGAAAATAATGTCACAGTACTGAAATTCTAAATGGTTTAACAATAGACTTCGATTGATTGATTTATGTTACAAATCATTTCTTTTGATTTTCTGGTAAAATATCTGTCATGTGACACGTTTAACTTTATGACGTGTGTTCTGTTGGATTAATAATGAAGCTTATTTTCGATGTTTTATGGTCAAATATGAGCTCGTATCGGAGCAGATCAGTTCTCTTTTGACTTTTTTTTTTTTCAAATATGGCCATTTGTGATGCGCGTCGTACCAAAAAACTGGAGAATTATAATCATTTGACCATTTCAGAGCAGATTCTACACTCAGAAGTCTTATATTAGAGCTTCAGTGTGTTTTTGACAGGCTGAACTCTGTACAATGATTTAATTATATTGGTCGGACGTTTAAATCTGTCTTGATGTTTATTTATTTTTGTTTGCCTTTAAAGCCAAATGAATTAGAATTTAAAGTTAAACTTTGAGTAAGACTTGACCTGCACACTTAATGTAATGATGTAATTTTTTATGATATTCCCCCTCTGCTTTAGTTCTTACATCATCAGGTGTGTGTGATTCACCTGATGTGTTCCGCTCACGACTTCCTCCTGCATCACTGATGGTTTATGTTTAGATGAGATTATTTAAAAATATATATATTTTATATATAATTGTTTGGAAGTAGTGATATTTTTCTCATTGTGTGATTGCTGAGCGAGGTTACAGATGGTCGTGACTCGAGTTTAATGCAGGAAGAGGTTTTTATTTTAATTCTTGTTTTATATGAATTCGTCTGTGATTACTTGAAATATCTGCGTGTGTGTTTGAGTCGTATGTGTGTGTGTTTTCATTCTAATCTGGAATCGTTTTGCCTTTAACAGATAACATGAGCACTACAGAACAAGTGTTTGTGTTTCCTTCAGGTCCTGTGACGCAAGGGAATCATGACTTTGCCAAATGATTTTAAAGGGTTCACTTGTCATCATGTACTCGCCCTCATTCTGAATCCAGTGTTCATTTCTTACTGCAACCGAGCACAAAGCAGATTTAGCAGGACATGTTTTAATCATGCAAGTGAATGATTTTATCCGCAGATTCACTGTAATGAATCAAATGTAAGTGAATCTGTGTGATTCATAAGCTTCATTCACTCTTCTGTTGAGCCACACGTTAGCTTTATGATTTATAGCTGAATGAATGTTGGATTTTGAACAATGAGGATGAGTAAACGGTGTTCACTTTTGTTTGAACTGTCTCTTTAAATTTGGTTCAAAGCTCGTGCACAGGGAGCTGGGTGGGACGTTGGCGTGCGTGCGTGAGCGATTGCTTGTTGTTTTTCG
Source organism: Triplophysa tibetana (assembly GCA_008369825.1). Taxonomy (NCBI): domain Eukaryota; kingdom Metazoa; phylum Chordata; class Actinopteri; order Cypriniformes; family Nemacheilidae; genus Triplophysa; species Triplophysa tibetana. The sequence continues at coordinate 288,686 of CM017911.1, read as the reverse complement.
TACTAGTAAATATTTTTTGCGATTTCGTTCAATTTGGTGCGTATTAATTTTAGAGATATAAGATATGTATAGTTTTAAAGTATTGGTTAACAATCTATTTATGACCAGAATACAGTGTATATTAACCTGCAAAGCTAACAGTGACGATTAACCAATGTTTGTGATCCTAGTTGTGCAGGAGAGTGTAGTTTAGCGCCACCTGCTGGTCAGAGATGGGTACTGTTCGCGGACTCGATGATTTGATTACTGATCGATTGACACGCTTCAATAAAATCTCACACAAACAGAGTGAAAAGTGTATATTTGAAGAGAATTTGAATCTGCTTTAACATTAGTGCGTCACCTTGGCCTGGAAGTCGTGTGGCATGCAGCCACTTCGAATGTGATTGGACGAATGTTATTATGATGTCATAACGGGAAATTTGCAGTCTGGATATTGCCTGTATAGAGCTGTCACTGAACTTTTAACCTTTCGGTTGTATAGAGAGTTTGGAAAGATTGTGTGAATAAATGCTATACTCCTCTTGTACATATTTTATTATAGATATTACAGTTTATTCTTGATTTATTGTTGTATTCTTTCCCCACCAGATGGACATTTATCAATATAATACAATAATAAAGAATATGTTGTATTTCACATTCTTTTGTTGCAGTCACTTTGATTATGTGCATATATGAGTTTGGGGACCTGGAAAAACCCTATTTGACATTTAATTTCTTGCACTGAACTAAGGAAGTACTGATGGAGATGATAATATAGAGTCCATGCTTGTAGAGTAAGTAAAAATGCATTTTTATTAGAAATTTATTACAAATACGACTGGTCAAATATTACTCTTATTACAACTAAACCTTGCGAAGACTTGAGTTCTTGTAAAAGCACAAACTTCTTTACTCGTACTTAAGAAGCTTTCCTGTGTCTCAGTGGTAATAGCATGATAACAACGCCAAGGTTGTGTGTTGGATCCCAGGAGATTGCACAAATTTAGAAACAAATATATTGGATAATCCAATATATGTCGCTTTGGATAAAAGAGTCTGCAAAATGCATAAATGTAAGTATCAAAAGTATTTTTTTATTCAGTTTTCTTACCAATTACCAGTTTTGATTCCAAAGTTGTGAAAACAAAAAGTCAAAAATTTGGATATTGATCTTAAACTTATTGATCACTTGTTTGTTAAAGAGTGTATTTATGATCAGAGTTTTGACAAAAGACGAATGTTCAGATTTGTAAATGAAACTGTGGAGTTCATGATTGCTCTCTTCATTGTGTCTTATTTAATTTACTTGATGATTTTGTATCAATGACGATTTTATCAGACTATTTTAAAAATCAAGTTGCCCTCTTTATTTTTGAAGTTGTAAATCAAGTTTTTCTACTTTCACAAAATTCTTGCATAAAATTAATCTGAAGATTTAAGAAACTAAAGATTGACAGCTAATGAATGAAACGCTGATCAGCGATATCAGCCTTGACCACCAGGTGTCACTATGCATTCGCATGAAATCTTTGCCAATATAACGTTAGATCATACAAAAACAAGAAATATTTTGGGTCAATAAAGAACTTAGACAAACTTTAAACACGGTTTAAAAAAATCTTGTTTGTGCTTGTGTCTGTTCTCTGATTGTGCAGCATATTGCCTCTGACTCTCCAATATTTTATTTATTTATTTTTTATTTAGGCATTTGGCAGACGCTTTTATCCAAAGTGACTTACATTGCTTTATCCTATACATTTTACATAGGTATTTGCAATCCCCTGGAATCGAACCCACAACGTTAACGCAATGCTCTTACCACTGAGCTACAGAATATATCTGACAGATATCTGGGTGTGAACTGCGTTTGTTTGTGAATACACAGATAGTCTGCAGTTGTAGTATAAAAAAATAATACAAATAATTATTGCTTTTGTGAGCATGTACGCCAAAAAATATGTTTCCACATTGACATGTTGTATTATGGGCACGATCAGAGGACACACAAAAAGGTGTTGACGCTGCGCAAATTGCTGACCTTATAATTAAACAAAATGTTCAATTGGCTCTAACTACAGCACCTTCGGTCTGATTGATTTCAAAATGAGTGCGTGCACTGTTTCGTCACAATGACACACTTGTGCAAAGATATGAAATAAGGCCTTTTGTTAACTATTGTGCGTGTCAGTTTTTCTGCACATCACTACAAAATGTGTTGTGGTTCTGAGCGTCTCGCTGCGAACAGGCTGAACCGGATGTCCAACCAGGCCCACATCAAAGTGTGACGTCAGAAACTACGCCGGTGTCTAATACGTCATCGCCACTCTCCCGCCCCCTATACGCAATACATGTCGACAACATTCAATTCAATTCAATTCAAGTTTATTTATATAGCGCTTTTCACAATGTGTATTGTTTCAAAGCAGCTTTACAGGGCAAACAGGAAAAACAGAAAAGGTAAAACACAGCACAGTGCATTGTATTTATACAACGAGTAAGATCATACTAATAAATAATATATAATTTCTAAATAAATAAATAAATTCAGTCTCCCGGTGAGCAGGCCAACACTGCCCTGCTGTGGCGAGGAACCCAAACTCCAATGATTGATTAATGGAGAAAAAAAACCTCGGGAGAAACCAGGCTCAACCGGGAGGGCCAGATCCCCTCTGACGTGTCATAGCTGCACTCAAACTGCTGACATGTGATTTAAGTTTAGCATTCAATACCAAATATTGTAACTTCAGCATTAATGAAACAAATAGTCCGTCTTTGCTCTTTGTTGGGGGTGTATTGGTCTGAGCTGGGATGGTCCGATGGTCATTTTTCTCTTTGCTGGTGGTGGAATTGCCTTAGATGGGGCTGGGATGCTCAGTCAGTCTGCAGCTGTAGCTGGCGTTATCTCAAATTGGGGATGGGCATCTGTCGGTCGTCTGGACATGGTGGAACTTCTTCCTACCTCGGGATGGGCATCCCGAAGCAGAGGCGGAAAGAGAATAAAGAGAATAATTAGCGTAGCTGCTGTTCATTAACTATGCATTAAGTGAAAGCTTGGCTGAAAAGATGTGTCTTTAATCTAGATTTAAATTGGGAGAGTGTGTCTGACCCTCGAATAGTATCAGGAAGGCTATTCCAGAGTTTAGGTGCTACGTATGAGAAAGCTCGACCCCCTTTGGTGGATTTAGTTATTCTAGGTGTTGTCAAAAGTCCTAAGTTTTGAGATCTTAGAGAGCGTGTTGGGTTGTAACGTGATAAAAGCTCGGTTAAGTAAATAGGGGCTAAACCGTTTAAGGCTTTGTATGTAATTAAAAGAATTTTAAAATCAATACGATACTTAATGGGTAGCCAGTGAAGCGATGATAAAACTGGGGTTATGTGATCGTATTTTCTTGACCTAGTAAGAACTCTGGCAGCTGCATTCTGAACTAACTGTAGTTTGTTTATCGATGATGCAGGACAACCACTAAGTAGAGCATTACAATAGTCAAGTCGTGAGGTCACAAATGCATGAATAAGCTTTTCTGCGTCAGCAAAACATAAAATATTTCGTAACTTGGAAACATTTCTAAGGTGGAAGAAGGCTGTTTTTGTGATATTTGAGATGTGATTTTTAAATGACAACATGAGCCCTGTCGGCACCCTTACGAAAAATGTACATTTTTCTACAGTTTAAATTGAAAAAAACATGGTAACTGTAGTGAACCCTTGGTTTTGCCGTAAGTAATCAATGCACCAAAAAAACATGGTTAATTTTCGTAAGATCTAAATCAAATGTTATGTACTTACTCAGGTTTAAATGTTTAAATGTTAGGCTCCACAGTTCTTTACATGCAGAAGCATAAACCTACATAAGCACAAGAGAGAGATTGCTTGTTTTGATGGCATTGACCTTCTGACTTTCTGGCCTTGTTCCTCAACATGAATTGAGCTCATCATTGTCCTCTATAACAGGGGTTTTCAACTGGTTCTGTGCCAGGGACCACCATTCTGACTAACAAGTAATCGGTGGCCCACTATTGTGTGTGTGTTTGTACGTATATGTACGTATATGACGTTGGGGAAGCAAAACACAACGTTAGCAAAGCATAAGATAGACCTGATAGGTTCAAAGCAAGCCTATCCTGTGTCAGTTTGAATCTCAACTCAAACTGAAATTATTTTAAATATTTTCATTAAATTTAGTATTCACACCAATGCGCAAATATTCTGGTAATGTTTGGAAAAATATCTTATGGAAAAAAAGTGATTTTAATAGTGAAATTAGGTAGGCTGGAATACATGTCACGGACCAAATGCAATGCCGCTGCGGACCACCGGTTGAAAACCCCTGATCTAGATGACAGATCACGCGTGACTGTTTTGTGGTGGTAGACTCTGATACCCTTAAGTCATATTCTGTAAATGAAGTATTTGCATGACGTCTTTCTAGTCTTTAACACATTCAAAATATTCACCATTCTTTGTTCAGCCTGCAACAGACAAACATGTTGTAAAGAGATCTCTGTGAGTAACTGCAGTACTGAAGCCTCATCTGTATGAGTGAACGATGACGGTCAAGATTCATCTACAGCTCGTGTTCGTTACAGTGCCAATTGGTATTTAACCAGAACTTGGCTTAAATCAAAGCGTGTGTGCCCACCTTACATAATTAAAGAGCTCTGTATTCATTTTTTACAAGTAACAATTATGATTCCAGGGATCTTATCATTTAGAAAACTGTGCAACTGTATTCTTACTAGTAATAAATAAGACTTCTCTTATCAGAATTATTACTAACTATTAAAAATTGAATTATAGTGCTCTGTAAATGTGTGTTAAAGTTGCTCATGCATGTATTAGACACGGCAGAATTGCAGAAATGAAAGTTTGGGAACAAAAGAGTCTAATTCTAAATTTTATCTAAAAGTGAATGTTCACCCAGACCTGCCTGAAACACCTGGTGTAACCACACCCCCACAAATCTACATCAGTTGGTGGTCTGATTTGACTAAGACCGCCCCAAAAATACTCAAGTAAGGTGGTGTACCTGACAGTACAATTGAAGAGGAACCTGATGCCCTGGGGATCAAACCGGCAACCTTCTGGTCATGAGTCCGACTCTCTACCCATTAGTTAGTAAACTGACCCATTAAGTTCTGAGATTGGGGTTTAGTGGTTTAGCGATTCTGAAAAACTTTATTAGTGATACAGTTGAGAGGTTTACATTTTGGGGAAAAACAGTTCACATTTACATTCATTGTATTTTTACAAAATAGCATCTTGAGCTGCTAAAATGATCTCTAATCAGTTCAAATATAAAAAAAAAAGAGGAAAAAGCAAACCATTCCCTCCTGATCTACAGTCTGACACATTCAGACTCGGGTTCGTGCGTGTCGATGAAGAACACGTTTTTGTTGGCAGGAGGGCTTTCAGGATGACTGCCCACCCCAGAGTCAGGGCTGGGCGTGGGGTTCAGCGGCTCTCGGCCCGGCTGGGTCTTCATCTCACGCTTCTGTAACTGGGGCTGCTGGTTGTGGTGCCGCAGGACCACGGGTGACCCGTCCGCCCTCCCCCGGATCTTTTTGAAGCGTTTGAGTTTGACGTTATCTTTCCCGTCTCCTCTGCAGGGCAACAGCATGCTCACGTCTCGGCGGAACTTTGAGCTCAGGCCAAAATAAATGAGCGGGTTGTAGAAACTGGCGGACTTTGCGAAGAGCCGCGTGAAGATGCTGGTGAGACTGGGCACGTGGAAACCCCACGCAGACCACATGGACACCACGGCGTACGGAGACCAGGCGAGAATAAACGCTGTACAAATCACAATAGACACCTGAGAGAACAGAAGAGAGCAGCTTAGTGAGAAACGTGACTACACATTCATTTACATTCATGCATTTGGCCGAAGCTTTTATCCAAAGAGAGAATTCACATAAACAAAGGTGATAAAAGTAAAGCGTGAGTTTAACTTCTGAGTAAACCGAGGCTTTAACCTAAACAGAGACTTGTACGTTACCCTACATAGACTACGCCATATGCGATGGAGACTGCAAACGCTGTGATTGGTCTGCTTTACCCCCTCCCTTGAGGTGAAAGAAACTCTCTGATAGCGTCAGGTTTACTCGTTAATAAATTATTTTATTTATAACAAATACATGTATATACTTCCATATTTTGACGCATTTCCGAGTGAAACAGAATTTTGAATGTGAAAAATAGTGGGCGTGGCAGGTATCTTTCTTTGCGATTTGATTGGATTAATAAAAACAGCTGTTGCATTTTGAGATGGAACTGGCAGCAGACTGACAGATGAAGCGGAGGAGTTAAAGGATGCTCCGTCCAAGCCGAAAGAGAATTACTCACATTGATAAGCTATTAACTATAAACACTGCAATATTTTGTGGAAAAAATTGCCATTGTTATTTTTATTTCACTGGGACTTTAACAACTCAAGCTGCAAAAGTGACTTTTTACTTGCCGCAATCACTGCCTCTCAGACAACGTTCGCAGAAGTAAAAATCCTCTTTAAGACTCACAATCGTGACGTCTCTCTCGATCTTTCGCTGTCGGTCGGTCAGGTCTCCCTCTGCAGACATGGCGTTTCCTCGTTTCACTGTGTTTATAATGGAGACGTAGGAGAAGAGCATGATGAGCACCGGCACGAAGAAGCAGAAGATGAGAATGGAGATGATGTAGGACTTGTGGATGGTGGAATAATTGGCTTTCACCCAATCGATCTCACACGTGCCGTAACCTCGATCTGTCAAACAGAGACATTCACAGACACTGAACAAACATTCTGTCGGGATGATTCATTACATCTCACTGCTTCCCTCTGTCAACACAATTAGAGTTTAGATTTTGAAGTTATGAAGTGTGTCCCCTTAAACTAAAAACAGGATATGTAATTTCAGTCTACTGTTAATGTTCTTCTCTTAAAAACATAGTCGTAAATTAGCTGTGTAACCAAAGTTCACTTTTATTATCATCACACTTTAAAGTCACAGTGAAATAAAAAATTACAATTCGTATTTTTTCATGAAATATTGCAGCGTTTATAGTAAATAGTTTATCAATGTGGGTCATTCTCTTTTTAAAATTGGTGTCCCCTCATAATCTTCCGTTTAAATCTGAAAATGGACAGTCGGTTTGCTGCCAGGTCCATTTCAAAATGCAACGATTTATAAATCCAATCAAATCGCAGAGAAGGACGAAAGCCACGCCCACTATTTGTCTCATTAGAAATTCCATTTAGCTTGGAAATGCATCAAAATACGGAAGTAAAAACTATCGCTACATCCGATTCATGGGGACTTTAAAGTGCATATTGAGAGTAAATGTATAGAAAAATAGCATAGGAATTAAACGTTCTTTAAAATATACTCATTTATACGCTAATTGAGCTTCTAGGGACGTTTTTTGAGAGAATTTTCTTTTCTGCATCTGAAAAGTGCCAAAACCGGAAGTGACGTCACGAGAGGGAGTGCGATCGTTGTAGACAATAGGAAACAATGGATCGCAATGTTAATGAGAGTTCGGAGAATATTTTAAATGTTTATTAACATTCGTATGACAAGAGAGCAGGGACAAAACGGGTAAAACATGTGGACACGATTTCCTGACAGGAAGGAGTTTGTGCAAGCTCTACAAATACAATCATTTACCATGACGATGAAAAATTTTAATAAATGGTTAAAACTAGTTAAAACAGACTCACTCACGACCGAGATACTCTGCAGTGACCAAAGGCAAAGCGTAGAACTATTCTCCCTCTTGTGACGTCAAATGACGCGATGTTGAAAAAAGACTGTTTTTGAAGACAGTGAAAGAAACGGTAACTTCTACTAAATTTTCGACCTTAAATTTTGAAAAACATCTTAAATCCGCATTAACTTTTCATATGGTATTTTTATACAAGGTTATATATTCATTTTATAAAAAAAATCTACTTGCAATATGCACTTTAAGTAAACTTGTAAGGACAGCTTTTGCAAACTAAAAAGCTCACACGTATACCCCCACTACTGTACATGAAGTATGCTTGAGCTTAATGAACCTGAAGTATACTTGCTTTGTAATGGATGTGTTTGATTGTTTCTGACCTGTGTAACTGCCCCAGCCGAAGATGGGCGCACCGGACCAGAACAAAGCTCCCGTCCAGATGAGGAGAACACTTATGATGACCGCAGTGCTGCTTATGCAGTGAGCTGTGAACGAATCAGCTATTCACATCAGATTCTTAGATTCATTCAGACACTGTGAAGAATCAGTGTGCCGCCGTTATTCACCTTTACTGGGATGACAGCCCTTGATGTATCTAGTGATGCTGATAACAGTGAGTGTGTTGATGCTACCCAGACCAAACACAAGAGTGAAGAATCCATCCACCTGACAAACAAACAAACAACGCTGTGTATACATGAATCAATATCACTCATTTACCAAATGATCTTCTTTTGCTCATTTATCTAAAGCCAAACAGCTAAACAATAAATGAAGTTTACTAAAGTAAAACATGCTTTGAAGCAATGGGAGAAAGAACGGAATAAAAGAGATGTATTCAGTCTGAGGGTTATTCAGAGCTGAACAACAGCTGAGAAAAGTGAATAAAGATGTGTTAGAACGCAGTAAAAGGATAATTAACGACTCAAAATTCATCCATCAATAGCTTTTTCTTCTTCATATGTGAACGGACGCTGCTGTAGTTATGACATGAGTTAATGATTTGTTTAAAGGCAGGAGAATGAATAATTGTGTGTTAATGTCAGATCCATCAGCACCTGCTGCTTTTATTCACACATGTGAAGATCTAATGGATTTCACATCATCTCCATTATTATCTTCTGAAAACACTCTTTATTCATTTCTTCATTATATCCACACGACACATACTGGAGTCACGTGAGTCTTTTGCTTTTGTACTGCAGGCTCATTTTACACAGTGAGTTTAAAGTCAGTGTTTTCTTAAGTTAAGTTGATGTTATAAATTAGTGAGCACCAACACTCTGACACGCGTCACATTGAGAAGATTTAAGCATGTGCTCGTGTTTGTGTGTACAGACGGACGGAAACGGTCATGCACCTGACACGTCCACACTGATGTGATGAGGTATCCATTGTCCTTAAAAACATTAAAGATCTCCAGGATTCCTCTGGAATATCCAAACACAGAGATGCTGGCGTCAGATACGGCCAGATTGAGAGTCAGATAGTCTGTGGGCTGCAGAGATGACCTCTGTTTGAAGAGGACGAAGATCACGATACTGTTCCCGAACCACGACAACCAGCCTGCAGAAACACACACACAAATAACAAGAAACACACACACACACAACAAGAAACAAACACCCATGCGCACACAACAAAACACACAACAAGAAACACACACAACAAGAAATACAAAACAAGAAACAAAGACCCACACACAGAAAAGAGGAAACACACACACAACTCGAAACAAACACACACAAAACAAGAAACACATACAAAAATAAACACACATGCATTAAGAAACACACACAAAACAATAAACACACACAAAAAACAAGAAACACACACACAAAACAATAAACACACACAACAAGAAACAAACATACACACAAAACAAGAAAACACACAACACGAAACAAACACACACACACAAAACAATAAACACACGCACACACAACCATACAAAAAATAAACACACACAAAAAACAAGAAACACACACACACACACAACAAGAAAAACACAAACAACAAGAAATTGTTGTTTAGTTTAGTCAAGTTAACAAATGACTGTTGTAAACTGTAGTAATAATATCATTTTTCAACCTGACCAGTAAGCAGTTGTGACAGTATCACAGTTTATCAATTCAGTTTTGTAGTACACATGAACAAAATCTTATAATACACTTCAGTTTACAGTCAATTCTAGTAGAACGTATAGCTCACTTCTACAGAATTCTGTAGAGTACTATGGTATTAGCTTTATTTACACTCAAAAAAATAGCTGTGTCAAGTGGTTGCATGCAACAACATTAAGAAATTTAAACAAATAAAACTTTAGTTGTATGAACAAAATAAATTTAAGTAATGTTGACAAAACTTTTTGAGTAAATCCAAACCATTCCGATTGTACCAGTAATTTTAAGTCAAAGGTAATTTTTGTTGTCACACATAAACTATAAACAGGTGTAAGTCAAAACACAATGAGCAGATGAGAGGCATCATTGAATGATGTAATAGACCTCATGAACCTCTCACACTCTTCTAAACATGGCAACTATTAAACTGACAAATACAACAAACTCTTCAAACCTCAAAGATAAATGAAGGTTGAGCACAAACAACTCTTTTTTCTTTACTGGAGAACACTTAAAATAACACTATGTTTTAAAATTGATTGTCTAAAAACAGTCTTACGCAAAGCATGCTGGGAACTGAACATCACCCTCAACCACTCATGTTGAATTAACTTGTTTATATGAAGTAAACTCAACAATAGTTCCAATATTATAGGGTTTTGCGTTCTACTCAACAATGTTAAGCTGACCAGTCAAACACTTGTTAAGTAAAGCTGACAGAACTTACATTCATTCAGTTACTCGAATTCTGTATGTGGTGTGAAAGGATGAGTTGAGTACAACTAACAGCAGCGACAGTTCATTTTTTTGAGTGACATTTATTTTTAGTCTTCAAACTCCACGGCACAGAAATACAGCATTCCTTTATTTTAATCGTATAATTCAGTGTGTCACTGACTGAAAGTATGACTGTAATATCACCATGGTAACCATCACAGATCGTCATGAAGACAGTCAGACAGACAGACAGACAGACAGGATTTATTCTGCCGTCAGGACACATAAGAAGTCTGATCTGTGTAATCTGTCTGCTTCAGTAAAACACTCTTAACAAACATGAGGCCCTTCTACTTCACAGCAAGTTCAAGAATTAAAGGTTTAATCACTAATAGAAAAGAACATTAATGATTTATAATATAACAATGGGGGTTTATCCTTTATCAAAACGCACTTTGTGTACATGTTCAGTACAGATTAATATGCTTAATGTATTTACGGTTATTAAGATATAAATGACTGAGATATAAGTGATATAGTTGAATCCAGAAGGAAGAGGCTCCTCATAGACAGAGTATATCTTCATTAAATATATATTTACATCAGAAAATAACTGTATTGAACTATGAACAATTTATGCATGCTGTATACTATAATATTTACTATTATAACGTTTGAAACCTATCAAATGTACAACAGTTTACAATATAAAATGATCTTTAAATACTAAAGACTAGAGTGTTTATCATATGAGTTCATTACTTGACAGAATAACTTCAAGAGTTCTTTAAGCTGCAGAACATAAATAAGAGTTCACTGACCCAGAATCAGCAGATAAAAGCCGATGATGGTCTCGCCCTGATCGGACAGAGGCTGATCGCTGCTCATCAGACTGAAGTTGTTGTTTCTCCAGAGGATGTTCTCGTGCTTCACAGACATACTGCACGCGCTTCCACGAGCCGAATGAGCGAACGTCCGCGAGCAGCTCCGTTAAAAAAGCGCGTGTCCGCAAATCCCCGTTAAAAATATCCCGTTTGATAATCCCGCAGCAGCCGGAAGAGAAAGACACGAATGAAAAACAAGTTTACCACGAATAAAGTTTCTGTCTTTTGAAAAAGAACACAACGTTCAACGTAAAGAGAGATTTATTGCAATGTTATAAGAACGCGCAATCAAGCATCTTAATATTGAAAACATTGAGAGAGAGAGAGAGAGAGAGAGAGAGAGAGAGAGAGACAGAGAGAGAGAGAGAGAGAGACAGAGAGAGAGAAAGAGAGAGAGAGAGGAGAGAGAAGACAGAGAGAGAGAGACCGACAGAGAGAGAGAGAGAGAGAGAGACAGAGAGAGGGAGAGAGAATCAGAGAGAGAAAGATAGAGAGAGAGAGAAAGAGAAAGAGAGAGAAGAGAGAGAGGGAGGGAGAGAGAATCAGAGAGAGAGAGAGAGAAAGAGAGAGAGAGAGAGAATCAGAGAGAGAGAGAGAGAGAGAGAGAGAGAGAGAGAGAGAGAGAGAGAGAGAGAGAGAGAGAGAGAGAGAGAATCAGAGAGAGAGAGAGAATCAGAGAGAGAGAGAGAGAATCAGAGAGAGAGGGAGGGAGAGAGAGAAACAGAGAGAAGAAAGAGAGAGAGAGAGAGAGAGAGTCATGATGTGCTGGACATGTTTTTGTCATGTTGATCAGACCTCAGATCGTGTTCTTCAGTCTGATGAGATCTGATCTCCGGTCAGTGGAGTTTAAGATATGTTTCACCTAATAGGATCAGAGTTAATGAGTGAAGAGCAGAAGGTTTCAGGAGAATCTCTGCTAGATCACAAACCTTCAGACTAATATTCTGAGGGGTGTGCGAGATCAGCATTGCCCCCCCCCCCATCGGCCATCCTAACATAGAAAACACAAAACACATTAAAAAGACAAGTTGTATATTTCTTTTGGAGTCATTAGTTATATTTGACATCATGTGAACGTGACAATATAACAGAAGCATAAAGGTCTTCTTTTACAAAGAGGTCTACACCAGGCCTGGTTCCTGCAGATATCCAGGGTGGGCATTTACAACACACATTTATAGCCGCAAAAAATTAAGAGACCATTTAAAAAATGAATGTGTTTTTGTTAAATCATCCTTTTTGTTTATTTCTGTGAACTTCTGACAACATTTCTTCCAAATTACATAAAAAAATGTTGCTGGAGAAAACGGTCGACCTGCGTTTGTAAAACAGAAACATCGCAAAAAAAACGAAACAAGTTCATATTTAGTTTTAAGCAACACAAAAACATAATGTTTGTAAATGTTAGAAAAAGTAACACAAATATTTTTTCATGAAATAACCCTGATTTTGAAATGAGTTTATTATCATGCTCTCAGGCTTTCATATTGCTGACTGTCACTCTTAAGATCTACTTTTGTTGGAATTCAACAAACACTGCAATATATGACTGCAATACATGCAGGATTTAAATGATTTATGATGTTATAAATATAAAAAACACACATTCATTACAGAAGACTGAGAGATTAAAAAAAAGTCATTATGTTTGATGATTGCCTTATATAATAATTGTGTTGTGATGAAAAAGATGTTTTACGCATTAATAAAGCGAGTAAACTGGACATAAATAGAAATCAAGTGGGCTAAGAACAATCCCATCACTGACTTCTGCTTAATTTCGCAAAAAAATCGCTTTTTAATGAATGAATCAAATTACACTTCACAATGAACTTTACCTCATTTCTGCTGTCGTGTATGAGGTGTGACTGTGTTTCTCATGATTTGGGATGTTTGAGATGGAGGGAGACACATTTATTTCTGCTTTGTAAGATGAAGTTTCAGTCATCACTGACGGTCAACAGGTTCAAATCTAGCCGATTGCAACCAAATAACAGCTGTTTGTTAACAACACCAAATAAGACCACCAAAACTCTAGTTATAATAAATGAATCAGACTTTACTGCACAATTACTTTTTTTACAAGCTGTTTATAATAAAATTCTCCTGAAATTCTTTTTGCACAGTATTTTACTTCCACAATATCATGTAACACACTTCTCTGCTACACACTAAAGCCGCTCCGTGAGTGAAGATTGACGTTTCTCACAGCCTATAGAAAATACTGCATTTTTTGATGTTTTTTTTATTCTCATTGGGTGGGCAAGACAGACGTTTAGGTGGGCTCATCCCACCCCTGCCCATGCCTGGAGCCGGCCCTGGCCTACACAATTCTGAATTCTACACGATTGTTTTTTTATCAATAGGATAACAGGCCGAACAACAATTTTTTATTTGATCTTTTACTTATAATAACTAAATAAAACCCCAATTAGACTATTTATTGTATTCTTTGAAAAGAGTTTCACTCAAGAATTTTGAAATTTAAAACCTTTAACAAAAATATTCTCATCACTGATTTTTCATCTCAGTTGTATGAACTTATCAAATGAAGATCTGATGTGAAATGAGCTTCATTCTTCAGACTTTACACTAGTTGTGTTGAATAGAATCAAACATCAGCAGCATTTTATTTTTAAACCTTTACTGGATGTGTTAAAAACGACTCCGCGCGTGAGTTCGCTGTTTTACCTTCATATAAAACTCCAGCCCATCATTTCTGATGAGTAATGTTCTGACGCAATGAACAGCTTGTGTCTTTCATTTCGTGTGATTTGTCTTCATTTATTGGTTAGAGTTCACTTGTGTGCTTTCATGCACTAAACCCTTTTATTCTGTCAAGTGGCACTTGTGGAAGTCTTTTGTTTTTAATAGAAGCACTTTCTAAGAGACAGAAGGAGAGTTCTGACTCAGTTCAGATGAAGGTGATGAATGAAATTAATCATCAATGTTTAACGTCAACTCATTTTTTACTTCCATACATCACGAACAACTTTGAAGAAAGGGATCATATATCCTCCTCAGGTGATCTTCTCTAATCTCTTTATGCTGTGGGTTTGTGATTTAACAAATATATTCTTTTCCGTAAATTTTGGTATTATTGCAAATTGTTCTGGTTTATTGAAGGCTCCCAGTCCTGAAAACACTATTTAAATAATATAACTTAATTAAATATATTTCGATTATTATTGCAAATTGTTCTGGTATATAGAAAGTCCTGTCCTGAACACAATATTTAGTTTAAAAATATAGCTTCATGAAATAAACTTCGATTCAATAATCAATAGTTTCTGACATCACTCTACATTGCGTAGAGAAAAACTTAGAAGATAATAAAAATATACAAGATAATACCAGGTAGGCTATATAAATGCCGTATATTTTCATATTTTTTTTTATAACATTTCTTATTTTTATGTATTTAAAGCTGCTTTGCAACAATGAAAATTGCGAAAATCGTTATATAAATAAAATTGAATTGTTTGGTGAAGCTGTACAGTAGGACTATATCTCATTAGATTTAACATAAAAGAATAAAGACTATGTTTTAAACACATTAAGAAATCCAGCATCATGATGTCTTGGGTCAACAAATAGATGTTTAAATACTTAGAATAATAAAGGAATAATTGTTTTATAACTGTGCTGTGTATAAATGACAGAAGTGTTTCTGTGACAGGAGGATGATGGATTATGTCACTGAGATTGAATAAACAAAACTTCTGTTAACTTGTGTGATGATTCTTTACTTCTCCTGTGGACTCGTCCTGTACTTCTATGTTACTTTCACATGACAGATAAACAACTTTTCTACTTTTCATTTCTTTATACCAGAATAGAACTTACGGAGCTGAACTTGATCAGTGTTGTGCCACAGACAGAAGGAAAAGCCACTCCACCGCAAAACATCTGATGTCTGCAATACAACAAAGAGAACATATGAATAAAACACATTGAGGTCAAAGTCTGTGTCACAAATGAATAGGATGAGAGAAAGAGTTTAAGGGTTTCAGTTCAAATCACTGAACGGTGAAGTGTTGCAGCTGTAAACAGTGATCAGAAATATAAAATAAACAACAGGACATATCATAACATCAATAAATGATAAAAACAAAGAGCTTTTAACATATTGATTTATAAACATTTAAATGAACTAAATGAATCACCTCCGTCATCAGAACATCATCTTCAGAACATCTGCACTGCAGAAATGTTCTAACTAAGCGTTTTTGTGTTGCTTATAATAAAAATATCTAAAACTTCTTAAATCATTATACAATTTCTTTTCAAGAAAAGTGACCTAAGATATTTAATCTTGTTTTATGAAAAGTAATATACAAATGAAGTAAGTTTATGGTAAAAACAAGCAAAAAAAATCTTCCAATGTCGTGAGAAAAATAAACCAGAATTTAGTTTGACCTTTTTCTCAAGAACCCAATTCAAGTTTATGTGGCAGATTTTTTTGCTTGTTTTTACCATCAACTTACTTAATTCTTATATTTTTCTCCTTAAAAAGAGACTAAATATCTTAGGTCACTTTTCTTGTCATGTTGATTTAAGAATGTTCAGATGTTTGTAGTACAAAACAAGACAAAAACACTTAGTAAGAATGACATTTTTTGCAGTCTGGAACCTGTCGCACACTCCAAAGGTTCACTAGCCCCAAAAATCCCACCTTACTCCAACACAACTGATATAAAATAACAAAATAAAGAAATATGTATGACTTTGGTAGATGGACTATTTTCTAGTTAAAGAGCTTAGAGATTCAATAAAACTGTTCCTTCAAACAACATCCACTATATTCAGAACAGGCTGTTTCCGAATCATATCCCAACACACTTCATCAACTATCACCACTGTACATAACATTCAGACATCAATGTTGCGTGATTATTTTTTGCTTTATTTGATTGTATGAAGCTGTGAAACTGAAATTGTTAACTCCAAATGTTCATGACCATGTTCAAAATCTTGATGTCATTTTAGATTTCAATTTGAGTTTCTTTCAGCGAAGATCTATTGACAAAATCAGGATTTTGCTTTCTGAGAAAGACCTTGAGACCATAATTCAAGCATTTCAAAGTTGAACTATTGTTATTGCTTATACCTGTGTTTACCTCATTCAGCTGTAAATCATTTGCAGACTAGAACTTAAAAGTATCAGCACAACTCTCCTGTTCTTGCTTCTCTCCTCTGGTTACCGGAACAGTCCCGAGTTGATTTTAAAATCTTGCTTTTCGTATAAAGTAGTATATCAGCAATCTTCTTCTTCTTCCTACTATGTCTCAAGATCTCTACGCTCTTCCAATCAACTCCTTTTTGTTCATAGTTCACATTACAAAACAAAAGGTGATGGGCTCTATCGGTGGCTGCTCCCAGACTTCGGAACAGTCTTCCTCTCAATATAAACACACATCTGTATTCTTTGCTTTAATAGAGTGTGTTTATATCTTTATATATGTCTCTATGGTTTTGATCCATTGTGATCATTTTACTTCTAATATCTCTGTACAGCACAACTTCGGTTGTTTTCAAATGTGCTTTAAAAAATTAACTAAACTAAATGTGTTTGTGGAGATGATTGTGACACTAAACAGATTGTGCTGAAGCTGAAAATGATGTTTAATCCTGATGGCGCGTGAGATCTGTCGCTCAATGACTGTAAATCTGCTTTCACCTGTAAATAACCTCATAAGAGGATTGAGCTCTAGTGGACATTCACAGCCACCGTACAAAAATAAATGTTTCATTACAGTGAAAACAAAGCAGTGGGTGAAGGGAGATGAAGTACACGTTTACTTTGACACGAGAAGGATTTTCTGTCCTGTGAAACAATCTATTATCAACAAATACAATCTGCACACTAGACATGTGATTATGCACTCAATGTCTGAACTTCAATAAGATTTGGACTAAACAAAAACACAAGCTCAAGATTAAACACAAATCAGACCAAAGACTGTGACAAAGATTCTTTATTTACAAAATCCAACGTAGAGCAGGGAACAGCCGTTGATAAAAGACAATATCCAATGACTCGCTCAAACTAAATAAAAACAAGAGATAATTAAAGACAAATGACAAGAGGTGGAAAGATAAGATCCGAATGAGAATAAAACTGTTTTTGGAAGTTTCAGCCTGCATTCAACATCTCAGATCAGATCAGCAACTGTAAAATAAAAATCAAACGGAACTCAGCTGCTAAAGATTTCATCACGTTTAATGTCAAACTGTTAATAAATAGGAGTTTTGACTGAATACTGTAGAAATAAAAGAGCTGCACTGTGTGTTGAGACTCACCGTTCATGGGCATTTCATCGATCTGTGTGGAGTAGTACTGCTCGATATCACGCAGGATACGAATGTCATCATTCTTCACAAAGTTGATGGCCACACCCTTCCTGCCGTAACGACCCGATCGACCAATCCTGACGTGAGTGGTGAAACAAAACAATCAAACACAAACTCTATGTCCACAAGTGTGCGAGCACTGGATGGGTGCGTGTTTGTACCTGTGAATGTACAGCTCTCTGTTGTTGGGCAGATCATAGTTGATGATGAGAGAAACCTGAGGAACATCCAGACCTCTGGCCCAAACATCTGTGGAGATCAACACTCGACTACACACACACACAGACGGCATTAACACAAGATTACAGCCTCACACAGACACACGTTATCAGTCCTGAGCTGATGTTACCTGGCTCCAGATCTGAACTCCTTCATGATAGACTCTCTCTCTTTCTGTGGCATGTCCCCATGCATAGATGACACTGTGAAGTTTGCTTCTCGCATCTTCTCTGTCAGCCAGTCCACCTGAAACACACACACACGGTCACTTCAACACTTCACAAAACTCTGAGTGACCTCAAGCAGATGATGTTAAATCACACAGAACTGCAGTGTTCACACGCTCAGAAAATAATCAGTTAAACAACGGTTGTGTGTAGTCTACAGTGATACAAACCTTTGTGTACGCTTTTATCAGTTCGTGTGTGTGTGTGTGTGTGTGTGTGTGTAAACGAAGACAGGTTAACACATACACACAGGTTTAATTCACTGTAGACTACACACAACTGTTGTTTTCTATCAGGTTAATGTTCATTTCATAACACTGCGGCTAAAACAATGACTCACAGAACATTATAAACCACTGAACCTGCTCAGAGAAGAAATCCAATCTAGACTGTTCAGTGGTTTAAAGAGACTGACCTTGCGTTTGGTGTTACAGAAGATGACGGCTTGTGTGATGGTCAGCGTGTCGTACAGGTCACACAACGTGTCAAACTTCCACTCCTCTCGCTCAACAGCCACAAAAAACTGCTTGATCCCCTCCAGAGTCAACTCATCACTGCAGACGGAGAGAAACACAGATGAAATTGTAAATGCAGCGGATATGGGGTAGAATCAAAACACATTATTGTCAAATGAACATAAGAGTTTATTAAACATCATCTCTCATCCTCCTGCTGTCACCAGTTTGATAACAACAAGTAATTCAACATGTGCAGTAAAATAATTTTACCACAGATAAACACTGAGTTTACAAGGGTCATAATCACTCAAATTCAGATTAATAACACAAACATCTCATGATGCACTGAAGCAGCTTCTCACCGTTTGACCAGGATGCGGATGGGGTCTGTCATGAACTTGTTGGTCATTTCCAGAATCTCATGGGGCAGCGTGGCACTGATCAAACACACCTGAGTGGCCGGAGGAAGATACCTGTACACGTCATAAATCTGCTCCTTAAAACCTGAAAAAAGAAAATACAGCAATCTTTCATCTGGTGCGGTCAAGTGTTTACACAGAGCGGGAATAATGAGGTTGATCTGACAGACTATCCCGTCACAAGAGAGAGTGTCGTCTGTTCTAGTTTAAACACCTTTGTTGAGCATTTCATCTGCCTCATCCAGGACCAGCATCTTAATGGCTCGTGTTCTCAGACTCCTCCTGCGGATCATGTCTGGTTGAAGAAGCACATAAAGAACACGGTGAGACACAAACAATATTAACGTACAAATAAAAATAAAGATAAGCAGTTTATTTGACTCTCAGGGTGGAAAGCGGTAACAGGATGAAGAGAGACCCAAACTCACCAAACACTCTTCCAGGAGTCCCGGCCACCACATGCTGACCGTAGTCCAGCTTCCTGATGTCCTCACCCACATTTGTGCCTCCGATACACGAGTGGCACTGAACGTTCATGTAGTCACCCAATGCCAGCAGCACCTGCACAACACAAAATTACATCAGTGATCACCGATGGCCAAGAGCGGACGTGTGAGGTTATGATCAGTGTTTCTAGATCTCTCTCGTACCTTCTGAATCTGTCCTGCTAACTCTCGAGTTGGAGCCAAAATCAGAGCCTGAGTCTCTCGAACCTAAAGTGCAAAACAGAGTTATTACACCCACACATGAAATCAACATCACATCACAGGATCACAGCTGACGTACCTGGATGTCTAAACACTGCAGGACTGATATACAGTATGTGGCTGTTTTACCAGTACCGGACTGTGACCTGAGGAGAAGGAGGATGATATATTATCGGAAAATCACTCTTAATTCAATTCAAGTTTATTTATATGGCGCTTTTCACAATGTGTATTGTTCCAAAGCAGCTTTAAAGGGACAAACAGGAAAAACAGAAAAGGTAAAACACAGCACAGTGCATAGTATTTATACAACGAGTGAGATCATACTAATAAATAATATATAATTTCTAAAATAAATAAATAAATGCAGTCTCCCGGTGAGCAGGCCAACACTGCCCTGCTGTGGCGAGGAACCCAAACTCCCATGATTGATTAATGGAGAAAAAAACCTCGGGAGAACCGGGAGCCTGTTTATTTCTATAATGGTCATACACAGACGGTGACTTACTGGGCAATGACGTCTCTTCCCTTTATGATCTGTTTAATGGCTCGCTGCTGAATGGCTGATGGTTTCTCAAAACCTGACAACAAACAAACATTTCAAATGATGTCACAGAACAATTATCTGAACCCTTGATCACAATAACAAGGTTTCTAGTGTTACCTAAACAAGCCTAAAAGGAATTCTGTGTTACCATTATATATATATATATTATGTCCATCTTGTATCTGTATTATGATTCATATTTGAAAATTCAACAATAGATACTATATAGATATCATAAATAGTTGAGAAATATTAATAAAGCGTTATAATAACTTTAAAATGTAAATCTGTTGGGCGGAACTGACGAGTGTAAAGTTTATTTGAGTGTCGAATAAAAAACACAAAGAACGTAGAGACGGTATATATCGTAATTACCGAAAACACAAATCAAGATTTCCCACATTAACATATTAAATCCACAAACAAAACGTGATTTATGAGGCTTTAGAATAACGTTATTAAGAAACACTTGAGATGTTCAATGTTTTGAGGAGGTTTCATTCATACACAAACAAACAAACAAACACATGTTAGCACATAAAAACAGGTTTGAACTGATCTTTAAGGCCCGAACCGTCCCTCGTCCGTTAAAAACACTCAGTGTCGCCAATAAACCGTCAATCGGTCGGTTACGATGCGTTTATACCGTATGCGTAGATCCCGCGCAGTAAATCTTCCCTCAGGCCCATCGTATCAAACGTCGGCGTCACATCGACTTCTTCACTCGTTTCAAACTCGATCTTGGTCATGTCTTCCTCCTTCATGATCCTTTTCCTCACGGGAACGGGGGCTGCGGACATTATTGCGGTCAGATTTAATACAAAACGCGAGTTGAAATATGAAAGCGCGTTCGAACGCGTCTGCAGGCCAAACGGAAGAACGCCGCGTGTGTCGCGCCTGTGACGCACAATGCAGGAGACGCTCGGTGACGTCACGTGAGATGGCTCCGCCTACTGTAGAAAGATTACCCATACTTCATTTCAGTGTTGGTAATAATTGTAGAACATGTCCAAATTTAACTCTGACGTGTATAAATAATGAGTCAATAAGTTAAACACGACGGTATATTTTACACTGGAAATTGTGTACTGCTGTACGCCTTTGAAGTATCGCGAGAGCAATTCATTAACTGTGCTCCAGAGTAGTTCTCGCGATACTTTGATGTCATACGTCGATGGGCTTGAGCAGTGCCGTGACTGAGTGACTGAACACAGACAGACGTAGAAGTAGGAAGGAAGATATCTGGAAGAATGTCAGTAATCAAAAAGATCTTATCCCACATGTACTGCCTTAGTAGGGATAATAAATATTATAGGATGAGAATTTGCTTGGTGTCCGACATTCTTCCAAATATACTCCTTTGTGTTCAGCAGAACAGATATATATACGGGTCTGGAACAGCCTGAGGGTGAGTAAATAACGACAGACTTCTCATTTTTGGGTGAACTGGCCCTTTAAACCTGCAGATTGTGACAGTAATTACATGTTCTACATTGGAAACGAAATTTTGTTTCTGATGTATTAACTTATTGCATTTGAAGTAACGATTCACCCAAAATAAAAATAATTCAATCCCTGTCATGTCATTCCAAACCTGTGTGACTTTCTTCTGAAGAACACACATTATATCCTGAGGAACTTTGCTAGCCAAACGACATTGAAGCCCAATGACACACCTCATGAGGGGAAGACATTGTTGGTGTGAACTATCCCTTAACACTCACATGTTGAATAGACTCTCTGTATTTTGCAAAGTCAAAATAAAGCTAAAAATCACAATAGAAAACTCATCTGTGATTATCACCACAGGACTATGTGCAACAAAGTCAAGAGTTCTAGTGATGCAACTATGGGTTTGGAAAAAACACCACTAAAGTGCTTTTAGTGTATAAAGAATTTCTGTGGAATAGTCTGTAAGATTAAATTATTTGTGAAATTAAATAAATCAAAAGTTGCTTTCAACATCTGTTTGGAAGTCAATACTAGAATAAATCCATTAAAAACTAAGGTTCACTGGTATGCAAGACAAATATTTTAAAATGCATTTAATCCGTGAACCGGTGCTGAATTATAATTCCAGTTGAATAAGTGTCTTTGAAAACAAAACACCATAACTGATCTCTTAGGGTAAATCAAATGAACCTGAGCACTTGTGTCAAAACAAGTTCATTCCTGGAGGTGAAACTAAATTCCAGCACAGTGAAACTGAAATGTCTTTCCGGGTCATGAAATAAAACAGAAGCAAAGTCCCGCTCAAGACTCATTTATTGTGAGATGTTCAAGGAGTCACAGAGAAAACAGTCCGAGACGAGGTGATGTTCTGTACAAAAACACATCCTGACGCTCACTGATCCTTCAGCTCCCGCAGTCTCTTGATGGCAGATTTCACTGTAACGGCTGATGTTGTGCTGTGGACACACGAATCACATCATCAACATCATCATCATCACATCTGTGAAGGGTTTACATTACAATTCCCCTGTTCTTACTTGTACATCCAGGCACCTCCAGCAACAGTTTTCATGCAGGATCCACAATGCCAGATTCCAACTGCCCTTCTCTTCATCCTAGTCTGGATCAGAACACAGAGAGAACAAACCTCATTAGATGTACCATCAACAAAACAGACACGTCTGCAAACACTAGAATTATATTAATAATGAAAATCACATCACAAATATCCATCATCATTCTCACAGGACTGTCAATCATCTAGGGCCTGATGCAAGAGAAAGTTGTGCACGCACAAAATGGCGGTTAAAAAAGCACAAAGGCATCAGGATTTAAACAATATAATATTAACCCAAGTATCTTCACTCTTGACAGACTACGCACACTAGACAGAGATGAAGTTCTATACATCAAGTACATAATAATTGAGAAGATGACAAGCTGGAGAGTCTTGTGAGTTTCTCACCTTTCCACAGAAGGAGCAGGTGTATTTGGAATGCTGACTGATCTCAATTTTCTTCACCATCTTCCTGAGGGACGCACCATAACGGGTGCCGTACTTCCCCACGATTCCCACCTTCTTGGTGCGCTTAGCCTTATAGAAAACAAGACCTCATTTTTAATAAAACAGCAATTTCTCAAATTTCAAAAATCTTTAAAAAACGATATTGGAGTCTTGCAAAAGCATACATTTTAATTGAGTACAACCCCCTAGTAATCCCAATATATGGCCTTACACTTATGTACAGTATATTATTATTGTACTTATATTAATTTAAACACTGACACTTTAGATTAAAAAACAAACTAAAGCAAACTCATGAGGACGTGTTGTATAATGTTGTTGACTATCATTTATATGACACACAGAGATGAAAGACAGAAACTAGTTGCTCATCTCAAAAGATTTTACTAATAACTTCAGTCACAAAACTTCTGACGTCCACTTGTACACACGTATGGATTTGGCAAACACTTCATTTCAAAGTGACCAGTGCATTTAAATCATACGAGTCTACGTTTAACCGTCATTAAACAGACTAAACCATTATGACAGTGGACACTGTAATGAAATAATATCGTTTGACATTTCACGTCTGATGAGTTACACGTTAATTTCATCGAAATCGGAGGAATCTGAATACTGCAGTCCGAGCAGAAACACGAATAATCATATTGGGATGTAAAGACGTTATCGTCATCTAAACCGATAACTAATGCATCGAGGATGTTTTGTCCACTTTATAAAACATGAAACACATAGAAGAGTGGGTACTGTATGTAAGATTTGTCTGATGTTTCAAGATTTATCTCACGGCCTACAAACACTCACCATTTTAGCTGAGGAGGTGCGGATCCAAAAGAGACCGAGGAACTGCGCATGCGCGATTTACCGGCGCAGACACTGAAGCATTGTGGGATAGCGGAGGACAAACTGCAGTTTTACAACGCGCCACAGAAAGGGATTTGACTAGAAGGCATACAGCTAATTCCACTGGGCATGCGCACTTCAATACCGCATCATTTTTGTCACGCTAAAAACAGTTGATTAATATTTTGTATTATTTTAAGGCTAGGTTTATGGTTGGTGTAGGTGTATAATTAATGTAATGTTATTTATTGTAATTATATAGCGATATTTTGTACCACTTCCGGCCGTAGCTGTTTCACTTCTAGCAATATCCCACAGAAAGAGCAAAGACGTCCAAAATTCTAGCTCAGAAATAATACATATTCTACACTTCTATAAAAATATAATATAAAATAATGTTTGTATAAATTATTGAAACGGTTATTGTAACCATTTTTTTTTTCGTTTTTTTCGTAGCAGTCACAATACCCAAAACATGCTTCTTTGACAAATTTCTCTAATCACTTTACAGGTTTATTTCTATCACCGAAGTAGCATAAATGACAGCGGTTTTGTTATTCATCAGAAAATATCTTTTTTTATTTTGTAGGTTTTACTAAAGCACATCTTTCAAAGGTTATACTGACAGACAAACACGAGTCAGGGTTAACAATTTGCAGCATCTCTGCAGGTCAGATCAAGAAAAAAAACATCTCAAAAAATTACATAAAAAATTCAGATGAAACAGAAATAATTAAACGCTTTTAATCCAAAACATGCACCAGAAAACACAGTTTCACCACAAACTAGTGATTCAAAGACCTCAGAAACTTCAACAAACGTCCTTCAGTAACAACAAATCATTTTTGACCATTTCATTGCTTTGTGTCTCAGTGCACATATAACAAATTTCTTTAAATTCCGTTTATAAGTATCAGAAATTGTTCAATTTAAATCACAAGTAATAAAATATAAAGCAAATATTTATGGTATTTCACATTTGTTAAGGAAATGTTGCAGCAGACCATTAGTTCAAAACTGATAAATACAAGACAAAGGTACATGGAAGGAATCGAAGCACTAACACAACATCACAACATTACTCATTAGTATTCTTTTGAAATGTGTAAATGAATAAACACTAATGGAAGTACCACGTTCTGTTAATTACTGAGTGGCTATAAAAGTACAGTAAGGAGCAAGACTCAAGAGATGTTCAGGGTTCATCTGGAAGCGAAGTTTGTTGAGCTCTTAAAATCCAGTCTCGATGCTGAGGGATCGACGGGTCACGTGTTCAATCTCTCCTGTCACATACTCGTCAAAGCTGGTCTGATGTTTCGCCAACATCTTCAACATGGGCCGCAGGTTCAGCCACCACTGCTCCTTTGGCATTCTGTGCCTGAGAGGAACACGCACAACATTACAGTGATGATCACTAACATACTGCATACTACACTTGAAATGCAGAATGTATATAACAGCATGCAGTACTGTCTCCAGTCATCACCTCAGAAATAAATACAGTTTAGTGTAAAAAAAGATACAGGATTCTCACTGTAGTGTGGTTGTATACTACACGTTTTGGCAAGTCCAGAACATCATTTGGTTTATTCCAAAACCAGAAAATGTACTTATTGAGTCGAGTACACACACACACACACACACACACACACACACACACACACACACACACAGTACACTACAGACAGTTGTCTGCTATTCTGTCAATGAGGCATTTCTCCAGTCCCGTTATATCTCATTTACTGAGGGTTTGATAATAAATGTGTGGCATCATCGGATTATAAAGCATTCGATTCTGCACGAGGTGAGACATGTAACACTTACTCAAAGTCTGTGTGTGCTTTGAGCTCTGTGACAGGACTAAAGGACATCACTTTCTTCTTCATGCCGATCACACAGGCCGTATCAGGAGCGTTCGCAAACACACGTCCTGAAAGCACACAGAATCGATCATCTAAAGAGCAAAATCGAGTAATATATAGCGTTTTTTTTAATCAGGAACATACTTCAGATTCATCAGACGTAAATGTGTGTTTCTGCACTCAGAACTTACTTGAAAAAAACATTTGTTCAATATTATAATCATTTCTGCTACAAGATCAGCAGATTCTGGAGTCATCTTCAACAATCGACTGAAAACACATCTCTTCTGTCAACACCTGACCCATCAGTTTTGAATTCTATCTCTTTTCTACTCTTTCAAAAAAATAAAATCACTTCACTCTGCATAATGTGGTGGGTTATACGTGACCAGTTTTTTTTTTTATTGCACTTCTATTTTTTGTTGTCCTTATAATGTTCCAATTGGTTCTATTGTTTACCTCATCTGTAAGTCGCTTTGGATAAAAGCGTACGATAAATGAAAGAAACATTATGATGCTTATACTAATATCCGTTTGAATACTGGATTCTGATTGCCTGGAAGGTGTGTATTTCAATGGACTCCAAACGGTTGTAGGTCAAAATTACAGTTTCAGTGCAGTTACATTTTTTTCTTTTTAGAATGGTTTCTCTAGATAAGACCTTTATTTATGGTCTGGTATGGTTTGAAGTCCTTTGAAGCTGCACTGAATCTGTTCTTTGACCTTCAAGCATTTGGAGTCCATTGAGGTCACTATATGGAGAAAAATCCTGGAATGTTTTCATCAAAAAACGTAATTTCTTCTACACTAAAGAAACAAACACAAAGATCTTGGATGACATCAAGGGTGAGGAAATGGTCATCAACATTTCTTTTTGAAAGTGAACTACTCCTTTAAAGGATTTTCATGCACTCTGGTTCCCATCGGGTGGTTCTTCACCTCCACGTAGTGCATTAAAAACCTTTAATGGACGGCTAGGCGTGGATTATCCCTTACATAGTCACAAGCGATATTTCAATGAATCAAGATTGTGTATTTCTAGGCCTGGAAACGCTAATAAAAATTCCCTGATAATATTTTTTTTCTTTTCTATGAACTTTCTTCTGCGTTTACAGTACATGTGTTCAGCAGCAGCGCCGTCTCTCACCCTGTCTGTAAGTATCTTTCATCTTCTCTGTGAGCCACAACACAGATTTCACTCCCAGTTTAGTGCCAAAGTTCCTGTCAAACGGTGTGGGCACTCCACCCTAAACAAACAAACAAACACACACACACACACACACACACAAGAATCATATCAAGCACATCAGTAGCCATCAAAACACTTTTCAAAATACATGTTGAATGGTTGAATCTCCAGGAGCGGTCACACATTCTGGTCACATGACCTCTCACCTGCTGTAGGTGACCCAAAACGTTCACCCTGCAGTCAAAGACATCCTTCCCCTCCGCTGAGTAGAGATTATGAATGAAATCTGTGGTGAAGTGTTCGTGGCACTTCTCATTCCTACAGGAAACAACGCGATGGTCTATTAACAGAACACAGAACACTGCCAACGAGAGCAAAATAATATTGGGTAGTGTCACCTCAACACGAGTCCGCGCTGAATATCGTTCTTCATCTTCTCTCTCAGATGCTCAACGTTTGTCTGCGAGGAGTAAACGCATCACAGGGTCTGATTATATTAGCAAACAATGATTGATGATGCCATGGTCCGTAACGGTTCAATTAGACCATAAAATGTTGATAAGATGTTTGTTCTCTCCACACCTCCAGCTCGTGGATGTTGAATGACTCCTCATAGATGTACACAGCATCCGCGCCCACGGCGATGCCAGTGGTGGTTGCCAGGTAACCACAAAATCCCCCCATGGTTTCCACGATGAAGACGCGACGTTTGGTTCCGGATGCGGACTGCTTGATTTTATCACAGCTCTGAGACAACACAAGGAAAGATCATTCTGCTGATCACAGATCTGATTCATGACACAGGAGCTATACGGCGTCTCACCTCCATGGCGGCGTTCACGGCGGTGTCTGTGCCCAAACTGAAGTCTGTTCCCGGCACATTATTACTGATGGTGGCTGGAATCACACACATGGGGATGCAGAGCTCATCGTAATGACCACGAGCCTCCACGAGCTGAAGAACGCCTTCATACGCCTGCACGGAGAAACAACCGTCAGACACAACACCACACACACGCAGCACTTCATAAAGATTGTGCATCTGTACCTCAAATCCACCGATCACCAGCAGAGACTGAATGTTGTACTTTCTTATGTTCTCCACAATGTTCTCCATGCAGGAGTTTGGAAGAGTTCTGAACAAACAGATCATGTATCCAACACTGAGACATTGAACGTTTTACAAGCGCTAGCTTTAAAACAACGGAGGAAAAAGTTTGATCTTAGATATTGAGGTGATCTGTCTACAGACACAACTGACCGCTTGGTGCCCAGCAGCGAGCCCCCCTGTCCCGTCCATCCTGCTACATCATGCCAGTGATCCTCAATCACCTGCACAGACAAACACACATGTCATTTCCTGTACTCGCCTCACATGACACACAACATGGTGTGTGTGTGTCTCACCGCTCCGGTGGCCAGACCCTCAAACCCGTCATGAATCGTGTAAACTCTGTGACCCTGAGCGAGTCCAACCCTGACTGCTGACCTCACAGCGGCGTTCATCCCCGCGGCCGGTGCGCCGATGTTCAGAACGGCCATCGAGTGATTACTCTGAAGAGAAACATCAAACAAACTTCATAGTGCTCCTGTAGACAGGATGATGTAAGGGTCTGATGTTACTGGTTCATATCTTCAAGTACTT
This sequence comes from Triplophysa tibetana, assembly GCA_008369825.1. Taxonomy (NCBI): domain Eukaryota; kingdom Metazoa; phylum Chordata; class Actinopteri; order Cypriniformes; family Nemacheilidae; genus Triplophysa; species Triplophysa tibetana. Next base: position 259,829 of record CM017911.1, on the reverse strand, counting down.
TAGAGAATGTCCACACCTGTGACTGAGCTGGCTTCTGGTGAGCTAAGAGTATGTATGTGTTCCAGTTGTTCTCGAAACTCCTGAAGTGACACAACCAATGAAAAGAGTCATGACAGAGATTCCTTCACATCGAGAATGAATGGATCAGAACTCACTTTCCACGCAGCTGAATGGCTTCCTCAAACCTCTTCTCGTTCATGGCTTTCTGAACCTCTTTGGTCTAAACAAACACGCAAAAAATCATTTATGAATGTGTCTCTGCGGGTCACGGTGTGTGTTTGATGATGGCATGTGTGTCCTCTCACCATATTGACACACTCCATCAGCGGCACACGCATGGCATGATTCCCTGACAGACCGATCACACACGCAGACGTCTCAGGAGTCGCTTCTAGCAGCGCCACCACGGCCTCCACACCCATCTTACTGCTCTACACACACACACACAAAACTGACTGGAGTACTGTAAACAACAACAAACACAGCAACCCACTGACCTGCTGCTAAACTCACCAGAACTCTGTCAAACGCAGACGGCGTTCCACCTCTCTGAACATGACCCAACACAGTGACACGCGTGTCGTAACCCAACCTCTTAATCACCAGCTACACACACACACACACACAGAGAGGGAGAGAGCGAGAGAGAGAGAGTCCGTCGTTTATATTTAATTGACCTGTGCTTAGGCAATGTAAAAATTTGTTTTATCATGCCAATAAAACTTCTTTGAATTTTGAATCTCGAGAGCACGAGAGATAGCGAGAGAGTCAATGTAAACAACAACAAAACACAGTCTCACATCTTTCACGTAGTTTGATGAGATCAGCTTCCCTTGTTTGTCGATAGCTCCTTCTGCGATGATCACAATATTCAGACGAGAACCTTTACTGCGACTCTGTAAACACACACGAGTGATTGACAGATGCATGACGCTGTTAGATGATGTAATGACAACAATATAAAATAATGACCTCTCCCAGTCGAGCACACATGTGATCCTCCCAATCGTCCTCTGGTGGAGCTTCTGGAATAAAGAGCCAATCAGCACCAGACGCCAGAGCTGAGACCACCGCTAGATACCTGCAGAACATCAGACACATCGGATCACTGAGGAACATCAGATCACCGAGGAACATCAGATCACCGAGGAACATCAGATCACCGAGGAACATCAGATCACCGAGGAACATCAGATCACCGAGGAACATCAGATCACCGAGGAACATCAGATCACCGAGGAACATCAGATCACCGAGGAACATCAGATCACCGAGGAACATCAGATCACCGAGGAACATCAGATCACCGAGGAACATCAGATCACCGAGGAACATCAGATCACCGAGGAACATCAGATCACCGAGGAACATCAGATCACCGAGGAACATCAGATCACCGAAGAACATCAGGTCACCGAGGAACATCAGATCACCGAGGAACATCAGATCACCGAAGAACATCAGATCACCGAAGAACATCAGATCACCGAAGAACATCAGATCACCGAAGAACATCAGATCACCGAAGAACATCAGATCACCGAGGAACATCAGATCACCGAGGAACATCAGATCACTGAAGAACATCAGATCACTGAAGAACATCAGATCACTGAAGAACATCAGATCAGTGAGGAACATCAGATCACCGAGGAACATAAGATCACCGAGGAACATAAGATCACCGAGGAACATAAGATCACCGAGGAACATAAGATCAGTGAGGAACATCAGATCACAGAGGAACATCAGATCACAGAGGAACATCAGATCACAGAGGAACATCAGATCACTGAGGAACATCAGATCACTGAGGAACATCAGATCACAGAGGAACATAAGATCACTGAGGAACATCAGATCACTGAGGAACATCAGATCACAGAGGAACATCAGATCACAGAGGAACATCAGATCACTGAGGAACATCAGATCACTGAGGAACATCAGATCACAGAGGAACATAAGATCACTGAGGAACATCAGATCACAGAGGAACATCAGATCACTGAAGAACATTAAACCCAGAAGAACATCATCAAACAGGACGTACCCGCAGTGGCGTCCCATCACCTCCAGTACAAAGGTTCTCTGATGGCTGAGAAGAACACAGAGTCATGTGAGTGAACAGCTTCATGTTACACACGTGTTGAATGCCACCTTTTGCATACTGTTTTGCACTATTTGCCTGGCCGAGTGGCAGGGAGCTGCTTTAGAATTTTGTATATTGCATAAAGGAATTTATAGTCTGTTTAATATTTGACCTGTGTTTCTCTCTCCTTTATCTTTAATGTTTGTTTTTACTGTGTATGCCTGTCTGTGTGTGTGTGTGTGTGTGTGTGTGTGTGTGTGTGTGTGTGTGTGTGTGTGTGTGCACTTGTCTGCAAACTTTAATCTTTTGCTTATAGTCAATATGTCTCATTTGCAGCTGCTTTGTAACAATGAAAATAGTAAAAAGCACTATATAAATAAAGTTAAGCTGAGTTGTGTGTGTGTGTGTGTGTGTGTGTGTTGACCTTTGTGCAGTGGTGGTGATGGCATCAATAACCTCCATGATTCGATGGAGGGCAGAATCTGCTCCGATCGTCATGTCAGTTCCACAAAAATCATTATCAATAGACCCCACCAGACCCACGAGGTTCAGATGTGTGTGCTGCTGTGCCAGAGAGTCTGTGATCCGCCCTGAACACACAACAACTACACATGAGCCTCTACACACAAACAAATCTGAATGTTTCCGTGAGTGAGTGAGTGAGCGAGCGAGCGAGAGAGCGAGAGAGAGAGAGAGAGAGAGAGAGAGAGAGAGAATGTATAGCATGTGTGTTGTGTGTTGTGTGTTGTGAGGTTTGACCTTGTTTCACAAGCTCGGCCAGCAGGTCACTCCACTCGCTGCGGAAGATGTTGGCTCCGGTCAGACTGCCGTCTCCTCCACACACACACAGATTGGTGATGCCGCGCTGGAGCAGGTGAAACGCAGACGCCAGTCGACCCTCTCGTGTGGTGAAAGCCTTACAGCGGGCACTGCCAATGATGGTGCCACCCTTACATGCACCAAACAAATCAGCTTTGTCTTTATTATGCCATCATTTCTGTGAAACTTAAGTAACCAAGTCACGAGTACATCAAGAGAGAATATTATATTTGGGTGACGGATCCCTTAAGGACACAAAGACGTGATCAGATATAATTCTGAGACGTGACCGTTGTCACATGCTATCAACACACTTCACTGTAACACTGAGGAGAGCAGTGACCCGTGTGAGATTATCATGAGCTCAGAAAGAGATCTGAGGGTCACAGCGGATTTCCACAACACTATAAACACGGCTGTCTGTCCTGAGCGAGCGCACATGTGTCTCACACTCACAAGTTGAATGATGTTGGTGACGCTCTGCCAGTTGGCGAGTTTGATTTGATCGCCTCCGTCCACCAGCCCTTGATAACCCTGAGAGAAACATCATTGAGGTCAACAGAACCACACAAACTCACGGACACTTCAGTGTGTGTGAGGCGACATCACCTACCTCATATATGAGATACACTTTAGCACCCACATAAATGCCCATGCGTGTTACAGCACGAACAGCTGCGTTCATACCTGCACAACACACACAAACACACAAACACACACAAACACACACAAACACACACATCATTGTGAGTCAGACGGGTTAATCGGTCAATGTTCACTGTGTGTAACTTTATTCACATGCACACTTCATGAGTAAATCAATGTGGATCACACGTGACGTGGATGAAAACTAGATGCGGAGCTGCACAGGTTACATAACACCCACGCGCGCGCTCCAGATTCTCCTGAAAACACAAAGACTTCTGGGAATGAGCCAGATTCCTCTGTGGACACTAAACCCCGCATCCTAATTCACATAGGAACCGTGCCAGTACATCCACACTCTTTTGTTACACAATAAAACACACTTTATTATCACAGAAAAACTACGCAGCGTGAATGATTTCTTTCCGTGTGATTTTGATGACGTGAATATGTCACCGCAGGGTCTTCAAATGTTTCAATGAATCTGTAAATCATTACATTCGTGTCGGAATTCCTCCACAACAGAAGGTCACATCGTCTGTGGACGCAAACCTATTCAGCTCCCTAGACAGACAGCACTCCGGGCATCAGACGCATCTGGATGTTTTGGGGGAAGGAGTTTGCGACGCGTCAATGCGCATCCGCTCGCGTTGTGAAGTTAATCAAATGTCCAAAGTTGAGTAAGTAGAGATCTGACTGGTTTAAGAAAACGTGCAAGATCCGAAAGCGATGGAAGGATCAGACTTTATGTTTGTTTTAATGTCACTCACCCTGCGCGTCTCCGCCGCTCGTCAGGACCGCGATGGCTTTACCCGCGCCGCTCATCCGCAGCTTTTCAAAGTCCACGTGCATGATGACAGAATACCGACACTAACCCGTTAAACACGCAAAACGACTTTCACTGTTGAGCCTTATTTCACATGCACTGCGCTCAGCTCACTTGAGGCGTCTGCCGCGCGCGCACACCGTGTCACTGACACGCGCGCACGTCCTGATCCGCCTACTGTTTGTTTCAAGAGCATTCTTGTCGAGTTAACATTTGTGCTTGTTTGTAATCAGTAAGTGTTTATAATCTATATAATCACATTTTTAAAGAATAAGTGAGTTCATGGGATCATATAACGATTGGATTTAAATCAGGATGTCAGGCTGTAATCAATACGTGCACACAAACCCATGAACGGAACAGATCGTTTCCCTTTTTATTTGTTATTTTACTTGTGGTTTTATTTGTAGTTAAACACGTTTAATCTTCGCTAAATGACGTGCCATTCCAACCAGAGTCACTTCGCTATCAGTTTGTGTTAATTTATTCACACGTTCAGGAATGATGAGGGATTTAAATGAACGTTCATGTGTCGCCCTCTGCTGCTCGTGCGGTGAACCGAGCGGAGTGTCTTGCGCTGTTGTCATGGACACGGAGTCCCGCGCATGCGCACTGTCAGACGTCCAGCAGCGACGTCATGTTCGCAGGAGCTCCTAAGATCAACGGAGAGAACTTTCAACACGAAAACCTTCATTTCAGCGACATGAAACTGACACGTAAACTCGTTCTGGCTCGAGCGAAAGCGTCAGACCTCGAGAGCGTGAAGAAATTAAACTGCTGGTGTGTTTTCTGCTGTTTGTTAGCGTTTAGCCTCATACACATCAGTCGTTTCAAGATAAATGATAAATATGTTCAGTATGGATTTACTTTAAGATATACGATGAATGTTTGCGTGTAATTTGGTCCCGTCTTGTGTTTTTCAGGGGCTGCAATCTGACAGATGTGAGTTTGAATCTTTTTCTTCCGATACCGTGATACACTACGGTGATGACGTCACAAAGTATCATCAGATAACGTTATGTTCCTCTTCCACGATATTAACCTGGTACACCATGTAACTTGCGGTGCTAAAATGTGTGTGATTGACATTCTCGTAAAACCTAGTGTGCTCCCTACCTAGGCAGCATTCTCACGTGGTACTGTTAGAGTATTGTGTTGATATTTCTCTGTGATCATGTTTTTCCACAGATATCTATATTTTTGGAAATGCCTAACATTGAGGTTCTCACACTGAGGTTTGTTTGTGTTTTGTTATGAATGAGTGTTGGTAATGCTGAACATCATCACATCTCTTTCTCTCTCTCTGTGTTGTGTTAGTGCAAATAAAATCTCATGTCTGGAGCACATATCATCATGTCAGCATCTCACTGAGCTGTATTTGAGACGGAACAACATTCAAGGTCTGTCAGAACTGAAGCACCTGAAGAATTTGACCCGTTTAAAGGTTCTGTGGTTAGCGGAGAATCCGTGCTGCGGTTCTGACCCGACCCAATACCGTCTGACCGTCCTCAGAAATCTGCCCGGACTGCACAAACTCGACAATCAGGGTGAGTTCGCAGGAAACTCAACGCATTATAAACCCCAGAAACTGCACGATCAGTGTTGAATCTCTGCTCTTCCAGCAGTCACAGAGGAGGAACTCATTCTTGCATTTAAGGAAGGGGAGGAGCTTGTCACACCTCCAGGCTCCGCCCCTCTCAATTCCACCAATGGTCTTACAGAAGCAGACTCCGAGACTGACCCTCTTAATTACAGCATGGAGGAAACCAAGTAAGATTTGATATTTCGAGGTCGTCTCGTCTAACGTGCGTGTCTGTGCTGATGTGTCGAGTTGTTGTGTTCAGTAAAATTCGCGCTCAGCTGGGAATGAAGCTGTTGCCCAGAGACAAGTTCCCGTCGCTGTCGTCCCCACGGGAGCCTGGAGAAACATGGAAGAGAAAGGTAGAACACAAACACTGAAGGTCACATACCACACATATATTTACAGTCACTCCGTTTCATGTGACGGTCTGTGAACGCTTGTGTTTGTGCGCAGAGTCACACATTGGAGGCGGTTCTTCTCCTGCTGAAGGATCTGGATATCGATGAACTGAAGGTCGTTCAATCGGTCGCTGAGAGCAAACTGAGGTCACGCGGTCGACAGAGAGAGCGTCAAAAATCTCCCATCTGTACGTACACATCTGACCACCAGCAAACAGAGGAAATCTGATCAAAATGTTTTTTCCATACTAGAAATAATAAAGAAATTCTCATCATAACTTTGGACTTTACTTTTAAAACAAACACTGAAGATCTCAGGCCAGACCGCTGAGTGTTTACAACCCATTAAACACCTTCACATCCTGAACAAAACATCACATGATAAGTTTGCAGTAGTGTTTGTTACCATGTTGCCTTCTGTTCAAACGAGAAGACCTTTCTCTTCGTGTTCTGCAACTAGAAATAACGCTTCCTTTCCATATTATTTATGAGGATGTATTTTTATATGTAAATAAACTCAGGAATACGCACAAACAAGAATGTTTATTGTTTTCTCTTCATGTTCTTTTACAGTTTTATGTACATGATTAATTTAATCCTCAACAGTCAGTCTGTATCGCTCCTCTCCAGAAAGTCCGTCAGTGTCCCGTTATCAACAGGGATGAGCAGATATTCCACCCCGTCCGCTCCCTGACACACACAAACACATCACTGCTCAATCACACACGTCATGTTTGTGTAAACACACCAGACAACAGAAGCGCTCTGACCTTTTTGGTCCGGATCAGTTTATGATCTCTGAATTCAGTGAGCTGCGTGCGGAGCGTGATGTCACTGTTCACCAGGAAAGATTCACGACAGCGCTGGTAAAAATCCTGGAAAGACAAACCTGAAGAAACAGAAATCACTGAAATGATGGAAACACACAACAGCTTTGACTTAATCCTTTAAATGACACAATGGGTTTAGACGCCAACACAATGACATACACACTGAATATAGACGTCAGTATCTCACCTGTGTATGCAGGATTATCTTTGTTCTCCAACTGAAACTCTGCCAGTAATCTGAAGATCCCCCTGTATGAGACACATGAGATTCAGATGACTAGGGGTGGGTGTTGTTAAGATTTTACGATATTTCTACTCTTACTGATACTGCTTATCGGTCTGGTACTTAAACCTACTCTCATTGCTTCTTTTGGATATTTAATTGTAAGAAATAAGACCAAATATAAAGTTTTTATGAATAGCATTTGCATTACTGATGCTCCGGTAACTTTAACACCTGGTTTCAGTACCCAGATGACACCTTCCAAACATCTACTTCAACAAAAAAACTTGCGATCATTTTACTTCCGTATTTTGACGCATATCTCTTGAGTGAAGTTGAATTTCTAATGAGAATAAAAGTGGGCGTGGTTTTCGTCTTTCTCTGCGATTTGATTAGATGTATGAAAACAGCCGTTGTGTTTTGTAATGTTTTGGCAGCACACTGACAGATGAAGGGGAGGAGTTAAAGGAAGCTCCGCCCAAGCCGTCTCACATGCTTCAGTTCAGATGGATAGTTACAACAGGAAGGATGTGCATTTTCAGATTTAGTTGAAGATTATGAGGGCAAACGTTTTAAAAAGAGAACGACCTACATTGATAAACTATTTACTATAAACGCTTCAATATTTCATGAAAAAGGCATTGTTATTTTATATTTCACTGGGACTTTAAGATCAAGTGTCCAGAAGCATGAGGTCGTTGGATTGAGGCTGCGTAGGACGTGTGTGTGTTACCTGGCGTTTGGTGTGAGGCTGCGCAGGACGTGTGTCAGTGAGCTCAGCGCGAGCGCTCCCGTCTGCTGGACGAGCAGTGAGTTCTCATACGAGGTCTCTTCAGTGTAGGGCATGTATGTGGTGGTCTCGTACCACAGCCAGTTAAACAAACTCATCTTCGCTTGATCCCAGACTGCCAAACACACAGAAGACACGTCACACACACGTGATGTATGAAGTCTACTCAGAATCCAGCAGATGTCATCCTCACTATCAAACAGCTGCACAAGTCAGCTCAACCAATCACACACTTACTGAGCGGAGCGTTGATGTGGTCGATGGAAGCCACCAAGTGCATGTTGGGAATGGACGCCAGCTGTCCCAGTGCCTGCTGGTTTCTGTCACCTCTCAGCATGGCCCCGTCAATGTTATTAATGATCAGAAAGATGTGATTGTCTGGGTCTGAAAGAGAACAAAACACACGTGTAGTTCCACAACATTAAGAACTGAATCTGAGAATGAGTCTTTAGCGCTGGAGGTTTGTGTTACAGATGATAAGTCGAGCGATACCTTCTTTAAGAGTGTTCACAATAAAATCGATCTGGTCGCTCGGGTTACGGAACGTCCCATCATGCTCCAGAATATCTCCAGTGATGCTGTTTAATATCTACATGACGTCAGACCACAACATCAGATCAGATCATTCATTGTGACATCACATCTGATGGGTATGAAACAATACACATACGAACACACTACCACACACAAACCAATTTGAGGGTCATGCTGGGAAAAAAGCCGTTGACCACCAGATGATCAAAGTCTGACAGCATAGACCTGCGGAACTTCTCCAGAAGAAGCTTCTTTGACCCCAGACCGAAGATCAGGATATTAAAACCCATGCTGAAACATTCACAGATTAACATTGTGCGTCATCGTTCTGACAAACACACAACGACACACACACACACAACTCAACTGTAACTGCAGCATCCACTTGTTGAAGTTCTTCTCGTGTTTCTCGTTCAGCTGTTTTATTTCTTCAGCGTAACACTGAGGCTTTTCAGCCAAGAGACTGAGCAGAGTCTCCTACAAACACACAAACATCTCTCACGGCACACAACAACACAAATCAACAAGTGCATCAGAGGATCAGGACGCTCGCTCACCCGATCCAGCTGAGGTGTCTGGAGTTTCTGCAGAGTCCGATCAGACGTCAGAACTTTAGAGCTGCTGTGAGCCTCGAAATATTCATCCACCAAATCAGACTGGAACGAAAGGTCACGGTGAGGTAAGTGTCAGGTCAGCGTGTCAAGGTCAAGCTCAGTGCTGAAAAGTTCACCTCAGGTAGTTTCTTGTTCTTCTTGCTGGGGGTTTTATAGAGGGCGCTGGCTGTGGTTTTGCTGGGGGTTTTGGGCTGGACGTCTTGCTTTGACTCCAGTTCTTCAGCTTCATCTTCCTCAGAGTTTGACGGTGAGAAATCACTTTCACTCTCTGACCTCAGTGCTGGCGCTGGATGACGTTCAACAACACAAACAAACATTAAACTTCAGATGCCCGTTCAGAAAATCAGGTCCCGCTCAACATTAGGTTTCAGCCGTGAGGTAAGAGGGCAGATAATGTGGTGATTATAGAGCGTGTACAGTATACTGAACTCTACCTGACATGCGTTTGCGCAGTCTGTGTGGCGTCGTTGAGATGAACTGAACTTTCTTTCCCTGAACACAAGTAAAGAGTGTGTGAAACACACGACATCATTCAAAACTCCCAGTGTATCAATACATCGGCTCACCTTCTGAGGAGTCTTGTTCTGATTGACCGATTCTGGAAAGAGAACATAAGAGTCAATCTACAAACTAAAGGTCTTTGCACATACAGTCCGAAATTCAGTTTGGTTTTGGATTGTCAATACGCTTCTCAAAATGCTTGATACAGATGCAGAAACATAAAAAATTGAAACCAGTCCGAATCTTTTATGACGTAAGAAAAAATCTGATCTCAAAATGTGATTGACACAACGTGAGTTTGTATATATTTTTTAATATGTTGAAACTCGGACACAATGTGCAATGGCTTTTAACAGCGTGACAAGAACAAAACAAACTTTTCGTGGCGCGGGTCGGGCTCGCAGAGTCTTCGTTTGTGTCTGATGAGCAGAACGTCACGCTTTTCCCAGGCGTCCGGGCCCATTCAGACGCTGAACACAGACAGACAAACATTACACAACTGTCATTACATGAAACCCATTGTGTATTAACCCTGAGAGTGAACGCGCGCACCTATACGAGACATCTTTTTGGCTCGTTTGATGGTCTGAAAGGTGAAGACAGAAGATCCACCAGCTAACGCTCCACTTTCACTCTCATCTGTTGAAAACACAACACAATAATAACATCAACAGATACACACAACCCAACAGATCTCAACTCCATTTGACACCTGCATACTCTTCATGAATTTCTTTATATGATTTTAGGTGATACTTCTGAGACCAAGTTGACCTTGTGTGTCTGTGCCGAGAACTTCCACATAGGTCTGCTCATTCAATACATCTTCATCCTGCTCCTCGTCATCCTCCTCAGCAGAAGTCTTTGATTTCTGAGGAGTCTTCAGGGTGACCAGGGTTTGTACACCGCCATGATCTGCTTTAACATCTACATTAACACATGCGACAGACATGTTCACTTCAATAACACACAACCCTACATATGTGCCATAACATGGAGTTAAACATGACGCATTGCGATATTAAGAATATCGTACGATATATCGCACGTGTGTGTTCATGAATGCGACTTAAACAAATAAGAAGCCAGAAAGATTTTGACGTAAGATCATAATCACGGTTACCTTGTTGTTTCTCCACGATATGATCCAAAACATCCTCATCAGCCACGAACCGAACCTCTAAACTCTGTTTTTGCGTCATGTCGCAGCTTATAAATCAACTCAGATTTTAAACTTTAATGTTCGCATCACAGATGTGTTTAATAACATTGATCTTCATCACAAAGATTCATTTTGAAAACTTCATGTGCTTCACCATCCCGCGCCGCAGGAAACATTTTAAGCGACATGATGCGTGTCAAGAGGATCACGTGACACTCTCCGACGAATCAGAACGAGCCTAGAGTTGAAAACTCCATCTCCCACAAGCCCTCGCGTTAAGCCGCACGCACTTCAACTGTACCGAATACTTTCTTCGGTCATTGTTTATTAATCTTTTTATGAGAACAATAATAAAGACAAAATACATTTATATTGTTATTTAATATCATAATATTTTTCTTATAGTCTGAAACCATTCATTGAACGATTTTTAAAATATTGTTTGTAAAAAAGTGTTTTATGTTAAAGATGCAAGAGATTCTAACAGGTTTTATTTCTCATGACCTGTTTAACTTCAACACCTTTCAATAAAGAATAATATTGAGTGGGACTGATAGAGAAATGTCATTTGATAATGTTCAGAGCAGTTTCAATCCAACCGGGTCGTTTTTAAATGTCACTGGACGGAAAGATTAAATTTACCCTTTAAACATAAAAAAATATGAAATAAAACTGAGTTCCGCCGTCTGCATCATACACCACTGAACCACCATCATCTTTAATGCAAAAATTAATGGGAAAATGATCAATTTAAGTAAGTGCCTTTGTATAAAATCACCATTAAAAATTTAAAATATTATGTACCAAATTTGTAAAAAAAAAAAATCTTTATCTGTTCACAACCCTATGTGGAAAACTCTGGAAATAAAAAACAATATTTTCTTACACAAACAAATAATAAAATGTTATCACAATGACATTCTCCGCTTAAACACATTTTTGGCCCAATGCTTTCATAATGTTGAGGGTTTTGAATGAAACTCTGCTGGGTGTCTGTCAGAGGTGTAAAGTCTCAAATCTGAAGTTGTGATTTCATGTGTTAGTTCTTTCACAGCAGATGGGTCTGAAACACACACGATGATTCATCTTGAAACATACACGATAAGAGAGATAAATCTGTGATACTAAACACAGCTGTCTGTCTGTAATAAAGACCCTGAGGTCTGAGTACAGAACACACAGGATATGACATCATAAAATCAGTCTGATAACTCCATCAAGACCTTTTTAATCTGAGGTCCTGAAAATTATAGAGAAATAAATACATTTTCATATTTATTAGTTTATCTCTGTTGTCTTGAACATTCATTTTTCCAGTTTTTTATTTGTTTTGTATCTTTAGTGTTTCTGTCACTACTTTATTTCACTCACTGTGGTTTGTAAGTATTCTGTTTTGTAAACCTGTGATTAAACAAGATTTAGCAGTACAGACTCAAACTGAAATTGTTTCTCTTCAGGTTCATAGATTCCACATTATTCTAAGTGTAGACAAATTTTTACAATACATCGTCTTGATATTATTACGCTTCTTATCTTACACTTCTTTATACATAAACATGGCTATATAGATATATATATATATATTAGGAAGGGGTCCCTCACGAAATATTTATTATAAAATTAGAAATCCCTTAACCTTGTCTGTGTATTAATCATTCACAACGTTGATATATTTAACATTATAGCAGCTGTCATCACAGATAATTCGAACACAGCAATGTAGTAACAGTCGATTTCAACTATAAATTTGATCTACTTTTTTTCATCTTTATTTTTTATGCGAATGACAGCGAAACAGAAATCATTAAAGTGAAAATTCATATTTTATTGGTTCCATACATTAATTTAATCAAGGGCAGAAAATAAGAGGAAAAGAACAAGGCTCTATCAAACAGGGGCATCTACAAGATTAAAGGAGGAAAGTCACCATTTTTTTTTCCAAATACAAGTGCAGAGCTTTAATTCATTCAAACTCATCCAGCAGAAGAAAAGAAATCAAACAATAAAAGAAACTGAGCTAGACTTCAGCAGTATTGAGTGATGGAGAAATGGAACACATCCAGTTCTCCACAGCTGCTGTCTCTTCACAAACTAAACCAAAACTTCATGTGTGTGAGATGGAAGGAAAGAAAGAGAGAGAGAGAGAGAGAGAACGCAGAAACAAAACATGTCAAACATTTAAAGCATCTTGTGGCAGAAAACAATTTGTAATGCAAACAAATGACCAGAGACTGTGCCCTTGATTTCAATCAATCAGTTTTACACAAATTAAAATAATAATAATAATAACAACAGGGGGGAAAGATGAGGTTCATGTGTTTAATCTTTCCCGTTTTCCTGTTTTTACACATCATTAGCTCAGAATGGCTTCATGTGACTCGAAGGAGGAATACATCTCAATACAGTTTTACAGAACTCTGCTACTACCTTAAATATACAAGCACAAATACACAGAAATGAATCAAAAGCTCACACTAAATGACTCCGTTTAAAAAATAACACAAACCAATAGAATCTGAGGGTTGAATCTATAAGGACCTCGGCGGTCCCGTTTCTCCTTGGTTTGCAGCTTTCAATGTCTGTAAAAAAACCTCAAGAAATAAATGAAATAAAAACATTCTAGGGAAATAGAGGCTGGTATAAAACACGGATAAAATTCTTCAAAATGCGTTTAGAGTTGAAACGCTCTCCACGTGAACTTTAAAAGCAGAACCGCTTCAGGCTATTAAACAACATGTGACCCGCTCACAGTTTCAAGCATCCGTCAGAGGAAGACCCGAACCCACGCCAGACTCTTCCAACTGAAAATGAGTGAATCTCTGAAATCTGTCCAGAACCTGCGAACGCATTTCAATTGGAAATCTAATGGAAGAGTAAGAAAATAAAACCCATTCTGGGGACCATCGTCCTCCCAATTCTCACTATTGTAATGTATTTTGTAAAAAAACAAGATTGATTTTCATGTAAAGTAACCTGGGTTAAAAGTTCACAAAAAAAAAAAACAGTATTACAGTAATGGGAAGCATCATTAAGAATAAGCAGAGGAGAGTAAAAGAGAAAGAAAACATCTTATTTCTTATTCTGCAATGAAATGATCTGGACGTGTTCTTGACAGGTTTTTGAGTGATTCACCCGTTGGCATGTTTGACGTGTTGGCGCTTCCCACGAGGGTTTCTTCATCCCGTCTTAACTTAATCATATCAACTATATCTACATGCTCCTCAGAGGACGTTCCACCCCATGAAACACCAACATGAAAACAGAGAGCGCTTGATTAAAAACTGTCTGCTGTCCTGTGTGTGTTCTGTTCTGGTTTGGCTCTCATCTCTGGTCCTCTGTGTTTATTTCCCGCTTACACAGGAAGACCAGCGCTGGGAGCCGTTCTGCAGGTAGATGAACGACTCCTCTTTCTTCCCATCTGTTGCCCGACGCTCCCATTGGCTGTCCCCAGCCCCGCCCCCGGCCCTGAGTCTCACTGAGATGCCTGTGAGGTGGGGTTGTCGTTCTTGCCTTCCTGGCTGGACGGAGGCTTGTTGTTCCAGGGACTGTTGGCACCCAGCGCAGGCGAGTTGTTAAAGCTGTCCTCATCGTCTATGCCGTTGGCTGCATCAAACTGTGTGTTCTCCAGCCGCGTTATCAGTCGCTCATCTTCATCACCGAACTCCCCACCCATCAAAGTGGGTTCACCCACCACCATCACGTCCTGCACAGACAAGAATAGCAAATACAACCATGAGACACACATACATCAGTCCTCCAAAAACCATCAATCAGTCTAAAGTAAGCTGCACCACTTTATAGTAAACCAGTGATTTAATACCCACAGACAGACCACTGTAACGCAGCGATTTGATTGGTTACCCACAGACACACCACTGTAACGCAGCGATATGATTGGTTACTCACAGGGACCTGACTGTAACGCAGCGATGTGATTGGTTACCCATAGACACCACTGTAACGCAGCGATTCGATTGGTTACTCACAGGGACCTGACTGTAACGCAGCGATGTGATTGGTTACCCATAGACACCACTGTAACGCAGCGATTTGATTGGTTACTCACAGGGACCTGACTGTAACGCAGCGATTTGATTGGTTACCCACAGACAGACCACTGTAACGCAGCGATTTGATTGGTTACCCACAGACAGACCACTGTAACGCAGCGATTTGATTGGTTACCCACAGACAGACCACTGTAACGCAGCGATTTGATTGGTTACCCACAGACAGACCACTGTAACGCAGCGATTTGATTGGTTACCCACAGACACACCACTGTAACGTAGCTATTTGATTGGTGACTCACAGGGACCTGACTGTAACGTAGCAATTTGATTGGTTACTCACAAGGACATCACTGTAACGCAGCGATTTGATTGTTTACTCACAGGGACCTGACTGGACAGTGGGAAGCTGTTTGCAGGACTCTTCTTCTTGCTGTTGCTGTTGTTGTTGGTGCCTCCACCTGCACTCATGGTGCTTCCGCCCGACATCTTGCGCTTCCGCCGTTTGCTTGGTGCCTGTCTAGCCGGTTCAGCTGCGGAGAGTCGAGACACAAATGAGATGAGCGACACTACAGATGAGGAACACAAGAGGAACACAAGAGCTGCGATGTCTCACCTGGAGGAGCGACCATCCTCTGCCACTTCTGGAAGAGACACGTCTTCAGACAATCTCTGGGACTCAGACTGTACGTCTTGTGTCTGGACATCAGCTCCTGCATGGGCTCCAGGATAACACACAACTGACAGAACACACACAGAGACGCAGAGAGTGAGGAATGAACACAAGCTCTACAGAACGATCTGATGGACCAGAACTCACTCTGAGGTAGTTGAGGGTGGAGTTTGAGAGGCCGCATCTGGTGATGTTTTTAGACAGCTGATCCAACATCTGCGGGTCCTGTGCCTGAGACAAACAACATCACACACAAAGCTTAACAACCAGAACAACACAAGACCTTTGAAATACAGTGTGGCCGAATCTCTGATGTCACCAACACATGTCAGCTCCATCAGTTTCTGCAGCCGTGTCACACTTGTTATTGATCAATAATCACATGTTCAGGTTATGCGTGTTGGAATCATTGACTGTTTACATGCGCATCAATAATTTGATTATTTCTAATAATCAATCAGAGTAAGGACCTAATCTCAGTAGCATGTTTACATGACATGAGTGCACCTCTCTGAATGTTATTAGTCTGATTATTTGCTATAACACACCGCACAAGTGATGATCTCAGATACAGTAGATGAGTTTTAATATATTTGTGTCAAATGCAAAACACTTGTGTGGATGTATTTTCTGGTTATTCGGAACTGTGTTGAATATAGAAATATGAAGGAAAATGTCTACCAAAATACAAAAATGTAAATGTTCTGTGTGAAGGTAAAGAGTAGGGATGAGTCACGAATTTCGAATATTCGAATAGTATATTAAATTATAGAATTTCGAATAGTGTGTGCGATCTTAAACTCGCCGTCTTTTCACGTGTAACTCGTTCATGTTACCAAAGGGTGGCGCTGCCAATAACGACGCATCTAAAACCTTAAGGCTGTCAATCAAGAGACAGTAGGGGAAAACATTTTCCTACAAGAATTGGTAACGAAGTCCATACACTGTAGACCTGCGTGGCATAACGGAAACGGTAAATTGAGACGATGTCAAAAATGAGTTCTGTGTGAAGGTCCTTTAATAAAATGAATGAGAATAAAGTGCAGTGAAAACACTGCAATGCAAAGCTGACTTATCATGGATCAACAACTATGATGCCCAATCATTTGAGGGCGAAGCACCCAGCAGGTCCATCCACAGGTCAGCAATCAGGTGCTACTTTATGGTCAGATCAACCAATTTTTTTTGCAGAGCAAATAACGGCTCTAACTAGCAAGATCATCGCTAATGATATGCTTCCGATCGGCTTTGTCGGAGGAGAGGGTTTTAAAAAAATCTTATGGAGTTTGTACAGCCCGAGTTTACTGTTCGTCTAGAAAAACCATCACTGCCAGACTGCAGAAACGTTTTCATGACAATAGAAACTGAAGCCTTTTGAGCTGTTAATTCATGAAATTGCTCCGAACTGTTAATAAATGCCGTCATTGATATGTTTTACGCGTGTTAAGTCTGGCCTAAAATCTTTATGGCTTTAATATATTTTCCTGATCAATCACACTGTTTTTTAGTTGGTATAAATGTGAATGCTCATATTTTACAAGGAATCGTCCTAGCATTATGAGCGGTTGATGCTGATTGACGTACTGTTAATAAGTGCCGTCATTCGGTTGTTAATATATTAATGTTTCAGCGCGTTATCTTAATGTATAGCTTGATCCAAGATTGCCTATTCCATAATACATAAAGCAGTGTGCCGTCATACGGATTTGAAGCGTAAATGTTCTCTCTCTCTCTCCGTTTGTGTGTTATACTGTAAATGCGTCCATGTGGGGGAGGGGTGCGAATTTCGAATAATTTTCGAATAGTTCTCATCGATCTTGGAATATTATTTTTGCTTTTAATGCCCATCCCTAGTAAAGAGATGAGCTTCTGACGGCGAGGAGTGTTGATGGTTAAACTTCAGACTGTCATGTCTATCATGAATGTGCGCTTAAGGTACACAAATGCGAAGTGTTTACATGCCTTCATATTGCCCTTAAAACCGGTGTACACCACATATGTTTCTGTGATTATGACCTTAATCACATTATCTAAATCTAATGATTGGGTTTACATGAGGTAAAGTGTACTCGCAGCAACAATTTCAAAATGCCATTATAATCTGAGGATGCATGGGAACATAGTCAATGTTGTGTTGGATTCATCGGGCACATGTGACTGAAGAGAGGAACTGACATGCATGGCCAGGATACTGCGGGGGATGAGTTCTCTGTGCTGTCTGATGCTGAAGTGCCACGTCTTTATCCTCATCATATCATCAAACATGAACTCCAGATACAGACGGCCCTCCACACACACCTGAAGAGAGACCAGACGACAACATTACACTCACACACTCCTGCTGAAGAACACCACTGACACACTGACTTCATACAAACACAAACCTGTGTGAACATGGGTTTGCCGTTCTGTGTGACCATCGTACACTGATCACAGTCCAGAGACACAAAGTTGTTGTGAAAAGACTCTTTAGGGTGCTTGAGGATGTAGTAGAGCTCAGTGGCTCCGCCCTCAAACACACTCCTGAAGTAACGTGGAATTAACGTCCGGCCAATCGCTGAACACAACAAAACATTCATCAGTAACGTTATCAGCCTGAAAATCTATCTATAAATCACAGAACAACAACCATCATTAGCACTGTATGTCATCATTACACGTGACATGCTAATGATGGTTGAGTTTACAAACATGATCAGCTATCTGAACACAGGTGGTCAGTGATTCAATCACGTATGATCAGGTGATCTGAGCGACTGAGAATCTAAACAAACAACAGATGATGAATGTCAGTTGTGATGCTCACTGTATCGTTTTGGACCGTCCTCCAGACAGAACGTGATGGTCAACATAGCGTCATCTTCAAAGAATTCAGTAGTGAAGGCGTCCCACCACAGATTATCACACTCCTGACAGAGAGAGAGACAGAGAGAGAGTGAGACAGAGATCAGTAGTCTGACATCAGACGGTTGATTCTGTGCCGGCGTAC
This sequence comes from Triplophysa tibetana, assembly GCA_008369825.1. Taxonomy (NCBI): domain Eukaryota; kingdom Metazoa; phylum Chordata; class Actinopteri; order Cypriniformes; family Nemacheilidae; genus Triplophysa; species Triplophysa tibetana. Next base: position 241,141 of record CM017911.1, on the reverse strand, counting down.
ACAGTTCAGACTTATAAGAAGTGCTTTAAATTATTCACAATGTAAAGTGCTGTTAGTCAAGACTGAGAACACAGCAGCACAGGTCTCACCTCAGTCCAGTTCTGAAGTCTCTTATTGAGCTCAAATATCCTGTAGTCTGTCTGGTTTCCATACGGCGTGTGTCTCCTGAGACAGACAGACATGTGTTAGTACATCTGAATATTTACACTATTATAAAATCAACAGGGTTTTTGCCAAACGTCACACACAGACTTGGAAACAAATCTCATCGCATCCGGTTAAGTCTTTTGTACGCGCTTCGTTACACAAAATGCCTTTAAATGATCAAAATCAATGCCCTTCACATAAACACATTGATTGTTAAAGTTTTTTTTCTTTTTCTCACAGACATTCGAATATAAAAATATCACAAAATGCCTAAAAATGGAAACAGCTAGCTATGTTAGCAGATTACATAAAAATCCATAGATATCAGTAATAGTAAATACTGAAACGAGACCCGTTTACCGGTTTATTCACTTGACAAACGATATACGGGCAATTCCAGCGTTATGGATGTGACACTGTGTTATTGAGGCGACATGATATAATATTTGTTTTGAATATATTGAACCATCTTGTTTATATTTCTAAATGTCTAAAGATCAGAAAAATGTCAGTCTATGAAAATTTATGTATTTTAAAAAGGGAAATAGACATGCGTTATGGACGTGACAAAAAAAAACAAGGTTTATGGTAGACGACAAATTTTGTAGGATTTCTGTGAATTAAAATGCACAATCCTGAAGCAATAATACACAACATCTGGAGAAGGGAAACCTCTTTATAGAACATCAAATAGTTAACTTGTATTACTTTTCATGTGTCCATTTATGAGGACCGTTATGGATGTGATCCTGAATATGACACTTTCCTGACTATGAAAAATCATTACACACTAAAAATAAAACAAATGCTTTAAAAACTTCCTCACATGGGTTTTTGAACCACCAAATGTTGATATCTGTGCTGCGCTGGTAATACCTTTTTTCTCATGGTAAGGTTGACATTTTCATGGAATTCTCCATATACCCTATCTAGTGCTAGTGCTCTAATATGACAACATCAGAAGAAACAAGACGTCTCACCCAATTCCAGGCTCCAGGTATGTGGGTGGGTACATGGGCGTCGGGCTGCAAAGACCGAAAAACATCATGTCAACCATCATACAAACACACACTTGAGCTCTGATGACATCATCAAACTGACTGTAACAGACACGGGGCGTTGTGTGTTGTAACACACAATTAGAGTAATTTTCTTCTGTTTATCAGCATGTCGCAGTGCATCTGACACCCCCAAACACTGGAAGCCCCACCCCCCACTTCCTGGGTACTGTCCAATCAGAGTGTGCTGTGAGAAGTTATTGATTGACAGCTCCTGCTATCGGACACAAACATTCCTGCTGACCAGCTGAAGTCTTTTAACCGTCTCTCTCTGAACATGAATGCGCAAAAATACACTTTTACAACATTAAAAGATGAGGTTCTGTTTGAGTTTAACTAACTTTAACACTCATGCATCTAGAAGAAGCTTTTATTCAAAGACACGTTTTACATGCGTGTTATTCAGGGACTGAACTCGTGACCCATGCACCACTAACACAATGATCTTCCCACTGAAACTAACTTGAAACTTGTTAAAAACTAGAATTCTGGATCACGGTATCATAATATTAATACACAGAGGAAAGGAGACAATCTAAATGTGTTGTGATAGTGAAATAACATGCGGAAATACTGAAAGCACAAGAAAATCAGTAAGACAAAATAACTGCTGATCACTGACCCCACGTCTCTGTCCAGCATGGTGCCGGGGTGGAAGGGGGGGAAAGCACTGCCGTTGGGGGGCTCCTTTGGGGAGTACAGCTTGAAGGACTTGGAGGAACAGCCTGAAAGAACAAACAGCGAGAGCGAGAGCGAGAGCGAGAGAGAGAGAGAGAGAGAGAGAGAGAGAGAGAGAGAGAGAGCGAGAGCGAGAGAGAGTCAGCTGTGATCTGAAAACACACATTCAGACTCGTGTGCAAGCACAAAATGTGCATCTATACCCACAGGATCAGTAACACCACATCAAATCAAACCCGCATTAGAAGAACTTCACCTTGTTATAGCTAAGACACAAAGTGCAGAATTAACGGCTATAAAATGAAGGCAACCCCAACACAACACAACACAACTGACATCCTTTTTCACCCTCACGGGGCTCAAAACCTGTATATGAATCTATTTTTCGGTTAAATAACAGTTCATCTGTAGTGTGGGGTGTTATAGTGAATATATAGAGAATATCACACTAACGCAGTAAAACAGAGGAACGACCCCCACACCCCCTCCATCCTGCCAATTAAACGCATCTATAGCATGATCTATTCAGCCACAATAAGGTCACGACCCCTGTTGTCGCGGGAACAGCTCCGCCTCATAATGACCATACGACGTGTCTCGCAGATAAATCTGCAAGCTGTCAACGTCACGGGCGCATCATAAAACTGGGGGAGGTTACAGCACCCCAGAGGAAACACAAAACATGCTTAAACCAGCAACAATACCACAGAGAAACATGACCGCCGTCCAGCTACACCAATCCCAGAATTCTTTAGTCAAATCTCTCGATGAACCATATTAACATGTCTCTCCTATGACGAACTCTCTTTTTCATGTCAACAAAGAAAGGGTTAGTATTAAAGGAGTAGTTGACTTTAAAATTTGCCCCACGCTTACTTTCAGTAGTAGGAATAAAGCTTACTAAGGAAAGTGAATGAGGAATAATGTTTGAAGTGAACTACTCCTGTGAAAACGCAGATCAATACCTTGATAAACATGTATTTGTCAAGCGACCGTATAATTAAGTTGGATGATGTAGTCAGCAGGTCAGGGTCTTGATCGTCCTGCCGGGTTTATGGACTTGTGTGATGACTGCTGATTGTGCATTACACAAATACACTTCAACTGTGTAACTTGTATGTGCATCGGATTTTGTAAATAGAAAATAAATGTAGCGTAAAGATGACGTGGCACGATATTGGTTTATTGGTTAAAGGGATAGCGCAAACAGATCTCATAGTATTTATCTTCCCTATTATGGCAGTAAAAGAGGGGATGAGACCTGTTTGGTAACTGACATTCTTCCAAATATCTCCCTTTGTGTTCAGCAGAACAAGAAAATGTAAACAGATTTGGATGGAACAATCGCTTTGATTTTGTGTTTTCACTGCCTTCCCAGAGCAGAGTGTATCGATGCAGCGCTAGAAAAAATTCTCAACAAGTGTTGGAGAGAAACATGAGCGATATAAAATCATACAGAGCATCGGCCTTCATTAAACTTTCATAACACAGACTTTCAACCATTAAATATTCACCAGGGACGACACTGGACACAGGTTAGACCTGTTCATTGACAAAGCAAGACACAAAAATCCTCTTTGACTTTAATAATGACACAAGTAACAGCGTCACAACAAACGCGTTCACAAACAACACTGATTCATAAACCGACTGAAGGCGTTTGTGCTGATGGACACAAAACAACACAGCTTTAAAGTTCTCTCCATATTACCCAGAGAGTGTCTAAACACAGATAAAGATGAGCGTAACATCTAAGAGCGTCCCATTAGAAGACTGCTGGCTAATGACTTTAGAAATCTAATCAAACCGACCCAAACTTCCTCCTGGAAATCGCTTTGAAAACATCAGTGGCACCCTCGTGACGTACACGCATTACTTCAGGCTCCAGTGTGATGGTAATCTAATTCTCTTTACAATGTGCCACATGATGGGTTGAGTGCATATAGGAAGACAAGACGTGTTACAGCGGTGACACACCAACATACACATTACGCACACGAGGACAAGACTGTGCATTTAATGCCTGAAATAAGCGGCTAATGGTGCATCGCGTGTAGAAAGCTGAACATGATGATCTGCTAATGACAGTTTTCACCACAACACCACAGAGACGCTCTCAATGATGCTGATGGGCTTCCGGCAAATGGAAATTACCCACGAAATTAACAGGAAAAAAACACACGAGAGATTCGATGCGTGTCTGAGAGCTGCTGATACAGCAATACTTTACACGGTATGTCAAACAATATAAAGAGCAATATAACAACAACAACACTGAAAATCACCTGTCTGGGGATCTCAATGATTTCTTTTAGGCAACAATGAATTAAATAGAATTGGTCTCTGATGTTTCTCCTGAAGAAAAGAGTCAGAAATGTGTCTGTCATTAGAGTTTGAGATGAGATGTCAACAATGTGTCAAACTCAAACATCTCAATATCAACTCAAACATTTCTCAAGTCCAGATGATTTCACCTCTATAATCTACATTCATTTACACCGCCCGACTCAATTACAATTACACAATTACAATTTTACCTGTTTCTTTCATTTTCTTAGTACAATTTTAGGAGTCCTAAGAACATCCTCTACGGTTAAACATCAAATGTGAATTTCTGACACATGGTTTTAATTTAAGTTTAAGACTTCAATAATCAGAAGTGATAATTCAAGACTAACAAAAGATTCATAAGTAAAACAAAGAGAACAAACCAAGATAAATTCCCTACAAACGGGCTTTAAAGACTTCTAAATATGCATTTATCTTAATATAAACAGCGTATCGTTTTGAATGATCTAAATGTAAATGTTAATGGTCAAATAAAAAGTTGTTAGGGCGAAAATAAAAAGGATTAAATGTGGAATTGGAGTTCACGTTTCGCCTAATATGAACACATCCGTGTGTTTACAAGATAAAACCTCACACATATTGACTAACAAAACACATTAACTGTCGGACCCGAACCGATGACATCAAAGAAGTCAAAGCTGCGATGAAAAACAGACATGAGATGTTTTAAATAAACACAAATATTCATATAAATAAAGGTCCTTCGTGAGGGCCCGAGGCTCCATGCTAATGCTAACGGCGCAATAAAACACCGACATGAAGCGAGCAAATAAACAACCAAACAACATCAAAAACATATTTAAACACAACGTGCAACAAACCAACAATCTGCGTGAATAAAACCATTCGGACCGTTAAGAAAACGACGAAACATCCCCATGAATCCCCTCAGTTTACCTGGAACACTGACGTGCAGGAGACTCGACTGACTCCTCACGGGTTTGATGTGAATCACGGGACGCGAATAATCACGAGAATCGTCGGAAAATCATGAGGAACCGGTGAATAACGGCGTGAAATGTGTCGGTTTGACTCGCGCGAGGCCTCGAGCTGAAGGTCCCGCGGCGCTCGTGCTCGATGAACCCGCCTCGAGAGTCTTTGTGCTCACGCGCTGAGCGAACAATAGACGCGCACGGGCCCGGTGACGCTCACTCGCTCACTCGCTCACTCACTATCTCTCTTTGCTCTGCTCTTTCACCTCCCTACACATCGTCCAGTCTCTCTCTCTCTCTCTCTCTCTCTCTCTCTCTCTCTCTACCTCCCTCACTCTCTCTCTATCTCCGTTGCCCTTCTATTTCACCTCCCTTCACATCTTCAAATCTTTCTCTCTCTCTCACTCTCTCTCTCTCTCTCTCTACCTCACTCACTCACTCACTCACTATCTCTCTCTGCTCTTCTATTTCACCTCCCTTCACTTCCTCAAATCTCTCTCCCTCTCTCTCTCTCTCTTTCTCTCTCTTTTCAAATCCACCCATTCATCCGTTGATCTGTCTGTCTGTCTCCCTCAGTGCTGTGAGGTTTGTTTGCTAAGCACTTTTCACGATCTCTCTGTTCTCACTCAAGCTGTGACCCAATAAATCCTCACAGGTCCATCTACTTTGCATTTTATATGACATCATCTGACAGGACTTGATGTCAAACTCAGGTGAGTCAACGTCATAAACACACACGAGACTAAAATCACGGTGTGTATATTGTGATTAGCATCCTCAGGCTTGTCAACACAAATCAATGATTCAATTACACATGCCCACGTCTCACTCACATTGGTTCACTTCATAGTCTGATGCTCGTCCACTGACAAGCGGCCGATAAATGACAATAATACAGCTGGGAATTTCTAAGAATCAATTGTGCCCCTGGTCGATGCTCAGCCACTTAACGTACAGGCCGATCAATGCCGGTGACAGAACAATCCGGACATTATGGGGTGAAAAATAATGCAGATTCACATCTCGCTGTCAAAACACGCGGATGCTTTGATATTTATTGCCATGCGCGTAATGCATATGTCTCGTGTCCCTAGAGAGAGAGAGAGAGAGAGAGAGAGAGAGACAGAGAGAAAGAGAGAGAGAGAGAGAGAGAGAGAGAGAGAAAGAGAAAGAGAAAGAGAAAGAGAAAGAGAAAGAGAAAGAGAAAGAGAGAGAGAGAGAGAGAGAGAGAGAGAGAGAGTCCTCATATTACAAGCACTCAACACAAAATACACGAACAAACAAAACACAGTTGACATGTTTCTGTTTCTTTTCTTAACAAGCACACGTCACCCAAACCTGACAAATCTTTCTTCATTTATTCACCATCAACAATGCGTTTCTCTCTTCTAAAGAACACAAAAGAAGACGTATTGAATTCCTTCTATAAGAAAAAAACACTGAGACATTTCTCACATATTATCTACTTTAGCGTTTCACTCAAGAAAAAGTCAAATGCATATTTACAAAGTCACGAGGAGGATTAAATAATGACAGAATTTAGAGTTTGGGTTGAACTGTCCCTTTAAGACACATTCCTGGTTCTAATGACGACTGTTCATCAACTTGTGTTGTTCTAATGAAATACAAAAAGCTTTCGCTGCGTCCCAATTCGCAAACTATCCGTCCTCAATAGTATTTGAAACCAGAATTAATATGTGACCCTAATCGCAGTATGCTGAAATCAATCAAAGGACTCGAGCGGTCTACTGTTTCCGGCAGATATTCGAAGTGTGAATCCGTGGACACTAACGGCTGATATTACCCACAACTCACCGCGAGAGGGCGGATTTTAGTGTTGCTACACAACTGTTAATCATGCTGGCTTCTCATGCTTAACATGGTCAACTTGTTTGAAAAACGTATGATGTAGTATTTCTGTGCTTGATACACTCCCCCAGCACTCCAGCTTCTTTTAGGAAAGTTTTTTATAATTCTGGATCCCTGTAACGTCAAAGGGATCGTATTCCTATAATTTGCCAAAAGCATGGCAAGGGCGAAAGAAAGAGCCCGCCCACGAGCCAACCAATGAGAGACCCGCTTACCATCAATATTGTCTACGCTGGGTCAAGATGGTCTACGCCACAGCTCGTTTAGGTCTTTGCACATTTTCGAATGCATTTTTTCGTATTTGGCTCTCGTTTGTACGGTGTTTCTGGATTGTCAAAACGCCTCTCAAAATGCTTGCTACAGATGCAAAAAACGTAGAAAATCTAACCCACTCTGAATCTTTTTATGACCGATGAAAATATCAGAGGACGTGAGGTCGTATTTATTTTTTAACGTGCAGATATGTTGAATGTGGAATGGCTTTACTCTTGAAGCTTATGTGTGTCTGTTTCTTCACTGTATTTCAGTGATGGATGTCATATAAACGCTGGATATAAAGCTGGATTTAGAGTTGTTTGGTACTGATAGATGGAGCGGTCCCAGTGCTAAAAGATGCTGGACATGAACTGTACGTGGTGAGTCAAACTGAGTCATAAGTCTGTGTTAGGCAATCAGCATGTTCGTGCATAATGGACAAAACATGAAGAGATGAATGTGATGATGTGTTGTGTTGTAGTTCTGTCCCACTCTCCACTAGTCCCGCCTCCAGCAGCTCCTGTGTTTCCAGAAGTAACGGTTCAGCTGTATCTCTCTTATATAAATGTGATCAAACTAAATACTCTTCAAAGATACAATGTATGCAATACTACTGAGATTGGCAGAAACTGTGTGTGATACGCCGTCTTTAAATAAAAGAGTTAATAAATTAAAGTATAGAGTAAACATGACATACAAATTAATAAATACTTAAATGCAAGTAAGAGATGTGTTTAGATGTTCGGGACAGTTAAGGGTCACAGTGTCGTCTAGGCAACAACGACCACCTCCGTTTCCCATTATTCTGTCCCAGTGCGTCCGTACAGTTTTGCTACACACTTAAATGCATAGACTTTTCCATAAAAACCAGTACATACTTTTACAGTGCTTTGTTTAAGTAGACACAAGTTTTTATAAATGCAACTTTGATTCATGGTTTGCTAATGCCCCTTCTTCCCATCACCATGGAAACGCAGTTGGTGTCGCCCCCCCGGTGAGGTTCAGGGTTTGTGCTATTGAAACGGTACATAGAGGTTAATCTTCTAATGTGTGTGGGGGTCAAAGTCAAGCTGTCACAGAGACATGACGTGAATACTGTGTTATCTACAGCCCACACGCTGACAGATCTATGATCAGACCGATGGTTAAGTCATGATGTTCAGCAGCTGATCCTAGAACAGGCTGTTTTTTTGAACGCCGTGTCACATGTTGCATACCAGACCAGTGTTTAACTCTAGTAGATCATGGAAGACGCACAAAGACGCTTCTCAACACAACAGTGATATCTACACACTATAACTTGATCTAAGTCAAATATGAAACAGACGTGAAAGAGTACAGAGATCTTAAGAACGGCCTCATTCTCTCCCACTGCTTCTAGTTCACCCGTCATGTCCACACGTTCTGATGTCAGCTCTGTGAGTGTGTGTGTGAGTGTGTTTGAGTGTGTGTGTGTGTGAGTGTGGGGGGGTATCTGGGGTGTCCAGGCTGCTGGTTGATGGGGGAGGTTGGGGACTATCTAACCCCTCTTGTGTTCTCTAGTCAACAGGAAGTCAAGAGCTATACATCTGTCACAGCATTGATAACACACACACTATTGCACGGCCCCCTGCCCCCCCCCCCCAAACTCACTGCCCCAAAGCAATGTCCCCATCAGCAGCAAATAAAACATTAAAACATCTCAATATGAATTCACATCTTATTACATATGACAGTATATTCATGTCTTAGTGATGTCTTATAATTCGTTTTTCCCCCATTAACAGTTTATTAAACGTTTGAGTCTTTTATGTCAGTGACATTTTTCATCCTTGTTAGAGCTGCTCAACAGTCTTTAATTGTTTTTAAACGAAGTCATCACAGACTATTTCATTCTATACTAAACTGTTCTATACCACACTGCTCTACAATACTATACTATACTATTCTATGCTATACTACTCTAATCTATTCAATACTATACTATACAATTCTTTTCTATACTATTCTATTCTATTCTACTCTGTACTACACTTCACTATTCTATACTATACTGCTCTATACTTCTCTTTCTATGCTACATTATTCTATTATATCCTATACTATTCTAAACTACTCCACTCTATTATTATACTTTACTATTCTATTCTATTGACAGAGCGGGACAAGTTAAATAAATGTTATAATTGAAAAAGATTAATGCTGTTTATAAATGTGCTTTAATTTTTATTATTTCACTTTTTTAAATGAGAAAATTATATTCCTGATAATTCACTAGGACCCTGAAAGTACACAAAAATAAATTCATTGTTGATTATTTATTCAAAAAAAGGGGCATTATTGTTTTATTTGAGCAATTTCCCCACCGAAAGCATTACCCATAATTCACCGCAGCTCAAACGAAACGGACACGCGCGAACACGCTCTCAGATATAATGAACAGAAGCGCTCTGAAGCACAGAATGGAGGTGAATTCCCAGCTCTGACCGCTTAATCCCTCCTCCCACCAATGACACAAAGAGGTGGGTGTGGCACTGGAATGATTGACAGGTGTCCCTCGGGGCGGGGGCATTTCTGTTGTGCTAAGCTGTAAATCAATGCAGGTCTAAAGCGCTGATCACACACAGAAGAGATGTCAGGTGACACATTCAATGATCACAGCAGACACTCAGATGTGAACCGGACAGTCTCTAGATGTCTGACTGTCTGCTGCAACACGTCACCTTGTGGTCAGATGATGACAGGACAATAAAGAAATGTTATAAATCAAACAACTATAAAAATGGTTCATTATGCGAGTGGAATGCAATTATCATTTAAAAAATATTGTCTTATTTTGTCTTTTTTAAGAACAAAGGAGTAGATTTTCTCTTTCGTCGTCAATATTTTTTTATTATTAATAACATAACAGACAGCAGAGGGTGTATTAGGCGACATATGAATATTCTTCACACATAATCGTGTGTGTTTAAAACTATTTTGAAGAATTTCCCCACAGCTGTATTACTGTAAGATGAGCGCAGCTGTCTGTCAGTCAGTGTTTAGCACCGATACTGTAAAAACAACTGCTGTCATAGTGTTTTTATATTGAGCATTGACAATCTGCATCTGTGACATTCTTAGTAGTATTCACTTTTATTCCTTGTAGATAAGATATTTTGAAGAATGTTGATAATCCAACAACACTGAACTCCATTGACTTCCATTGAAAGAACACAAAATATCTTCTGATGTGTCCCACTGAAGAAAGACTCCACATGAGAGACATGAACAAAATACTCCTTATATAAGCAAACTGTTTAAAGCTGTTAATGTTTGAAATCTTTCTACTATCTCTAATGATGAGATAACAGGATGTGTTTGTCAGTGTCAGGGTTTGTTGCTGCGTGTGTGTGGTGGCTGATGGGTACGTCACATTGCCCTGATGCTGCCGTTTTCCCTGCACAAGAAGCCATTTTGTTCCAGATCTGTGGTGGTGAGCAGGAGACAGCAGGTCTGATGTGCAGAAACAGTCTGACCAATGACAGATCAGTCTGCCTGTGAACACGCTCAGACACACAGTAATACTCAACGACCTCCCCTCCTTCACTCTCAAACACCCTCACCGCTCACTCGCTCGCTCCTTCTGTCTGTCTGTCTGCGCTTGTGTAACTGCTGTTGCCATGTTGCCAGCGCTCTGAAGTGATTTTCCTCCAATCAAGGAGACCACGTGACACTCTTTCTGTATGAGAAGAGGTTTGTTCTCACAGACAGAAAGAGCGACAGAGATGAAAAGAGGAGACGCACGGTCTGAAAATATAAATAGGCACAACAATTTTTTTTAAATGTTTAAGTGTTTTAGTTAACCGTTAGACGGACAAATGTGGCTCAAATCAGAAAACAGATCTGTCTTTTGAGACCACAGGATTTGCTTTTATCACTGACAAAAGACATTACAATAAATGATGATACAGCGCTCAGAGGAGACTGTTATTGCTCAGAGGTTTCTCTGTCAGATTGTGCATTAAAGTATCAACTTGGTTCTCTTAAAATTGTTCAGGAGAAATAAAGAGAAAATCAAATGAGAGTTTAAAGAGTACGTTGGTGTAATTTGAATGTGGATCGTAGAAGTGAAATCATCTGGATTTGAGTAAATGTGATGAGAAATGTTTGAGTTGATATTGAGATCTTCACTAATATTGACTTTTGATCGCAGACGAGACAAATCTGAGCTCAGTTAGACACACTGTTGACGTCTTTTCTCAAACTCCAGATAGACACATTTCTCAGATTTCTGACTTAAGCACAACTCTTCAGTTAATCTCATTGATGTTCAGGAGAAATAACAGATAAATCAAAGACATCTGATCTCGTATAGACTGATATTGGACACATTGGGCTTGAGGTGTGAATGTAGCGCGTTGGATGAATTATATCACATGACTTGTAAAACATCAGCATGTGTGTGACAGACCACACAGAGACACAGGAATGTAAACACACTGGACTCACAAACACACTTTCACTCTTGACTTTCCTGTGAAACACAAGTCCAGCCACAATCCCAACAGACTCGCCGGACAAAGAACTTTAGTTTCTACTGAATAACAAACTATAAACTCGACAGTCTATGAAGTGACAAACTCACAGATCACAAATCAATAAATCACTGTACACACGGCTCACATTTCTCCATCAAACCACCGCTGGAACAACTATAAACAGTCTGAATGAAAGATCCTCCTTTGACTGAAGGCTGCTGATGACTTTAGAGGCTAAAATAACCCAGTGATTCAGGCGGTTGAGTTTCACAACGGTGTAAATGAATATAATGCTTCATAAAGCTGTAGATATGTGATCTGCTGGAGGAAGACGAACTTCATAAGAGGTAAATAAATCCATCACGCATTAATACAGAGATAAACTACACACGCACTGAATGATAAAACTGTCTCTAGAAGAGGAGGCTTCTGTGATGTCACTGTTACAAAATAAATACAAATGCAAAGATGGTTTATTTTGCAACATCATCTGCTTTAGAATGGTTTACCATGAGGTCAGAATCCATATAAAAACAAGGAAGTAGTTACATCCCGTTGAGAAGAGATCTCAATAATGTCACAAACTGAGCTCGGATTCAATCTGGTTGAGTAAACTTCTAGATGAATATAATGAAGCCGTGAATAAAGAGATGTAGTTTTGTTGGAACAGAAAGAATGAAGATGTGAGCACTTGTTGATCTATAGAAACGCACGTTACTGTTAGATTCATCATGTTTTATTGTGCTGAACATTTAATATCTTTTAATACTTTTAGAACTGTTCTTCTTCCTTCTACAACAACACGCTTAAACTTCATCAACATCTTCCCGTCTGAAACGCAAGAGAGAAATCTTTTGATGTTAGAAGTGCAGCAGACAGCAGGGGTCGGATTTAAACCTAACATGACCTTTAGCCTGTAATCATCCCACCTCACTAAACTCCTGCATTTCCTCTTTCCCTTCACATCTGATGTGCACTTATAACAAACCTTCATCTCCCTCTTAGCCTGTTAGAAATGTAGGCCACAGAACGATCGACCACAACAAGGCGACACACGCTGGCGGTGAAAACCTCGGCTGTAAATGTCACCAATGCAAACCAGCTGTTTGTTCAAATGAAAAGCAGGACTGAACTCCTCCATTTTCCCTCTCGTCCTGCACTTCAAACGTCAAAACACCAGCGGCCATGTTTCCATCTAAACCCCATATGTCACTGGAAGAAGATACTCAGACGCCACGGACACGCTCCGTCTCTCTCGGCAACGGGCGGTAGTCACGGCGACCTTACCGGGACACGCGCAGCCTCCCACAGACATCTTCTCACATGCCCGTCGCCTGAGCCGCAGCAGAACGCTGGAATAGTGCTGTTGAGCTTTCTCTGGCGCTGACGCTCCGGACCACCGCTGCTCCTCACATGGACGTCTGTTTTTCACACACACTCACCAGTGAGAGGGAGGAGAGAGAGAGAGAGAGGTTAAAAAAAGAATGAGCACAAAGGAATGAGAGCAGAGAGACAGAGAGAGAGAGACGTGGGGAGCTGCAGTTCAAGCTCTCATTAGTGTGCAGATATCAGCACAGAGAGAGAGAGACAGAGAGAGAGAGAGAATGAGAGAGAGAGAGAGAGAGAGAGAGGGAGTGTGAGACAGAGAAAGAGAGACAGAGAGAGAGAAAGAGTGTGAGAGAGAGAGAGAGAGAGAGAGATGCTGATCACACAGGATGTGTTCTTGTGTGTTTCTGTTCAGTTGTTTTTCTGTCTGAACACATGTCTGACAGTCGTCTCTCTGTGTTTTTCAGCGTCTCCCACGGTGAGCTCTGGGGTCGTAAGACAGCATGTCAAGTCAAAAGAAGCACCTCATTCTATTTGCCCTAATTTCTTGCCTATTATTTATTGTGCACGTGTCATTTGAAGCTTCACAAATGTGTGTCGGTGAGAGCGTAACAAGACTGAGCTCACGAGCGTGTCACCTGCAGATGTTCTCTATAGTGTCTAAAGCCTGATGTCATCGTGAGTCGTCTCTCTGAAGCTCAGCTTTATTCTCACTCCGCGTCACTGACATCATAAACCTTTGGAGAGATGAAATAGTCACAGATCACTTTTTACATACACAACACAGTTTATCACTGTGGGTGGCATATCTCCGTTCTTTTGCTCATGTAGGATGAAAATGAGTTCATATTGAGGTGTCAGATATGGGATGCTGACCACTATTGGATGAGATGAAGGGAAGAGAACACACTCACAGGACCTCTGTCTGTCTGTCTGTGTTTGCAGAGAGAGACACAGGGATAGAGCTCATTACAGCAGAAACACACAGAGAGAGAGAGAGAGAGAGAGCAGTGGGGGGGTCACCCACCAAGGGCACCGTCACCATGGCGATGTGGCAGATCTCTGATCATACTTCCAGTTTTACAAACACACGTGTTTGCCCTTGACAGTCACACTGACAGGTCAATTATACCTGAACACACTGTAATGAGCACGTGCACTGTGGTGTGTCTACTTAGAAAAGATGTGATTCTTATTTACACATCAATAATCAGGGGGGGGTCAAGAAAGGGAGAGGAGATCAAAGGTAAAAAGTTTGGCTAAAGAGAATAATTGTGTGGTTTGAATCCTTCGTTTCTTTTCTTCGTTGTATTAGATTCAGCCTCTGAGAACAACAGAGGTCACGCTGATACACTTCAGTGTGGTCACCTCTACAGACTGATCCTGGGTCAGATGAGATTTACAGGCTGCGTTTACAGGCTGCGGGCGTTAAAACAGAACGTTCTATATAGTATGAGCTCTCTACAGTATATGATGGACATATACTGTGTCCGCCATGTTTTATGGTCATGTGACCCTTATGCTCTTTCACCTATGACGTATTAACAACAGACACGTAAGCGTTGATAAAAAATTATTGAGTCAAGAGAAATTAATTTATTGTCACTTACAATAGAAACAGAAGTCCGCCTTAAAGTTTTCCGATATATTTATTTGTTTTACTAAGTGTCCGTCCCATCCACACTCACCAACCTCAATGAAAGTAGTAGACCATTCGGTTATTTCTCGCCTACTTTTTTTTTCATACTGTACTGGTAACGGCTGATGTGGTGTCGGGTTAAAGGTCAGAGTTCCTGAGCTCTGTGTACAAATACAGTCACACACAGAGAAGAAACACACAGACGGAAAAGTCAACAAATACAACAGCAAACACACACACATGTTGACTGAGATGACACATTATGAGCTTCTTGATGTGGGTTTTCTGCCAAATTCTGAGGGGCCACCGATACTGAAAGAGTAGAAAGAGGAGGGTGAACACAAACACACACACACACAAACACACACACACACACACACACACAAACACACACACACAGGGAGAAATATGGAAGATAATCTCTCGCTCTGTTTTCACATCTTCTGTGTGAGGTTTACACATCCACCTGTGTGTGTTGAGATAATGTTGATCTTTGGAGAAAAGCAGCCCGAAGCAGAAAGAACTGAAAGGTGACCCACATTCACACAACTCAATTCTGCTTCATAAGACATACTGGCCCTGTTTCAGACACGGTCAAGAGAGAGAGAGATGGAGGGAGAGAGAGAGTGGGTTAGTGAGCCAGAGGGAGACAGAGAGAGAGAGAGAGAGAGAGAGAGAGTGAGTGAGTAAGTGCGCCAGAGAGAGAGAGAGAGAGAGAGAGAGAGAGTGACAGAGAGAGAGAGACAGATAGAGACAGAGAGAGAGAGTGACAGAGAGAGAGAGACAGATAGAGACAGAGAGAGAGAGTGACAGAGAGAGAGAGACAGATAGAGACAGAGAGAGAGTGAGTGAGACATGCTTCACATCAGCTCTTAAATTTAAAAAAAATTTCACCTCTAAACTGAACCAAACCCGACAAAACCTACATTAAATCGAAGATAAATGAATAAATCCACAAAACAACTCAAGTTATTTCTTCAATCAATTTTGAATCAAAACAACCGAGGAGCAGTAACAGAGTTGAACAGAAGAGCTCATCACATTCATCCAGAAACAAACTTCAATCAACAAACAGGCAAGAGAACGTTACCTTCATCACTATTACTTTCACAATTAGAAGAGAAGAAATTAGCAAAAAGAAACAAATAACTGAAAACTAAATTAGCAACGTATTGAGAGTGACAGTTAAAGATGGAGGGAACAAAGGCAGCAGCAGCATCACATATCCACTGAAAGTAAAGAGTGCAAAAGACAAGAGAACATTTCAACACCACCTGCTCAAGACAAACCCTGAGACTCTAATGGCTGATTACTATCAAAAAGGAGACAAATCTAAAATCGCAAATCTACTGCTCTACACGGAACACTGCAGTGTTTGGCACACAGTCATCTGCAAATATTACACCAATGTTAGAAAACATGGCATCTATAATGGGAGACAAATTCAAATTCATGAAGAAGTAGAAGGAGACACCAGCAAAGCATTTATGACCGTAAACATTTATCACAATGGGACTATAATGTTTCAAGGGAATGAAGCAAGTCTCAAGTCTGTTCAGGAGAACTTTAACAGTCTGAAAGCGCTGGAAGAGACTGAGAAACAGGCCAAGACAGAAGACAGCCATGCTGAGACCAAGAGCTCAGAGGCGGAGCTAGAGGAGGAGGAGGAGGAGCTTATCCTGGACTGTGACACACAGCTGGAGGAGTCCGTCACTCAGATACGTAACAGTCTTTCCCTACAGGAGGTTGAACTGGTGGAACTCAGAGTACTGGTGCTGTCATACACAACATCGAAAGAGACAATACAAAAACTAGCAATCCAACTTCATCAGCTGAAAAAAGAATTTAAAGCTAGTGTTAAGGAGCTTAGAGGAGAAATTAAAGGACTGCAACAGGAAAGAGAGACCATAAACAGAGAGCTAAAAGGTGTCAGAGAGGAGTTGACCGTCAGAGAGGGAGAAATACAAAGCCTGAAGAAGCAGACCTCCATACACTCCAGCCGAAATTACATTGAGCTGTCAGCACATCCACTTCCGACACCCCCCGAGACTAACACGCCAACAACACAGACTGATGCCTCTGAACAACCCCAGGATCAAGAAAACACATCGACATTTGCAGAAATAGTCATTTTAATGGATTCAAACGGCAAGTTCATTAATGAAAAACAGCTCTTTCAATACAGTATTAACAGTATGCTAAAAGTAGCCTTTATGTATGCTCAATGGGTTTAAGTCGGGTTGGTTCTAATATAGAGGAATGTTAAGATTGTTAAGATTGTTTGTGAACACATGAAACCACTGACAATTACACTGTGGAACATTCAGGGAATCCACTCATCCTGTTTGGGATGTAAAACCAAAACCCTGGACTTTAAGAAAAGTGTATTAGACACAGACATAATAATATTGCAAGAACCATGGCGCAGAACTGATGAGGTCACTTTTTGTCCCCCAGGTTATCGTGAAATAACAATATCATCTCAAA
The DNA here is from genome assembly GCA_008369825.1 of Triplophysa tibetana. Classification (NCBI taxonomy): domain Eukaryota; kingdom Metazoa; phylum Chordata; class Actinopteri; order Cypriniformes; family Nemacheilidae; genus Triplophysa; species Triplophysa tibetana. The sequence goes on along the minus strand of CM017911.1, from coordinate 223,902 downwards.
AACACAAAAAAATTACACGTGGGAGAGATTCAGGCGGAACAATCATTTGGCACAAGCTTGAAATTGATAAATACATCAAACTAATCAAAAAAGAAGAATCACATGTCTGGCTGAAAATCAATAATCTACTCGGTCAAACAGCAAAAGTAATATATGTGTGCCCTTTATATTCCTCCCGCTGAATCTCCCTATTATAATGAAAACAACTTTGAAACCCTCCACAGTCAAATTAACCGTTTCCAGGCCCTAGGAAGTGTGTTGGTATGTGGGGATCTCAATGAAAGAACAGGATCCTTACCCTACTACACCACTGATAATGGTAATAATTATATATTTGGACAAAAGGTGCAAATACTCTTAGATAACTTTATAGAAAAAAACTATTCTCCCAATGCTGATGGTGTCAATACGGCAGTAGAAAACATAAATGACATATTTGATTGTTTAGCAACATTATCCAACCTTAAAATCACTAAAAAAACTCAAGAGAAAAATCGAGAAGACTGGTTTGACTTGGACAGTAAAAGAATACGAAAAAATTTAAGACATCTTGCAAATCAAAAGCACAGACAACCAGACAGTGCAGAGTTACGTCTCCGTTATTGCGAGGAACTAAAGAAATATAAAAATACACTCAGAAGTAAGAAAGAACGATACATCCAAAATCAGCTTAAAACAATTGAAGAATCTATCCATTCAAACAGTTTTTGGGACAACTGGAATCTCATGAATAAAAAGAACCATAACTATAACTATATTGGCTATTGTATAGCCAATAACTATACAAAACGGAGATACCTGGAAAAATCACTTTGAACAACTTTATTGTAAAATAAACATGAATACAGAACAAAAACAGAAATATGAAAAATTAAACCATATGGAAAACATAATTGGCAAATACCAAAATATACTAGACTACCCAATCACTGAAAAAGAGCTCACTGATAAAATGGAGAAGCTGACTGCAAAAAAGTCAAGTGGACTAGATGGCATCCTTAATGAAATGCTAAAAAATATAAATCACAAATTTAAACTGGCCATACTGAAACTATTTAACTGGATTTTAAGTGTTGGATATTTCCCTGACATATGGAATAAAGGACTCATAACGCCCATTTTTAAGAGTGGTGACAAATCAGATCCAAATAATTACAGCGGGATCTGTGTGAGTAGCAATCTGGGCAAAATGTTCTGCAGCATCCTCAATACAAGACTCATACACTTCCTTACAGAACATAACGTCATAAACAAAAGTCAGATTGTTTTTTTACCAAATTATAGAACATCAGACCATATCTTCACACTACAAACCCTGATTGATAAATACATTAATCAAAAAAAGACAAAAATATTTGCTTGCTTTGTAGGCTTCCAAAAAGCCTTTGATTCAATTTGGCATGAAGGTCTGCTGTCTAAACTTATAGAATCAGGCATTGGGGGTAATGTATTCAACATTATTAAAACAATGTATTTAAACAATCAATGTGCAATCAAAATGGAAAATAAACAAACTAAATTTTTTTCTCAAGGAAGAGGGTGAGACAGGGATGTCCACTATCACTGACCCTCTTCAATATCTACATTAATGAATTGGCAAAACTCCAAGAACAAAACGCAGCACCTGGTCTCACACTACATGACTCCAACATGAAGTTTCTGCTGTTTGCTGATGATCTGGTCCTTCTATCTCCAACTCAAGAGGGTCTACAGCAAAGCCTAGACACTTTGCATAAATTCTGTCAGACATGGGCCCTGACTATTAACACCAGCAAAACCAAAATATTAACATTCCAGAAAAGACCCAGAAGTCAGGGAAACACACACAATTTCACCCTTGGCACCACCAAAATTGATCAGGTTTCAAACTACACATACCTGGGGTTGAAAATAAGTGCCACTGGAAACCTAAAGCTGGCCATGAATGAATTGAAAGAGAAAGCAAGAAAGGCATTTTACAGCATCAAAAAATCTATTCAAATCGAAATGCCAATTAGAATCTGGCTGAAAATATTTCAATCAGTCTTAGTACCGATTGCACTGTATGGCAGTGAAGTGTGGGGTCCTCTCATGAACCATGAGTTCAACACATGGGACAAAACACCCATTGAAGCCTTACATACTGAGTTCTGTAAGAGTACCTCAGAGTCCAGAGAAACACACCAAACAACGCATGTAGAGCAGAACTGAGTCAATATCCTCTACTGATGCGCATTCAAAAACGATCCATCACATTTTGGAAACATCTAAAACTGAGTGACCCCAACTCATTTCACTTTAAAGCCCTTAAACACCAGGAACTAAACACTGAAAGAAGTAGAATGATTCAGATGATCCTAAAGCTACAAAACCAAACTAACACAACTAACAACACTCAGCATCACGACACTGACACACTCACACACAATGCTCAACCCAAACAAATTATAAAAGTACAAAAAGAAAATGACCTGACTTACTGGACTGAATCTACAAGAAAACAAAGTAAACTTGAATGTTATTTGACCCTTGATAGAAATTATACAACAGCAGAATATCTGAGCACAGTGAAAGACTGTAAATGAAGAAGAACATTGACGAGATACAGACTGAGCAATCACACTCTTCACATAGAGAAGGCGAGACATTGACAGAACTGGTTACCCAAAGAGAGCCGCATCTGCCCATACAGTCAGAGAGGAGATGTAGAGACAGAACAACACTTCCTCATCAGATGACACAACTATAGGGACATTAGAAGGAAATTCATCCCAAATTTGAAATCATTTGCCCGGACTTCAGGAAATTAGACAACAATACACAACTCCAATATTTATTAGGAGAAAAACAGGATTGTATTTTACTAGCAGCACAATACATTGATGCCTGCCATAACATAAGGGAGAAGTCGACCAATCAGTGATGTGCTCACAAATACACACACACATAGAAAATGTTTTTGTTTTGTTTGTTGGTTTTGTTTTTTCTTAAATGTGTATTGTTTGACTTGAAGTATATTGTTGTTTTTCATCTTTTCTAGATGTACCGTACATGTTATAAATGCTTTGGCAATACATTGTAACAATTGTCATTTGAATTTGAAAATTTGAGTAAGTGCGCCAGAGAGAGAGAGAGAGAGAGGCTGAGAGAGAATGACAGAGAGAGAGAGAGAGAGAGAGAGAGAAAGAGAGAGAGAGAGAGAGAGAGAGAGAGAGAGAGAGAGAGAGAGAGAGAGAGAGAAAGAGAGAGAGAGAGAGCCGCAAGATATGTCAAGTCCTGCCACGAGCAAAGAACAAGCAGCACAACACAAAACAACACTGACAGAACAACACACACAAACTGACACTATCACCCTCATTGAGAACTTTAATTAAAACTCTTTTTCTGTTTATATTGAGATGTTTATATATATATTTTTACTTATAGACTTTTAATTTTATTCTATCTTATTTTTTATCTTAATCTGTATTTGTGCATGTTTATATTTAATCTTGTGCTTTGGCAATGTAAATTTTCTTTTATCATGCCAATAAAGCTCCTTTGAATCTTGAGAGAGAGAGAGAGAGAGAGAGAGAGAGAGAGAGAGAGAGAATGACAGAGAGAGAGAGAGTGACAGAGAGAGAGAGAGAGAGAGGGAGAGAGAGAATGACAGAGAGAGAGAGAGTGACAGAGAGAGAGAGAGAGAGAGAGAGAGAGAGAGAGAGAGAGAGAGAGAGAGAGAGAGAGAGAGAGAGAGTGACAGAGAGAGAGAGAGAGAGAGAGAGAGAGAGAGAGAGAGAGAGAGAGAATTTGATAAAAAATGAATCATGAAGCTTATGTATAAGTACAAGAAATATTGAAAGTTGTAAACAGAATAATATTGATTGCGTATATAACAATAAATATGTATTTTTCCCAGTAAAAATGTTTTCCTGTGAACTATTATGCTATCGTGTTAATACTGTATATTGGTTCCTTAATATAGGTCAAGAAGACTTGACTTAGCGTCTCACGATGAAAGTTATTACAGTGAGAGAAAAATAAACCTGATCGGCACAAACTGACCAGCATTTAAGCAGAATAAATCGTCACTGTAACAGCAGTTTGTGTTAAAACCGAGCCTAGCATCAGCGATTAATCCCGTTTTTTACATTTCGAGCTGTCATTTTCCCAGGAATGCCGCACCACGTGACTGACCCGGCGCCTCGTGCGATACTCTCCTTTTCAATCCAAAATGGCGCCGCCGCATGGCGTTGAACTGAAGGATTTAAAGTGCCGGTTTACGGGAAATATCGAATCAAACGCGTCTCTGGATGCGCAGGTCTTATATGTTTTACTCTTCTGTATGAGCAGATGTTTAAATGAACGTGTTGTGACGACGAGAAAGCGCCGTTTGAGCAGACAGTTTGTGAACACGTGGATGTACGCGCGTGCTCAAGGCGGATGTGGAGTTACAAATCTCGTTTAAATCTCGACAACCGATTGATTTTAACGTGTCAACGGCAGAATTTTTATTTAGTTATGTGATCGACGACAAACGCGTGCAGTTTAAATGTGTTTTCTTAGTTCTGATTTCATGTGTATACGGTACGGAAACGGTTAGAAATTATATTTCGGGCATTTTTCTTATTAAACAGGAAATTAAAATAACTAGTATAAACTCATAATAAAATACAAAGAAACACATATTGCAAGGTAAAAAAGAAAGAGTCGCGATGGTAAAAAGAACGTCTCTCCTCAGATCCGTGTTAGACACCGTTACATGTAAATGTATAAGATATCACTCTGTTGCTTATATTTGATATATTTCTAGTGGAGTTAAAACATAACGCATGTAAAAATGATTAAATAAATGATTGAGCGAGTGGATGAATGAATGTGTAACTGAATCCTGTTCCTCCAGCTCGTGCTTCCGGTTGTCCAGTAGTTCAAACGTCGCTGACGTGTCTCGCGCACACTTTCTGCCTGTACTTCAACATTAGTGCATGTGACTGAAGAATAAACAGAATCGTGTCTTTGTTCATCTTTACTGTATTAAAAACCTCATGAAATCAAAAGACGACTTTAATGGCGTTGAGTGCTCCTGTGTGGGGCAGACGACCGCCTGGTTAGCTTTGTGGTGTACTTTAACACGATATATTTCATTATAAGTAGATTTAAAATGATTAAATGTCCAAGCCAGACAATATTCATCACGCAAATAAAAGACTGTTTGCTACAGTTACTAAACTGTAACGGCAAGTTAACAGTCATTTTTCTTTCAGATTTGAGATTTTACTCAAGGGTCCGCCTTGATTGGACACATTATATTTTTGGAGAGGTGCACGTCAGGCGTAGGTCCAACGCTCAAGTATAAACTAAACTTAATACACTACAAGAGTTTTGCCCAGATTTTCAGTCTGCGGCTGCGCTAGTCTGCAGATTTTATTGCGTAATGTGCGATGTCTAGTTTTTCAAGTCCAGTAGTGTATTCCAGCCTTAATTGTCACATGTTGGTTAAGAGGTCACCGTGTAACATCCACATCCTTTTATACACCAAACGGTTGTCAATGAGTAATGTGTAGCTGTGACGATGAGATAAAAGTTTTGTTTTTGTTCACAGGGTGAATCTGGGAAAAGTGATTTTCCCGTCTTTGAGCTGGATGTTGAAAAGACCTCTGATGGAAGTCTGGAACCTTCCATTATGTCCATCTTTCAGGAGAAGACTGGAGAGGTATTTCATGTCACGACTGTATTTGTGAATCTGTGGTTTTCATTTATTTGATTTAATTTTTTCTCAGCCTTACAGCCGGTTGGACGCGGAAAACGAAGCGTCATTGCTTTCTGCTCTGACCGAGATTCTTGACAGTGTGGATGTTGAGACATTATCACCGTTCGACACGCTGCCCGATTCTGGCATTTTTTCGCATCAGATGGGTTCAGACGACACGGTTAGTTTGCTGATCTGTTCATGTCGATTCTCTGTTCTCTGATACTCTCATGAATCCACAGTACATTATATTCTTGTCTGTTGATTGTGTGTAACTTGTTTCTGTTGCAGCGCTTGTTTCCAGACATCAAAATCTCACAATCGCCGGTCTCAAAGTCAGGAAAAGTAAGTTTCCTTTGTTTGATCCCATTACTGATCAGATGAATGTGCCAAATTCTCTGTAGAGTTCCTGTTCCACCCAACACATCACTGTTCTCATGAAACTCAATGTTTTGGGTTTCAAAGCAGGAAGTTGAAATGGGGTAAAACATGAGCAACAGCGAGAAGACTTCTCATCTGGTGTTGATCGTGTATATTGTTAATATTTGGTCTGGTGTTTTCCACCAGGATCTTGTCATTTCAGATAGACAGCTCCGGCCCCGTCGCCAGACTGTCACATCACAGCGTACTGACGGTGAGAAGAACCTGAGACAGTCCAAGAGCCACTCCGCAAGAACCTTCCAGATCGAGTCGGACCCCATGTTCCCTCAAGATGAACTTGAGTTTCTTTTAGATTTAGTGAGACACATGCACCCGTACTGCCTCAGGACTTATGTGGAGAAAGACATCAGGAACAATGACGTCCACGTGTCCTCAGAGGAGGAGGAGGAGTTTGTTGATGTTGAAGGTTATGACGAACAGGAAGAGAACGTCGCAGAACTCTCAGGGAAAGACTCTGATCTCAACTCTTTATCAGAAGAAAACACATCTTCGAGCAGAGATGCTAATCAGATGCCACAACGCAGCGCTTTGGTAAAGAAGAGCGAAACAAGTCGAACAAAGAAAAGAGTGAGTTTTGCTGTGCATTTAACTTTAGTTTATGAGATTCCACCCGAGGAGTTGGATTCTGATTTGCCTGGACCGTCAGTTTTGGAAGGCCATGTGGATGAACTTTTCAGTCCTGCATGCGACGACCCGGAAACCTTATCCTCGAAAAGTGAGAGGATGTGTGACAACACTTCCCCTCAAAAGCCCAAATCACTCAGTCTGCAGCAGTACCGTCTCCTCAGACAAAACAAACAACTTCCTCTGGATGAGAGAAGGATGGACCATCGAACTAAATGGCCCTCGCTTCTCGACCTTCCCAGCGAACTTCTGCCCATCTTGCCACAGATGACCCTCAAAACACCTCCTGATGAGAAAACAGATGCCCGGTCAAGCGAAGGTAGACGTTCCTCCTACAGAAACGCTGCAAAAGTCAAAACTGCAGAGAGGAGGTGTGCAAATATTTGTGTTGATCCACCGAATCCCACTTTAGTGACCCTGAAGGCCACACAACACGAGCCAGAGTCAAGCACAGCCCCGTCTGAGGTTCAGAAGCAGCCACCCCAAACACATCCAGCAACACACAACACATCACAACCGTTGAATTCACACTCTCTTGCATCAAAACCTGATGTTTGTTCTTCTTGTGATGATGCTCGACATCCTGAACTTGAACCTGTGACAATCACGTCAGGGTCAAAATCCCAAATGTCTTCACCTCAAATAGTCAGACAAGAAGAAGGAGAACCCATCCAGACGACAGCTGGAGAAATCGGTGAGTTTATAGTTTTGGCCGACATATGGTGTGTTTGTGTGTGTTTTGTGTTCTAACGTTGTGTTGTGCTTTTCAGGAATAGAGGCCACAGACTTGACCAGCCTTCTGGAGCAGTTTGAAACACAAGGTAAGAACTATGGATGTGTACATTTTGGCTGATAACATTAACCGATAATTATTTAACATTGGAAGCCGATAACCGATATATTGGCCGACACACTGTATCTAAATTATAATATAAAATTCCCTAAGACTGAAACAAAAGGCAAAAGATGGACAACTGCATTTATTTGAAAACATTCACTGTAGAAATCAAGGTAACCATTACTTCTCTTCTTTTCCCTGAAAATCATGTACCAAGCCTACTTTATACTAGTTAACGATTCTTTAACCGTCAAACTTTTCTGTTGTATTTTTTATTTAATAGAAAATGATGGATGTATAGATGCGACCAAAAGAGCCATTTTTAACACAGGTTGTTGCGTGTGTAAGGTAGTAGTTACCAAGTTGCACCACTAGGTGCAGTAAGTGACTGATCATGGCAGAAAGAGAGTACTGTAATGTATTTTAACTATGAGCAGCGTGCAGCTGAAGACGTTTAACCAGAAGAAATTATATACATTTACATTTAGTCAACGCTTTTATCCAAAGCGACTTACAGAGAGTTCGGGGAGAAGTAAGCGATATGTCATACAGATTATTTATGATGGCATTATTTATCGGCCTGCATTTTATTATCAATACCGTTATGGCAGATAATATATCATGCATCCCTAGTAAGCATATGTTTATTTTCACGTTTTGTAAGTGTAATTGAGAGAGAGGAACTGTATAAAGAATGTTGGCTCTCTCTGCAGCATGTGAAGGCCAGATGACATCCACAGACAAGTGTCAGGATCTGTGGTCACCTCATAACCGGCTGATGGAACTCGGAAGTACCGCGGGTAGGTTTCAAAAACATGCCAGTAAACAGACAGTTCAACTAAACATCTGACTTCTCCCAGCATTTATTCTCTCTCATGTGGATGTAAATCTGGTTGCGCGTTTTCTTCAGTGGAACACAACAGAAGATATTTTGAGAAATGTCTCTGTGGTTTTGTGTTGGGTTGTCACACGACAATCATTTGCAAAATAAAAGTTTTTGTTTACATAAACTATGTGTGTATACTGTATGGAACAATAATGAATATATAAATACATACACGTATATATTAAGAAATATTTACACATGTATATACATTTTTATATTTATATGTAATTGATATCGTATATAAACATAAATATTTTATATATACAAATATCATTTAAAATTATACATGGATGTGTGTGTTTTCATATAGCCTACATAATTGTAATATATAGTACACCCACATATTTTGTGTCAACAACAACTTTTGCATTTATTCAGTCATGATTAATTTTGTGACGGCCATAGTTTTGTGCTCAGTTTGGAGTTCAGCGTTGTTCAATGTTCAACATTCTTCAAAAACCTTCTTTTGTGTTCTGCAGAAGAAAAAAACTCACACAGGTTTGACATGACCTGAGAGTGAATAAATGATGAGAGATTTCTTATTTTTGGCTGAACAGTCCTCTATTAAATTTCTGAGAATGAATGATTTGCTTCAATATATATTTTTTGTAGGTCTGACACCACCAGCGACGCCTCCACATCAGACGTGTAAACCACTGCCACCAATCAAAGGGACGAAACATGAATCGATGAAGCCGTCACCCAGTAAAACCATTCAGATTATTGACCCTCGTCCCCTACCGCCCAGTAAAACTCACTCAAAGCCACCGTTGCCCTGCTTCACTCCCACGCTGAGCCCAAGTCGGGCGTGTATAGATCACGATTACTGCAGCACCTCATACACTGATACACGCGTACCGTCAAAGGCTCGATTAGATGACAGGACGGAGCATCTATCTGGATCGGTTCTGCTGTCTCCAGACACCTCGCCCTGCAGGGCGGATGCTTTTGAGTCCTTACAGTTTTCCTCACGGTCTCCCAGCCCTCAGGACCGGGGCATGACGCAGAGACGGGGTTACAGCGACAGCTACCGGCACTCGAACTCCAGCTCAAGATCGTCTTGCTCATCTTGTTCTTCATCCTCATCGTCGTCTTCTCGTTCCAGGTCTCGCTCGCCAGCTAGAAAAAGGTCAATATAAGTTGTCACTCCACAGTAGTAGAGCTGGACAATAAAGCCCAGAAAAGCATTTAAATGATTGCGAATATCATGGATTATTTTCAGGTATCGGCTCAGGCATTCTGGGAGCAGCTCCTCCTCACGCTCTAGTTCACGGTCGCCTTCTCACTCCCCTCCACGCAAGCGTGGACGACACTGTACCAGATCACGATCCCGATCTTTATGTCGCTCGGGTTCTTGGTCCAGGTCACCTGACCGGGATTGGAACGAGGATCGACGCAGATGGCAAAGGTCAGTATGAGCGCAATCTTAATGGATTGACTCCAGTTTATCTTCTTTACTGAATGCCATCGTGTGTCTTCATAGATCGAGGGAGTTGAACCGCCACCACAGACAGGAAGAGGCTCATAAAATGTGTCAACAGAAAGCTATCGTAGGTTTCCAAACATTCACCTCTCTGTTGTCGGAATGAACTGTCTTGTGATGTTAGTTCCTCACGACTCTGTTTTATCTCCAGGAGGAGCGCAGGGTGGTTTACGTGGGAGGCATCCGTGGAAGTATGCTGCCCTCTGACCTCAAAGAAAGATTTTCACTCTTTGGGAAGGTCGAGGATAGTACAGTCCACATCAGGACTCATGGGTAAGATTTACTATGATACAAACGTAAGAGCTTTGGCTTTGCTCATAAGAAACATATTGTCGTTAATATCAAACGATTCTTCTCTCTTTCAGAGATAACTTCGGTTTTGTCACGTATTACAATACAGACGACGCTTTCGCAGCCATCGAGAATGGAAGCAGACTGAGACGTGCGGATGAGCATCCGTTCGACATCTGCTTCGGCGGCCGGAGGCAGTTCTGCAAGTCTGACTACGCAGATTTAGGTTAGTTGTTGAGTTATTATAGGATGTGCTTAAAGGGCTAGTTCTCCATTTATTCATCATAGGACTTTGTGGTCCTCACCAGAGCAGGGCAGTGTTGGCTTGCTCACCGGGAGACTGCTTTTATTGATAAGATATTATTTATTAGAATGGTCTCGCTTGGTCTGTAAACAACATGTGCTGTCCTGTGTTTTACCTTTTTTTGGTTTTTCTTATTTGCTCCTGTAAGAAAAGTGCTATATAACTATATTGAATTGAATAGTTCACAAAAAAAATGAAAATTCTGTCATCGTTTACTCACCTTTAGATTGTTTCAAACGTATGTACATTTCTTTGTTCTATTAAACACAAAGGAAGATATTTGTTAGAATGTGAGCCATTTTCAGTTCTGTGATTGTGTTCTACCAAGTTTTCTCTTTTTTTGTTCTGTTGAACGCAAAGTGAGATATTTTGAAGAATATATAATTATGTCACAGAATTTAAAATCGCTAACATTCTTCCAAATATCTTTCTTAATTTAAGCAGGGTATGAAATGACATGAGGCCGAGTGAATTATTACAGAAGTTTCATTTTTGAGTGCACTATCACTTTATCTCACTTTGATACTCTGTTTGTCCTTTAGATTCCAGCAGGGACACTAACCGTGCGTCCAGTGACTCGCTGGACTTTGACACGCTGTTGAGACAGGCCCAGAGAGGAAACAGGAGGTGACAGGAAGAAGAGATGGACTGAGATTCACCTGCTGAAGACATCAGTCTGAGATGAGTCTGCTGGTGTACACATCAGATGAACATCTCATTACTGGTTTCCATTATAACACATGTTTAAAGCACTTTCACATCTGGAACACCTTTAAAGGTTTTCTTTGTCAGAAACATCAATTCACTAAACTGAAGTAAGGTTCACCTCCTGACAGTCAAATCTTTCTGTTGAAGGACTTTTAATGTACATATGATTGACATTACAAGAATTATTGTTATAGAAGAAAATTCAACTCGTGTATTGTTCATCGGTTTAAATAAGTGTATAGTGTGGGTATTTTATAGTGATACCAAAACTTTCTTTTCTCTGTCCTGGTTGGAATGAGGATATTTGACATGAATAAAAATGCTTTACATTTTCATGCCTGAAGTCTCTTTTTTAACAAATCATAGTTTTGCATAAGGGATTAGTCGATTTATACTCCTAAACATATTATGGTTGATAAAGGACCACACTGGCAATAAATTAATATAAACAATAATACGAAAGTAAATTACTTAATTAAACGGATACAATTCTTAATCAAGTATACTGATTTTTAAAATGTTATTTGGGGTTTGTCCTTGAATATTTTCGATAATCTATATTTTTTTGTTGCTTATTTCTTTATTGCATTTGTTTATACGTTTTGTTAACGAATTTTTCCGTGATGATTCAGATTCACACATGACTGAACCTCGCAGACTTTTTCCTCATAAAAATGAATCTACGAGAAGCTCCAGTCGTGTTATTTTGCGACATACAGATATTTAAAGTGTGTGTCCTAACATTCAAGACATTTAATTATGTATTTTTGTAATTGTCTTAATGTTGTGTAGCACTTTCATACCTCGCTCGAGCTCTTTACTCCTCACAGCGGCAGCAGACACGAGCTCGCGATGGTGGGCGTGGCTTCACTGACAGGGGTGAAGTGCGCGTGCGCGCTCAGTACACGAGCACAATAAGGAAATGGAGAGATTCTAAACATAAACATTAATCCAGACGGAAGTTTGTCAGGCGATCGAGGAGTGACATCGACACAGAGCTGAAGACGAGCTGTCATCTGATCGACCACATTATATTCAACATTGAATCATGTCAGAGAAATCAAAGATCTTCCTGAGCGGAGTGGTCGAGGGTGAGTGCACGAAAATACACACGTGACACATGTATACAAGATATCATTACTGTAAATTAATATGTGAATTAATGCGATCAATATGCACGTAAAGGAGATCAATAGATCTAGGTTTATATACTGTATTCACCTTATTAATCAGGTTATTATTTGTTTTTTTTGTTGTATTTGTATATATACTTTATGTGTAATGCTCTGGCAGCATTGTAACTAAACACAATCATGCCAAAAAAGTAAATTTACATTGAGAGTCACAGATATGTATAAATTGAGATAGAAAGAAAGAGAAACATACACAAAAGATGTTGAAAGTATACTGGTTATACTGGTATTTCATTGCATTTGTTCTTGTTCTCTATTTTACGATCATCATTTTAAAGCATCTCAGCTGATTTTGCTCTGTTAAAAGTGACCTTTGTGTTTTTTAGGGTTTTATGGACGGCCGTGGACTATGAACCAGAGGATGGAGCTCTTCAGGAGGTAAAGAAACTGAAGACTCATATCAGCTATCTCTCATCATGTGTTATCTGATAAGTGCTGATGTTTATCTCACGCTCGTATAATGTGTGTTTTTTTGCCATATATCCAGGGAGCAGAAATGGGGATTGAACACTTATCTGTACGCCCCGAAAGATGATTATAAACACAGAATGTACTGGAGAGATCTTTATTCTCTGGAAGAAGCAGGTGAGGAACGAGTGAAAGTCCCTCTCGCACTTTACAATATTCATGACTTCTTTATCGTGTCTTTCAGGTCAACTGATGGCTCTCATCTCCGCTGCCAAGGAACATTGTGTTGAGTTCATCTACGCCATCTCTCCGGGTCTGGACATCACCTTCTCCAACCCTAAAGAGGTGGCAGCGCTGAAGAGAAAACTGAGCCAGGTGTGTGTCTGACATCAGTCGGATTGAGTTGAAGAAACTCTCTCGCTGTGATTTTATCTCCGTCACATGTGTGTTGTTCACGGGCAGGTGAGTGGGTTCGGCTGTCGCTCGTTCGCGCTGCTGTTTGACGACATCGAGGCAGAAATGTGTGGGGCAGATAAAGAAGCTTTCAGCTCATTCGCTGATGCTCAAGTGTCCGTCACCAATGAAGTGTTTCAGCACCTGGAGGAGCCGCAGATCTTCCTCTTCTGTCCCACAGGTACTTTGACACAATCTTCACGTCAGAGATCAAGTCTCATCACATTATCACACTTTTGTTTCTGTTGGTTTTATTCTTCTTAACCAATGGGTCTCTATGGTAACCCTATGAACCGTATGTAGGAAAACTGTTAAAATCGCCACACTGCTAGAGGTGGTACTCAATCGTAACATGACTAAGTATGGGGTCTCTAGCTCTCACTCTATAGCGCCGCCAGCAGTTTAAATAAACGTTTGAACCCAGTGATCCACAGTAATTTTAGTCAGCACATGTCATGCATGTACTCCTGACGCTCATCGCATTCCACATGTTAAGACCATTACAGTAGCGGCCATCTTGAAAAGTGCAGTATTGCGTTTTCTCGCTTTTAGTCCTAGAAATTGTGACCGTTTGTCATGGAAATTGGCTTAGACTTTATTTGGACTGAGCTGCGCAGACGTAACCCAGAATAATTGGGATTTTTCTCATTGTTCAAAATGTAATGAGGTTGCAAACTTTTTAAAGTTGATCCAAAAATGTATTGGAGGCTGTATCTCGGCCATTCTTCGATCCATTGGTACTAGACTTTGTACACCTGAAGACACCTATGACTAAGGGTCTTTGCCAAAATGGGGAACAGCGCCACCTATGGGCCGGGAGATTTAAAAAATGGCAATTTTGCTCGTCACTTTTGAAATGTTTTTTCTCTTGTTTCTGTAGATTACTGCGCTGCGTTCTGCACTCCTAGTGTCCAACTGTCCAAGTATTTAAACACGGTCGGAGAGAAACTCCATCCGGGAGTGGACGTCCTCTGGACAGGTGACATCATCTACAGACAGACACATAAACATCACTAAACTTTCAAATGGAAACATACGACCCATCTGTTTATTTTTCCTTCTTCATTGTGCTCCTTTGTATTTTTTATTCTCGTCAGGGCCAAAGGTTGTGTCGAATGACATCAGTGTGGCGTCCATCGATGAGGTGTCTGCTGTTCTCAAGAGACCGCCGGTGATTTGGGACAACATTCACGCCAATGATTACGACCCACAGAGAATCTTTCTGGGACCCTTCAAGAACCGCCCGGCAGAACTGATCCCTAAACTCAGAGGAGTTCTCACAAACCCCAACTGTGAATTTGAGCCCAATTTGGTGGCGGTTCACACGCTGGCCACCTGGTGCAAGTCCGGCCCCGGACAGAAAGATGTCTCAATGGGTAACGAAGTCATTCACGTATCTCAATATCTGCATCATGACATCATCCGCCATTCATTGACATCTGATATATTGATCCACAGATGGTGAAGATCAAAGTTCCGACTACGACCCCCATGAGGCTTTGCAGCTGGCGCTCACTGAATGGCTGCTCGAGTTCGGCAGAGCAGATTCTCCCGACGGTAAGTTTTTCTAGGTGTTTGAGTTCTGCGTCTGTGACCGGCTCTGATTCTCTGCGTCTGTCATCTGCAGACTCTCCATCACGCGGCGCTCGCTCTAAACGAGAGGTGTCTGATGAAGAACCCATGCAGACGGACGGGCACGTTCCCGGACCCAAAGACAACCCGCTGTACACGGCCGAACCCCTGACCCTGGAGGATCTCACCCTGCTCTCGGAGCTCTTCTATCTGCCGTATGAACACGGCCCGACCGCCGTCGCCATGTTGAACCAACTCCACTGGCTCCGCACCAACAGCGCCGCCGCCACGACCGGTGCCGTCACATCCGAATGTGAAAAGGTTGGCGAGATTATTCTGGAAAAGCATTGAAATGAAAGCATCCGGTATGGTGAATCTTTGCGTGTTTGTGTTCTCCTTCAGGTTATCGAGTGGCGTCAGAGAGCCGAGAAGTTTGATGACATGTGTGCAGCTGTCGTTCAGATGTTCAACAGACTGTCAAACGTCCCAAACAGACGGATCCTCTACGACCTCTACAACTACATCTGTGACATCAAGAGCGGAGTCTCTCTGGCCAGAGCCTTCGTCAAAACACTCGGTACAGTCTCTAGACATCAAACTGAAATACATAATAAAAGTCTCTGATACACATAATGAACGCTATTCTCAGGAGGTGGAACCCCTCACCCGTGCATGATTATAAATGATGATCCTGAGCCGTGGGGTTTCAGAGGAGGTCTTTCTGGAGAGTTCCAGGTACACTTAAACACTGGCCTGAAATCAGTGACCTCTGACCTCTGCACTTCCTCATGATGCATGTGTTGTTTAGAGAATGCTGCCGTGTCATGGCAACAGAGATCTGTTCCGCACTCCTCCTGCAACACGCGTGTACACCATCCGCCCGAGTACTGCTGAAGATCAGGTCACACACACACACTCCACATGTTAACATCACAGTGTGAACGTGTCACTGAGTGTCAATGATAAGTGTGTGTGTGTTACAGCTGGCGGTGATGAAGCTCTTTAAAGAAATGAATGCTGAAACACAACAGAGCGTGGACCTGATTGGAGACAGGTGAGTGTCTTGATCTGAATTTGAGACATTTTAATGTTCATCTTTTAAATGTAGTTCTGCTCATGACGCATCTGTGATGATGTGGTTTTGTGACAGGCTGGTGGAGGGTCTCGTGCCGTCCACCTCAAACTGTAACGTGATTCTAGAGGATGAGGCTGGGCTCTGCGGTTACGTGTTTGCTCTCGCCGATGCTAAATCTATCATGACTAAAGCTCAGGTGCTGAACTCTCGAACACGGGTAACTGGAGACACACAGCTCCTGTTTTTAACCTTCCTTTCTTTTTCTTTCTTCAAGTTTCCAGAAGCGATGCTGCGTGATTACCCATCCGTCATGAGCGTTCAGATCCACCCGAAGGTTCCTGACCCCATGTTAGCCAAGCGTCTGATTGGACAAGTGTTGTCATCGCTGAGAGAGAGCGGTGAGTTTAACAACACAGGATCATTAACATCAAACAGATCAGTTTTTCATCAGTATCTGTCAATATTGCGTGTCACAGGTTCTCAAGGGGTTTACTTGGAGTTCAGGTCCAATGACAGAAGAATGATGGACTTCCTCAAGACGCTCAACTTCTTCCAGGTGCTCAGAGTTGATGGGCTTCCGGCCAACCTGGTCGTTATGGGAACTAAACTATGACATCATCTGCATTTAAACGATAAAACCTCCAGTTGATTCTAATCATGTTTATTTAATTATGTAAAATATTTCTAGAGTGTTTGATCTTTGCTTTAAACTGTGAATGTCACTCGTTATGATTCTAAAATAAATCTGTATTAAATAAAAATATATATAACAAAACATCTGAGAGACATCAACATTTCTTGAATATTAAGTCTTTATTTGCATATTTAATTGAATATGCATGCCTGAGACAAAGTATTATCTTTTCATAAATGTCAGAAATCAATGACATTAAATCATATAAAATTCTTCAGTGTAGTTCATACACTATAAAACCCTAAAACCAGACACTAAAATATAAATATATTTGGAGGTTTTGCATTCTAGACAACAAATCTCTTTTAAATGAAGACACTTATTGCATTTTCCAATGCATATGTTTGGGTTAGAGACTCAATTATTGCATGTAGTTCCCTGAGATCCTGTAGTAAATCTTCAACATGTGACGTCACTGTCCTTAATGTCCTTTCAATCAATATACACTAGCAGTGATTTCGTTTCTTCCATATTCCTCATATGTGACGGGTGTCTGCTCGGGTCAGACTGCTCGACAACTGCCACGAACGATCCACTGAGTTCATTTCACACCTTCAACATTCACTCTCAGTCTATATAAACTCCAGACCCTCAAACTTGACGTCTCCGATTTTAGTTTCGGGCAGCAGGACTCGACCGTCCAGTGTGAAGGCGGTGATGTATGTGGCGATCCGCCCCGCGTCCTCCTCTGATTTCAGCGCTACCATAATCTGATCATCTGTGTCCGGGACGAATTTGAAGGAGGAAAATCCGTGGGTGAGATTTAAAGGGCCGACGCGGGACACGGAGATCTGACCGAAGTCGGATGAGCATCTCAGCATGAGGTTCGTGCCGCGGCGCTCGTCCGCCGTCTCGTCGTAACGTTCTGAACTCGCGCGGCGTGGGAGAAAGAACCAGCGCTGCAACCGCTCGCTCCAGGCGGCCGATTCGTGGATAAGATAACCTGACACGAAAACGAGAAAAACATTTTTAGTAATAATAAAAAAAGTTAATCTTCGTCCCAAACATCTAAATGACCAATCAGCACATAGCACACTCTCGTGGCTCCTCCCACAGAAACGCGCTCACCTGGCGGGTTGATCCCAGCGGACCTTTTGAGCGCGTTATAATGCGGCACCCAATTCTCGTGTTCCACGTCTCCATGGAAACCGACCACCTTCACCCACTCGGGATTATTGTTGACAAACTCGCCGGTGATGGTCGTCCATTCCTTCCCGAGGCCACCGACATACAGACGCTCGTCTTTCACAGCCATCCACTCCGCTTTAAAACCTGAAATCAAAATCTTTTTTTATTCTTCTAGAGCAAAAGTAAAAATACTGAGATATATTCTGAGCATCGTCAACATCTAGCTGGAAATGCGCTGTTCTGATGGTATTTGGGTCACATAAAACATGAGAGAAACATAAAATAATCAGCTGGAACTATACTATTAAAGTTAACGAAAACTGAAACAAAAACAACTAATGTCTATTTATATAGCAATGGAAAAAAATCACGACAGCAAAAAAATGGCAAAAAATATAAAAGATTATTAAAAACTGTATTAACTGCATCTACTCATGTATTGCACCATAACTTCAATAACCGCATTAACTCATCTACTGCACTGTAACCTTAATAGCTAATGTCTGTAATTAATGCACACTTAAGTCACTTGCACTATTGTATAGTCTAAACTGTTATCTGTTCATAACCACCTGTACATTAATGTTCACAGTATATAGCATTCTGTATATATTGTCATAGAACATTCCTTCTGTAAAGAATTTTCATAGTACATGCCCCTTGTATAGCATTTTCCAAATATTGTATTCTGTATTTATTCACACTGTATATCTGCAGTTGCTAATTGCACTTCTGGTTAGACCTAAACCACATTTCGTTACACTGTACTTGTATATGTGTAATGACAATAAAGTTGAATCTAATCTAATCATCTAAAGAGGTTGTTGTCACAGTCCTTTAGTACCTTTAGAAACGCTGCCATCTCCGTCAGGCAGTATGACCCACGGCACGGCCCGATCACCCTCTATACGGTACACCACGCCCGTCCGGTCATCTACACTGTACAGGTGACCGTTAAAAGTCACCAGCTCGGACAGCTCCATGCCCCGCCCCTTCTCTGACAGATGACTTTCCAGGACCACCTTGTCTGCGTCCCACTCCACAGACACCCTGTCACCGCTGTCAGACACCAGCAGGTGTCCTCGTTTCAGGTAACTGAACCACGTGTTGTTCTTCCTGCTGTGCGAGTTCGTGTCCAGATCGGCGATCACTCCGATCCGGTAGCGGATCCCGTCAGCCGTGTGTTCTGGGGGGCTGAGCGGGTACGTGTCATTGTAACCGGACCCCAAGGATTCGGCAGCCGCCACGCCGCGGGACATCTCCCGACCGGATCTGCTGCCCGAGCTGTGGTCGCTGGAGTCTGTAAGTGTTTGGTGCACGTAAAAGAGCAGAGCCAGGGTCAGCAGGACCACCACTGTTATGGCCCGCCATCTGAAGCGGAAGCGGGGGTCAGGACCCGTGGTGCCGATGGAGGAGAACATGGAGACGCCGTGAACAGTGTCCTGTGTGGAGGAGTCACGGCTCGCTGTTGACACAGAAATCATCTGGATTTACAAATCTGACGAAATACAAAACTACAGAATGAAAAGCCATGAAGAGTCTCTCTGGTGATCAACATTGCACACTAATATACTTCAGTCCAGAAACAAAGCTCAGGAATGACAAAGGTACCAACAGCAGCGTGAGAGACTCAGAGAATACAAAGATAAAAGGCTTATTTCATCAAATATTCATTTTAAACCGATGCTTAAATACACGTAAAACCTCTTTTCTTTGCAGTATTCAACATCAGAGCCTGGATTCATGAAAAATCTTAGCAAACAGTAGCTTCTGGCAAAATTCTTAGAAATGTGGACGTTTACAGAAAAGATCCTAGTAAAGATTTTTTTGTAATAAAGCATCTTAACCCTTAAAAGCTCTTAAGGTCACGAAGTGTTACTAGTAGCGAGGAGAAGTTTTAAGAGACTCAATAGTTTCTTTAGCAGCAGAGAAAATGTACGAAACCCAAAAAGGGAGAAGAAATGTTTGCAATGCATGACACTCTCCATTTTACTTTCAAGGTTTATCTGATTTTTTTTTATGTGTTCAACTTTAGTTTTGTTTTTCTTGTACAGCTGCTTTGATGCAATGCAAAATGTTACAGTGCTAACATATATTAAATTGAATGACAGTGAGTTAACAAGACACAACACACAAGATCGTGAACGGTTCATATTTGTGACCTATTGTAATAGAGACACACTAACATCACACTAACATCACGCTTACATCTCCAAGACAGCGCAGAAATGCCGTAACGCCAGAAATAGAAGAAATCATATAAACATATTTTGCCACTGGAGAAATGCAACTGTGCAGCAGAGATGATTTGGTTCTGTCACAAACGTCTATAGTGATTACGCAAACAATTACACAAACTTACCGTGCCACTGTTCATTTTCTATCAAATATGTTGATATTAACAGCATGAAAAAAAATATACACACATATATATAAAGTGCACGTGTGTGCGTGAGTATTGTAGAACTGAACAAATTTTTTTTGCAATTTTGAACTAACGACCCCGTACTTAAGAGCGCCGTTTTCCTTCTTGGCCAACCAACCAATCACACTCTTTAAAAGACTGTGTAGTCCATAGCAACAGGGTCAGCCCCGCCTCCTCACTATGAAATACACTTTTCTCTTTTCCTTGCTCAGAGTTTCTCTCAGATTGATCCTGAATCACTGTTAAACAAAGACTCCTACCTTGACATTTTCAAGTTAAATTAAGATCTTTCTTAGAGGAGTCTTTAAGAACACGGGCCAGATCTATTTCTTCTTTTGACCCGTTAGTCAGATCTGGTGTACTGAATGAGCTCATGATTGACAGATTTGTGATCTGTTTCACCCGCTCGAGAGTTTCTCTGATATCTGCTCAACGAACCCTTGACGCTTCTAACGTGACACTTTAAATCATTCTGCAACCTGCAGTGAAAAATCTCTTCGTGGAATCAGGACGTGTAGCACGAGTCAAAACACAAACATGTAAATATCTTGTGCCTACCAAAAGACACGCCTATTTCATGTCTTATGTGTACGCTACATTAGGACTGCTCGATTATGACAAACATTTATTTAGGGAAGTATTGCGACCCTGATTATTTAACAGGATTACTCATTAACAGTGTTGGGAAAATTAATCTAAAAAAGTAATGAATAACTAGTTACTAATTACATATTCTATAGTGTCATTAGATTACTGTAAAATGACTCTCTCCAAAAAAGTTTTTAATGACTTAATTCTCAACTTTGATTAGAATTGATTTAACTCATTAAAATAAACAATAAATAACTACATAAATTATTCTTAGTAAATTATCAAAGTATACCAATGTGAGAAAGATACATTTTAAAGTTAGAATCATAAATTTAATGTCATTTCCACTATCAAATATATAACACAGTTTTAAGTTCAACTTCATCAGAAGTAACCGTAATTAAATAACAGAAAAAATAAGAGTAATTCCTTACTTCCCTTTTCCAAGGGTAAAGTAAACACCAAATCTGTCGGAGACACTCGTGTAATACTCAACACAACGTTTAATGAGCGGAATGAATCATAACAACACGCTTCATTACACACACACAGACAGACACACACACAACATCACATACATCTGCATTCATCATCACAAAAACACACAACACTTGACTTCTTCCACACAATCACAGACGTCTTTATGTAACCACGGCTTCTTCACATGATCTCATGGATCTTTCTTCTGGTCACTACATACCAGAAACATACGATCATTAGATCAAATAATAGATAATCATCCCAACAGAACCGTTCTTTGAGTTCTATCACTCTCACAGTGTGTGTGTCACGTTCATCATAGAACAAAAGAGTCATTCTTACCTCTTCTTCTCTCCCTCATGTCTGACGTGTTTCTCTTTCTGATGTGAGTTTTCACGCTAAGCCTTTCTCTGTCAGCGTCTCATGAGATCACTGAACCTCGCAACGGTGACACGGCAAAAAAACTCAAGAGAGCGAACCCTTACCTACACCAACACACAAGAAGCCACTGATGGTTCTGTGTCAGAGGTGACACGTGAACATGTTCTCTGTGAAAGTCCAGAGTTTCTGATTCGCAAAGGTTCATTGTGTAATTGTGTGTTTGTTAATCTGAGGTTGAGTCTCAGCGGCTCATGATGATTTGTTTGAATGGAAATGAACACCAGTGAGAGTGAACACGCTATTCTTTCTGCTCAAACTTACTATATGACAGAAGTGAACGCTCAAACCAAACACGTTACTTGATCTGTCACTCATTCAATCAATCATTAACAGACACGTCACACATGCATGTAGATACAAATAGACACAAATGAAATATAAAGGTGAATGATCTGTTAGGTCTTATAAAGAGCATGTTTAATTCATGAGAATGGTTGTTTAGTTGTGTTATAGCAGTGATAGCATGTTGCTTTTAAACATCATTTATAAACGATGATTGTGAATTGTGACCTCAAAAAAACCAAAATGCATTAGAGTTGAATTCACATGCGACACCTTTGGTGTAAACTGGTATAGCTCAAATCAAAAGCAAATCACTTTAATACAAGAAGTTTATACACATCAAGTTAGCTACGTTTAATTGAAAACCCTTTTGTACATGTGTACTATCAAAAAGAGAACTTTAAAAACTCTTGGTCTTTTTAAAAAGCTGTGCATTCCACGACATGTCAACTTACACAGTATAATTGGATTTTTTGTTTACTTTTTGATAACTTTTACTGGGTAAATATCACATTTATGTAAAGAAATGGTTATAAATAATGTGAACGAACCTACTAAAGTCCCTGTGAACCGGAAGTTGCGATAGTTTTACTTCTGTATTTTGACGCATTTCTGAGTTGAATGGGATTTTAAATAAGGAAAATAAGTGGGCGTGGCCTTCGTCTTTCTTTGCGATTTGACTCGATTTATAAAAACAGGCGTAGCGTCTTGAGATGGAACTGGCAGCAGACTGACAGTTGAATGGGAGGAGTTAACGCAGGGTCCCCCTAAAACGTCTAATATACGTCATTTAAGATGGATAGTCATGACAGGAAGGAAGTGCATTTTCAGAATCATAATCAGGCTGCGTCCAAATACCCCCACTTGCGGTCTTGGCACTTGACCACTTGACGTATTTTCCTGTTTTTAGCGTTAGTGTTTAAGTGGGCGTGAAGATCCCAATTGAGCATTTAGTATTTCTAACCCAATGGGACACTTAGCAAGTGCAAACATATAAGGTTATTTAATGTGGTGTTTTTAATTATGAGATAAAAAGCAGTTTTACAAAAAAATATTATAGAGTAATTATATAGTCAAGTCAGATTTATTTTTATAGGGCTTTATTTGTATTGTATCAAAGCAGCTTTAGCCCATAAAAATGAAAAGAAAATCAGATGTTTGCCAAACAGAGAATAAATAAAGATATAACCTTAAAAAGTAGTAGTATAACATATACTGGAAAGCTTTCCGCAACATCTCGCGAGGCCCGAGCAAAAAGTCTCATGATTAATATCCAGAACATGATGGGATACGCTTAGCCTCTCCGAAGCGATATTCAAGCTCTTGTGGGTTTAGTGTGTGTTAAGCCCACTGCCCTTTGGCACTTTTAAGCCGGATACCGCTGAGGCATTTTTTGGTGCTGGAAGCTTCTAGATTATGAGGGCACACGAATTTTAAAAAGACCCACAGTGATAAACTATTTAAAATAAACGCTGCAATATTTCATGAAAAAATAGGCAGTCATTTTATATTTCATTGGGACTAAATTCAAAGCTAACGACTTGAGGTAAAAAGTCATTTCAATTTGTTTACTTAAATGTTTAATTTCACTCCGCCGTAAAATGTTTGATCTTTTATAAATCATTTCGTTTGTTTGTGTTGTTATTTAATATATAAAAAACCTCACCATTAACCGGAAGTGTCCCGATGTGCGCATGCGCTACTCTTGGAGCGAGCTGCTTTATTTACCATTCACTCCCTCCACAAAAAAGCCTTTAAAACGAGATTAAACCACTGCGTGATTATCTGACTCGCTGTGGTTCTGGAAGATTCGTTGGTTATTAATGTACTGACGCTTAGTTACCACAACAGCTTCAGAAAACTCGCCTCAATATCACTGTAAAACCGCTAACGTTACATTGTTTAGACCAACAATCTTGTATTGTCTGCGTTGACACGATTATATGATCTATAAACCCATACTCACTGTATTTCTCCAGTTCCGGTGATTTGTTTTATCCAGTCCGGTGTTATTTCAACCGCGATTCATCCCGTGAGAAACGTTGTAACCCTCCGCCCGGGTGCCAACAAACCGGCTACACCGAAACTCTCCTCACAGCCACGCCCCCTAATGAATATTAATGACGTGGTGCCACGTTCGGCGAATATGCATAGATGATTGGATGAGCGAAGACGTCACGAACCTTGCATTCCGACGGTTCATAAATATTAATTGAGTTATTTGATCTCCGGTTCCTGTTGGCGTCATATGATAATAGGTATAAACCAAACATTTGCCACAGATTATGATTAGCGCGTCAAGTGTTAAAGTGGTTTTTAAATGATGATAAGAAAACAACATTAAATCCGGTTTGCGCTCTGTCTTTGTGTCATGAACACATGATTTGTGTCCCACTACTTGTCCACACAGAGACTGTATTGTGTTAATAGAACAGTTCCTCTATTGAAAGTCTTGTATCAGCGTATGACAAACAAGTACAACCTTCATATATTCATATTTTATTAGACAGAAATGAGATTTTAAATGACGACCGTAACTAATTTAGGTGCATTAAGTGTAGGTGCATTTTTAAAGTAATTTAGTCGCTACATTCATTTGTGACTACAGTTTCAACAACTCATTGATCAGTTTCACTTTTGCGTGCTTTAAAATCATAAAAAGACAAAAATACAGTTTGTCTATTTGAAAAGATTTAAACAACAAACATTTCAATGTTCTGTACTCCCAACAAAACACCTTTGAATGTAACCAAGTACACAGAACGTTCATCAAACAAACACACACACATGTGATTCAGTCACTGAAATAAACGCGTCTGATTTAAATACTTTGTGCAGGAGCAGTGCATTATGGGTTATTTGGGTGAGTCAGCATTTCCCCATCATCTTTAGCAGGAGCTTTAGAAGATAAGAGCCGTTCAGTTAGTAACATACAGTGTGTGAAATGAGTTTAATATGAGAATAACTCTGTTGTGTGTAACTGTACCTGTGTGAGGTGATAATTCTCATCCACCAGCTGCTCTATGATGCTAAAATGATCCGTGTTGGGAACGTCTTCAAAAGACACTTTAAATCCAGCTGACACCAACAGCTAAAACAAAACATCATCACCAATTTATTTCATTAAACATGTTTCTGGCAAGTTGTAAGTGTCATGTGAATGAATGAATGAATATAAAGTCTTTCACTGTTACAATGTTTCTAATGATGGTCTTTTTATGTTTGCAGTAAAGACGGTGATATGTCTTAAGTAATAAAGTCTAAAATCTTACTTTGAAATATTCCTCAGACTGTTTGCGGAACTCGGGCGAGTCGTTCTGTGCAACAGCGATCACTACATCACACAATGAGACGCTGAGCCGTGACACCAGCTGACTCGGGCTGTTCCTTAAAGCTACTTCCCTGTGATTTATAACACACGTATAAACAATCCAACACAACTGAATGAAGATATAATGACGTCATGCTGAACAGATGAAACACTGACTCCGTCATCTTCAGCGGCTCGTTCACGTAGGTGGACAGAATCGGCTGTAGGTCATAAATACCGCTGACGAGAAACACACCTGAGAAATACATGAGAAACAGACTCAACCATAGATATATTCAGTTTATATAACATTCATACACATGTTCATAACTGTTCTGAATCAGAGTCCACAAACAGTAATCTTATTAAACAGAGCAGATCTAAAGTCACCTTTGAGTTGAGGTGATATGTCATATTGGGACCAGTCAGTGGACAGAACCATAGCAGCTAGGTGTGCTCCTGCAGAATGACCACACAGATAGAGCCCACTGTGAGATAGAGAGAGAGAACGAGCGATAGAGTGAGAATAAATAAGAGAGAGCGAGATATAGAGAGAGAGATAGTGAGAAAGAGAGAAAGGGCGTGAGAGGTCAGCACAGATAAAGCAGCACTCTACTGAGACACAAACAGATGACATTAGTGACCTGATATGTGAATACTGCTGAAGAACAGACACAATGCTTCGCCGCACCTGTGACACCATCAGATCCATATTTCCTAATGAGATAAACAAACAACCATAAATATTTCAATAATAAATAAACCCTAAAAACACATTTTCTGTTACTCTCTCTGCTTAAACCATCATACGTCTCCTGTACCTTTGGGGGCGATGCTGTAACCCACGGCAACCACCACCACACCTTTCTGGACCAACGGGACGACCAGAAACCCAGACTCATCTTTACTGTGAGTGACAAGAGATCCAAAACATACCAGAACACATGCTTTATGTGTAGAACCAAAGTGATCCAAATACTTGTGTGTCCAATGTCTTAAAAATGCCAAAGGGCAGTGGGCTTAACACACACTAAACCCACAGGAGCTTGAATATTGCTTCGGAGAGGCTAAGCGTATCGCATCCTTTTCTGGATATTAAGCTATGGATTTTAAGCCATCTTTTATCTCTACACGTGTTTCTGAGAATTGAACACTGAGGAGGAGAAATCCTCACATTCAAAGCTATGCACACATGCAAATGACCCGGAGACACAAAACATTTCAAAGGCATTGAAAGATACCTGAGAAACTGCCAGTAGCCACCATGAAAGTAGATCAGCATTGGAACATCTGAAACATTCCACATACAGACCTTCGTATATCAATCAGTGCATCTCATTATTTTAATGTGAGAATAAAAAAAGATAAATTGAAAAGCAAATTTTAAGAACCACCGTTGCAGTATTTTAGTGTATTATACAGATTTTGATAAAAAATCCAAAACCAGGATAGAACTGACCAAAGTCTATAATACGTTATTTTTGTCTGATGTCAGTGTGTGTTAAAGGGGAGATGGTGGTCTAGTAGGTTAAACCACTGAACTGGTAATCAAAAGGTTGCTGGTTTGATCCCAGCAGCCACCACCAGTGTGTCCTTGAGCAAGACACTTTACTCCATGTTATTCCAGGGGGATTGTCCCTGTAATAAGTGCACTGAAGTCGCTTTGGATAAAAGCGTCTGACTTAATGTAAATGTTAAAGTATATAAGACTGGATTTATGTGGTTTGAATGTCTAATGGCTCACACCTGGAGATGAGATCCTGGGAACATAAACATCCAGTTTCTCTTCCTCTCCATCACCGTACGGGACGTCCAGCAAAGTCTGAGTGACAGCTCGAGCCTTCTCAGTGCCTACACACAAAGACACACACTCGTCTGGTCAGATCATAGAAACCTTTTTACATTAAAAAAAAAACATTGTTCTGTACAATGTATAAGCTTTTTTGTCCGTTGGGACCAGCACGAGTCCAAATGAGTTGGTGGGTTTTCAGGTTTAGGTCCACATTGTGATATAAAAACAAGGCCACACATCATACAAACACACACACACCTTTATTTCTTCATATGTTGATATCTCCACATAACAAATTAGAGATGCTCAATGTTGTTTTATGAACACACACAGCACACAATTCTTTGCTCATGCTTATGTAGGTCACCTGCTCAAAGCTCATTGAAAGTACAGAATAGAATAGAATGCTTTATTGGTGCTACTCGAGCTGATGACAGTCACGTGCTCATATAGCTCGCTAACGTTACTGTGACACAGGGTAGGAAGACAGTGTCATCTGTACAGTACATTTAAACATGAAAGACAGTTCAGAGACACACACGGATCACAGCAGACATGTTATAAACACACCTGACTTTAAAGCGGCCACATGGGCTTTGATGACATCATCTGCGGACATCCTGTGAGACCAGCGGCTCGGTGAATACTGGCGCTCGAGCACCTGTCAAAAGAAAACAAACATTTACCCACAAGCGCACAACTCCACCAAAGTCCCTTCAGTTAAAGTCTCCGCACTTCATCTCCATATTTCCAGCTTTTACAGTCATTCAAGACGTAGTCACTTAAATGGGGAAATTACGACAAAGATCTGTAAAATCACTCGCTGATGTCTTAATAATTCAACATATTTCCCGCCAATGATCAGACCTGACATCAACTGTACCATAAGACGCGCTTCAAATTGCACTAAAACACTTGCTCAAACTAGTGCGCATGCGCATGGCACTCCACACAAACATGACTCCTTTGGCAAGAAAGACTGCACTTTTACTTCATTCACAGAAGCAGTCTTGCGTCTGTTAACATTCATAATCTTTGACGTTACTGAGATAAACACACACAGCGCCCTCTGTTGGCAGGACAACACACTTGCAGCACACATATCTAGATATAAAGGCAACCATCTGCAGCATGGAGGTATGAATGTATACCGTGAACATGTATATTTCAGACTGGATGACCTGCTACACTCAATACTAAATGCAAACTACACCATATTGTGTGTCTTTAACCTTTATTTTCAGGAAGAATAATCAAGCGAGGCGAAATTCTTTACTATACCTTATAACTGTCAACATGTAACGCAGTGTTAGATTAACGCAGGGTCACGTGACAATAAAATAACACTACTTGTATTTTTTTCCTTACCTTTCACATTAAACCTTTTTTTTTAATAATATTAACAACGCAGCCATTTTAACGTACACGGTTCAGTTTCGACCGAGACCGTTTTTGATAGAATAAGGAACAAGAACACAGATCTCATGACCCAACAATCACTGTTCACGTTTGATCAATAATCTCAACGGATGTGTTATTAAACACTCACATCTCTGCTCATATTCTTCCACTCGCTCATGATGATCTTCTGCTGCTCAGAAACTTGAACAAGACCTTTGAACCAGCTGAGAACTAACGTAAGTAAACACAAATCAGCCAATAAATGTGATTTACAAACGCTCACAAAAGTGAGAAACACGTGCACTGCCCAACGCGTTGTTTTATTCAGCGCGTGTTTAATGAACGCGCACATAAACACGACACTTGTGTTACAAAGCACAACTTCAGAAGGAACCGATTTTAACGAGTTCATTCACTTAAAAAATCCTTTCATCTCTCCACCGTCCCGCCCGGCTTTTCCTGAACGTGACGTCATGGCTGATTTATAAACACAGCGGATGGACGAACACCGATCGAATAACCGTAAAGGTATATCCGGCATCTTTAATAGATCAGTACGCGAGAGCGGCTTGCGCGTGTCCCGCAGTCTTATTGGTCCTTTGAGTGACGTCACGACGCAGCTGCAATAAAGACAGAGAAAAACCAGCTCTGGCGGGACATTCGAAGTGTCACAGTGTAGTGCAGTGAGTTTATAACATTTTAATAAAAAATAGAAGATGGATTGTTTGGGAGTGGCACGAATTTTACCCAATTCACCGCGGAAAGTCAGGGGACAAATACAGGTGAGAAAATAAATGCAGTAAACATTTGAAACATTTCCGTGTATCCAGCGAATGTTAAATGCAGTGATGCTTTGCAGTTTTGCTCGTGTTTATAACCATAATAATTGTCGAAATGCTTCGGTTCTCTTGTGTGAATGCATAGTTCATGTCAATGTGATGTATTTTTGAGTGTAAACGGAAAATGTCAAAACTGTCTCTTGTTCTCAGGTTGTTTTCGGACCGATGTTTTCGGGAAAAAGGTGAGAGTTAGAAAACGTGTTATTCATTATAGAAAGCTAAAGAAACGTTAAATAACTAACGTTACTGTCAATCTGTGTTTGTTTGGTTCCGCGGATCCTGTGGCGCCAAATGCAGTTAGCGCGCAAATACCTCTGTACATTGTTCTAACATACAAACTGTAACTTATGCCACCATTGTTCATAATAAAAGTCACATGTGTTTTTCTTCGTAAATGCTGTGCAGGATAGTGAAGACGGATAATAACAATTGTTGCACACACAGTAACCCAGACAGCCTTGTGATTAAAATAAACATTCTCCTTTTGGCAGCACTGAACTGATGCGACGCGTCAGACGCTTCCAGGTCGCGCAATATTCCTGTTTGCTCATTAAATACGCCAAAGACACGCGATACTCACAGACTGGGATGGCGACACACGACATGTGAGACAGCAGATTAATTTATTTTTTATACACAGAATAAAGCTGTTGAGGTGTCATTGACTGACTGGTTTTGTGTGACATCTGCTGTAGGAGCACAATGGAGGCGGTGCCTGCGAACCGGCTGAGTGACGTCAAGACGCTGGCGCAGCAGGCCTGCGTCATCGGGATCGACGAGGGCCAGTTTGTACGTTTCCAGTTTAATTGTTCAATCGCCTGCTGACAGACTTATTTCAAGAGTTTGGTTCCAAAACGATAAATAAATAAAAAAAATTTATATATTTTTAAAAAATATATTTTATGTTATCATAACATTACACAATACATAATATTATGTGTAAGCTAGCTGGATTTTTTTTAAGTTATGGCTTAAATAAAAAATAAAAAACTGCAGTTCGCTTGATATTAATTGGTATGCACAATAAAAACATGATTTTATTTTAAACGGAGTTATCTCAATATGGTAGCAAACACTGTACAGCATGTATACGAATGATAATAAGAAACCATGTTAAATATAATTGCACAAAATGAAAAAAGACTAAAGTTCTCGAAAAACATTTGACTGAAAGGTGCTTTGCATAACCGAACAACAGATTTGAGAAGAACCCTTTCTAGTGTCTGATAAAGCAGCAGAGGTCCAGTCCTCATGTTTGGTGTTCATTTTAAGTTTAGTTTTAATGGTTTATTAACTCTTGTGTGTGTTCAGTTTCCAGACACCGTTGAGTTTTGTGAGGAGATGGCCAACATGGGCAAAACCATCATCGTAGCTGCTCTGGATGGAACTTTCCAGAGGAAGGTACACGCGTGTTTATCTTCATCATGAATTTTAGAACCGTGTAAACCGTTCTCCGAAAACATGGAAACATGTGAAACTACACTACATTAAATATTTGTGTAATAACATCATTTAGCAGTGTGGATGATGACCTTTAACCTCTGTTCTATCTGCAGCCGTTTGGTAACATTCTGAATCTGATTCCATTGGCTGAGAGTGTTGTCAAACTAAACGCCGTCTGCATGGAGTGTTACAAAGAAGCCGCTTACACCAAGAGGCTCGGAGCAGAGCAAGAAGTGAGAGCCTCGGACATCAATTCACTTCAGGAAGAAGTGAATTACCTCTTATGACGTCTGTTGTTTCATTCTCTTCCTCAGGTGGAGGTGATCGGAGGGGCTGATAAGTATCAGGCCGTGTGTCGAGGGTGTTACGGCGGTCTGGTGGGCGGGAAGGAGAATCGTGATCCTCTGAGAGAAGAGACACCAC
Source organism: Triplophysa tibetana (assembly GCA_008369825.1). Taxonomy (NCBI): domain Eukaryota; kingdom Metazoa; phylum Chordata; class Actinopteri; order Cypriniformes; family Nemacheilidae; genus Triplophysa; species Triplophysa tibetana. Next base: position 192,670 of record CM017911.1, on the reverse strand, counting down.
CGCACCTGACCGCAAAACAGCTGGACCGAAACGCTCCACGTAAACTCTTCTCTTCCCTTCATCTCTGATGATCGTCACGTGTTGTGAAGTGAAATGTCACTGTATAGATGGAAATCAACTTTTCTTGTGTATATAATCACATCTAGTTTTAGTGGGTCGAAATATGTTTGTATGTTTTTGTCTTGTGATGACGGTGACACAAGTTTGTTTTTACTCTAGGTATGTTTGTTTTAAATGATTTTAATTTATTTGTCTGACAAAAACAACCAGCGAATGTTATAAAACACTGCCAAGAAACACATGTGATGTGTTATGATTTATGTACATTTCAATAAAAACATTTACTTTAATTTTTAATAGCACATAACAATTCATCACCTTGCAAAACTGCGTTCAGAGCAGTTTTGAGAGTGATTCTGCACTCCATTTCAGTTTTTCAAAAAATTAGTGCCCAAATGTACAGAACTTGTGAATAACTCGATATTAACAAGCATGTCAAAACTAATTCCAGGATGACAAATTTATAGTGTGCGTGTATACAGCGCAAACCCTTACGTCCCTAAAGCTGGTCAACTTCACAAGTGCATTCACATGAGCTAGAGGAATATAAATAATTTCTTGGATCTTGACATGAAATCTAAACCTGTTGGTTCACCGTTGAAGACCAACAAGAGGCTTCAATTCCCTTTCATTTTGCCTGTGGTTTAAAGTTCATGTTGTCAACAGCAAAAAAACGGGAACATGAGTTTAGAAATCATTTTCGTGAACGTGTCCGAAGGAAAGTACCTAAAAAGAACATGTGTACCAAATCAAAAACAACCCGAAAGCAAAAATTCGAATATAAACCTTCACAGCTCATCTCACTGTAAAGTAAGACATAAATTTGTAAGAGATAATGAAGCCAACAACACATGTTTGATCAGCTGGAGAGTTCAATAACACTGATCCAGAACAAACAGGCACGTGAATGAATGAATGCAGCCGATGCAGTATGATTCATATTAAGCAATACTTCAGTGATGGATAATTCTCAGACTTATGTACCCTGGGATGGTAAAGTCTCTTCACGTACCTTCTCTGGATGGGTTCAACATTTGTGGAATGATCTGCCCGCTGCTACAAGATCTGCAGATTCTATAGCCATCTTTAAGAATAGTCATAAATGCATTTCTTCAGTCAACACCTGACCGATCAGTTCTGACTTCTATCTCTTTGCTACTCTTTCTAAAAAAAGTTCTGTATACTATGGTAAGCTATATGAGACCAATCTTTTTGTTGTCCTTATGCTGTCCCAATTTCTTCCATTGTTTACCTCATCTGTAAGTCTCTTTGGATAAAAGCGTCTGCAAAATGACAATGTAAATGTAGTTCTCATGTCGTGATTATGGGGCTAGAACTATGGATGCACTGATATGTACATTTTGGCCGTTAACGAGGGCCGATAATTCTTTAACATTGGAAGCTGATATCCGATAAATCAAAATTATTTTTAAATATTACTATAAAATTCCCTTAGACAACACATTCACTGCAGAAAACAAGCTAACCATTAGTTCTCTCCTTTCCCCTGAAAACCATGTAGCAAGCCTACTTAACACTTTTCAGGTATATTTTTTATAATATAAACAAATGATAGATGTTCTTCCAGTGCAAACCAGAGACATGTTCTCAATAGTCACATGTCTAACCGGTCTCAAGAAAGAGAGCATTCAGACAGCAGTCCGATCCAAACAATATGCTTTTCTTCCTATAATTTACACAATATCTACAGATACCTACATCAACAATGTTTTCTAACAGCAGTAAGTGACTGATCATGACAGACTGACATTACTGTGATGTATCTTAACTATGAGCAGCGTGCAGCTGAAGAAGCTTAACCAGAAGAAATGATTTATCGGCTATAATATATCTGCCTAAATTGCATCCCTAGCGTGAATCATTATGTCGCTGTCATGGACATCTACTAGACCATCTCTCACGCTTAACGTTAAGGAGGACTCTGGCCTTCAAGCCTCCGTAGGACGCGTCCTTTCTGTGTGTAGTTGACTTCAAGTCAATATTATCTGAGAGTTGAGCAGAAACACTAAACAGAAGCATGAATGCAGATGAACCTTTATATGTCTGATTATTCGCATCACACCAGTCACTGTAACTCAAGTTCAACAACAAATCATTTTTTTGTAAAATGCAATTGAAACTTACTTAGAAAACATTTACACACGAGCTCGTTCACAGCCAAACCGCTTTTATTTCCATGTTCACTAGATGAGAAGTGAAATCTGTCATCTGGAAAATGAACTGATGCTCAAACAAGCGTTCTTCTGTTATTCATGAGCACAATGAATGAGGTCATGAACGCACAGCGTTTGTCTGTTTCTGTCCAACACACCACATTCCAACTGAAAACACTAAACACCGCCGTCATTCCTGCCAGGAAACACAACAAAGACATCGCACCGTCTGAGCTGTACACCCCTCGGTGGTTTCACATCTCTTTACTACAAATCTGATCTTGCGATCTAATCAATCGACAAAACATAAGAAATAAAAAAACAAGAAAAATATAGACAGTTTTTCTCATCGCATGTGGAAGTATCTCATCTAACAGCTAACAGTCAGCCCTCCTATTGGCCGGCTGATGAAGCTCCGCCCATATCATGAGCTCTCTCTCTGTGGTGTGTCAGTAGGTGGGTTGCTGGTAGTTGCTCTGTCCGATCGGATCGGTGTTTGATGTGAAGGGTGGTTGCTGGTAGACGTCTTTGCTGTCGTTCTGGAAAGACGGATATGTTGGAGGGGTGTATGTCGTGGGGTATGGCTCGGCCGGATCGGCGGGCGCCTCCAGGTTGTTCTGGATCACGTCTCCGAAACCCTGACGAAACCTCACCAGAGCGAAATAAGTGAGCGCACCCTAGAAGAGAAACCGGGAGTGATTTAACAAGTCTTCATAGGAGCCGTGATCCCCGAGAGATGCCAAACACTCACCCATGAAGCGATGGAGAAGAATGAGAAGGAGATGACGGCGCGAGCTGCGTCCGACGGGATCCCTCTCTGGTCTACGGTCTTCGACCACTGATCTGCGGTCAGACAGAAACACACGAACCACAGGAATGTCCAGGTTCCTGATCCAGAAAACAAACACTTACATTAGAGTCTTTCACTTCAGACGAGCACATAAAACTATTTTTCACAATACATGTCATTAAAATTCAGATGAAACCTTTACGTGGCGAGATCTAAAACAGAAGAAGATATAGAAGAGAGAATCTCTAACCTGACAGTGTCAGATCACCCATCACAATGTATTTTCTCTCCTGAGCGTTGCTCATGGAAGGCAGGAAAGCGTCAGCCAATAGGAAGGCTGCACATGCCAGGAAGGCGATGACACCGATGCCCACCCCATAATGACAGATGCCATCGATTCTGTTGAAGATACACTTGACTTCAGATTGATTGGGGGCGTTCACGTAACCTTCTGCTGTTATAGAGGAGAATACCACGATAGCAAACACCTGCGACACACAGAACACAAACATCCATCAAACACTGGAGGAGCTTCTTTAACACCACTGTTGCTAAGGTGTTGCTAGGGCCCAAATCCTCCCGCATGTGACTCATCACGTGAAACAACCAAGAGAAGATCTCTTTCAGAGCTCAGGAGATTCCATGAGTCGAGTTCTCATTTGTGTCTCAGACTTGTTTTCCTAAATTTGGTGTGAATAAAATAAGAGAATCAAACGAGAGAGTCGTGTGTAAACACATGAAGAGTCTGGAAGAGTGAATAAATGTAGATTTTCGAGGTGAAATCATCAGGATTTGAGTAAATGTGATGAGAAATGTTTGAGTTGATATTGAGATCTTCACTAATATTGACTTTTGATTGCAGACGAGACAAATCTGAGCTCAGTTAGACACACTGTTGACGTCTCTTCTCAAACCCTCTAGACATTTGTCACATTTCAGACTCTTTTTTTCAAGCAAAAAAAATATCTGAGACACAGATGAGAAGTGTCTGTTTAGTCTCATTTCAATCTCCATTTAATGTCAAGGAGAAATAATCGAGATATTAAAGAGATCTCATCTGAGATTTTCTAACTATAACATCAGTCAAAGTTCTGCTGGCTCACGTACTAACTTATTTTATTATTTATTAAATATATTTTAATTTTTTAATATATGTATAATCTGTATTTTTTTAACTCTGTGTAGTGTTATTTGTATGCACCGTTGGTCTGAGAGTGAAGAAACCTCAATCCACTGTATGTATGTGCTGTAAGTGTCAGAATAGACAATGGCGCAGAAGTTGACTTTGAACTGAATAAATAATCTAATTCAACCTTTTTCTTAACATGCCAAATTACTGTAACACAAGTATTCATGTCACAAATGTCACCACAAATGATTCTTGATTCATCTTATATTCATACATGAGTCATAAATACATGAAGTGAAATATTGAGAGACAGGAAGATGGAAACACAAGAGGAAGAGGTCAGAACCACACTCTTCTGTTGACGTGTTTCATGCAAATGTGTCACGTAGGAGATGGTGCACATGAAAGCTCGGACTGCAGATGTAAGAGAGGCGAGCGAGTGCTGTGCAGTATGTAAACCTCACTCTCCGGCCTCAAGGACGCTCTAGCGTCTGCGGTCTTAAGCCTTCTAGTTAGAGCGCACGACTCCCATGCCGGACCGGCCCGGTTTGAGGCCCACATGGTGCGGTGCGGTTCGTTCCGGTTACACAGAATGAATGTAGGACAGACTGACGTATGACACGCTCATGTGTGCTGAGGGGTCACAGGCCTCTCCTGTTACCTTCCATCTGTTGTGTTGACATGTCAACACCGTGAGAGGAGGGTGAGGTGAGGGGCACATTCTGTCCTCTTGTAGACGCTCACCCCACCACACCACACAAGACAGACTCGTTCAACAACAACAACTCGTTCAAGACTGATTCAATGACTCAAAAACATGCCCAGGGAGTTGTTTATCAGTTAATGAGAATCAGCATTTACAGTTTCATTTCACTGTGGAAAGTCCCTTCACCAGTGACTGAAAAACACAACTTCAGTCAATAAACATGAACAGACACTATATTATTTACAAATGAATTATATGGAAACAGCCTCTGAGATCGATCAATGTGCGCCATTACAAAAACCGATGCAGGTGAAGATGAATTAAGTTGTGCAAGCGAAGACTTTCATTTGAAAATGAAAATTCACATTAAACTTCATAACCTGACATTATCTCGGTTTACAGGTGAACACGAATACAACGAGACTTTATTCAAACAAATGTGACATAAAAAGCCACCATGAAGACGAATAAACTGTTGCGTTGATTGACACATGTCACTCACCCAGCTGAGGACGCGCGTGATAGTTTGAGGTTGTTTGATGAATTTAACGAGATCAAATCCCGATCCGGCCAGAGACGCTCCGTACACGGTGCTCGACTCCATCTGTGTGTGTATTACGCAAAACACACTCACACACGCGACAGCTGAAGAACACAAACACACACACACACACACACACGACAGCTGAAACACAACTCACTGACTCACACACAGCGCTGTTTGCTGACAGAACGATGTCTGATTCGCGACGGAACGATTCATTTGAACAGGTTCTTTTAATTGATTCGGGTGACCTCGACTCCGTTCATTTTAAACACTGAATCTGTGTAAGTTAATCTAAAGTGGGGTTGAAAAGAAGGAGTTTACCTGACTAAAGAAATATTTATTGACAAAACGATAAAACGTAAAATAACGTGTTTTTGGGGAAAACAGTCCATGTCTGTCTGAATCGGTTCATTTCGAACCCTATTTAAAGGAACAGTTCCCACGAAGTGAATTGGACAATTGATGCGTTCATACTAAAATCTTATACAAATCCTTAAAATTACACTTACCAAATTTCAGATAAGCACAAATGATTTGATTTCAAACATACATTCATCAGATAAGTTAAGTTTGATCTGTACTACAGCATAGGATGTAGATTTTATTAGACTAGCATTTTTCACTCAAATTTATTACTCTATTATTTAAAACAATATTTGTTCATTTATTTAGTTATTTTCTTTCACAAAACCACACACACACAACCAAAACACAACACACACGCCTATTAAATTTGAATGTGGCACATTCATTTGAATCTGACAGTAGACACATTGTTGACTGCTCGCTGTTTCTGATTGGTCACAGAGCATCACATGAGCGTTTGTCCTTTGTCTCTGTTTGAATAAAACCTTTGTCTGACCATCACATGATACTGAATGCAGGAATGTCCACAACATATGAACATACGCTTGTGTGTGTGTGTACCTGGTAAACACTACGGTATGGGGACAAATATGGCAATATCCAAAATCCTTGTCAAGCTTATAAATCACACAGAAATAACTTTTTTTGTGATTGATAGATTAGGGGTAGAGAATATGATATACAGTTTGTACGGTATAAAAACCATTGTGTCTATCGAATGTCCCCATAAAACTTTGAAACCCTATATGTGTGTGTTTGTGTGTGTGTGAGAGAGAGAGAGAGAGAGAGAGAGAAAGAGAGAGAGAGAGAGGAGAACCACACAGCTAAACTCAGACAAAAAAAGATTTATTAGTGTGACATTATTTTGAGACAGCTCCATCATACAGGACGGTTTCATCGACCGACGACTCGTCCTCCTGTCAAACAGAACAAAATGACAGTAGAGTTGACTCAAGGTGGTATTCTGATCTCATTTGATCAATATCTGTAGATATCGGGAGGATGTATTGACACGCACCTCAGAATGAAGATCGCTCGTTCTTTCAGCGTGGATGACATCCTCCTCATAACCCGACAGCATCTGAACACAAGAACAAAACACGATACATTTACAAAAACACTAGTGTGCTGCCTACCTAGACAACCTTTTTAGACACCGCAGGTGCATTTCTCAAAAATTCTATATTTTAGCCAAACTGTGTAGCAGCGTCTATTAAATGTCATATCATGTCATATCATGCAATCCCAGAATGCACTCAAGTCGAGCTTGGTGAAAAAACACGATCCCAGCTATCCAGACAATCATAAACATATTTCAGTGGACACTGAGAGACGTTGTTAAGAGAGCAACGAAACAGCACATTGAGGTTTATTTATGAGCCGTCCTCACCAGAAAATCTTTTTCATCATCTTCATCCTCATGTGTAGATGTGACGTCTGCTTGTCCCGCTCTTAAAAACAACACAGAGTTCAACATGATCCTACATCACACCTTTCCTTCATGAATTCATCACCACAAAGAGAAAGAAAGCGAGCTCACAGATATTTCCTGGAATATCTTCTCCCTGTGAAGATAAATGTGAGGTGTTTAAATGAAAGAGGTGGTCTTCAGTCATGGATGTGATGGTGTTGAAGAGACTGCTGAACTCACTTAAGACAGCTCCAGAAACACAGCAGGAGGCAACAGAGACCACCAGAAGAACCAAACACGAGAAAACAACAACCAGCACTGAAGTGGAGACTCTGTTCAGCGCTGAAGAGAAACAACACCATCATTCAAACACAAGACAACATGATGTCCAAATCCCCTGAAGTTTGTGTACCGTCTCTGTTGATCTCTATCTTCAGACTTCTGACTGTGTTGGCGTTGTCGAATGTATCCGAAGCATGACAGTGATAGAAGCCGGAGCTGTGTGGACCCACAGACAGAGAGAGAGACGAGTTGTGTGTCCCACCCACAGCGTAGAAAGACCCTCTTCCCTCCAGTCTGCTGTTATTCAGAAACCAGCGATACTTAGGAAACGTTCCTCGCTCCACCTGACAGCGCATCACCACACCAAACACCTGAAAGTCTACGGCCACGTGTTTGAAGAGCGTCACCGTCACAGCGCCACCTACAGACTCTGAGCAACATGAACAAACACTATCAGACTCTTGTCATGTTTACTGCCATCTCAGACGTCTACAAGAGGAGGCTGATGGAAACGTCTCGTGTGCATCTCAGATATTTCTCCTGAGAAAAATGTCTGTGATTAAAGTCAATATTAGTGAAGATCTCAATAAAAACTCAAACATTTCTCCGGATGATTTCACTTCAAAAATCAACATTAATTTGCTCTTTAAACACTAACTTGAGTCTTCAATGAAGCAGACCTGAGCAAACACATCATACGTACCCACGCTCAGACTCTTTGCGTTGCTCAGCATCCAGTTGCCGTGGTTACTGGCGTTACATCGCACCCAGCCCATCTCTCGATTCAGCTGAATGGACACGTTAAAGAAAGCCTGAAGTCTGTCCGTGGTTTCCGTGGCGATGATGTCTGTGTCATTCAACAGACTGAAGGTATTGAGAGGCGTTCCTGAATCACACCGACACCTGACGATCGCTGTCAAATCACCCGCGGCGCTCTTCAGAACATCCAGAGAGATCTCAGGCTTTGATATGTGTTCTAGAAACAACAGAACACCCATAGCATCACTCTTTCTGCTCGAGTTACACTTTGAATGTGACCAATAAGAGATAAATGAGCAGTCTGACCTTTGACCTGTACGGATATGACATCACTGCTGGAGTTATACACGGTGGTGTCGTTTAAGCGGTTTGATGCGACACACTGAAAATCTCCCGTGTGATGAAGAGAGAGAGAGGGAATGGTCAGTCTGGACGTGCGGAGACCGCTGTGAAGCGGCGTCCCATCCTTGAGCCAATCATAAGAGACGTGAGTTCCTCTAGTGATGTCACACCGCAGGGTCAAAGTCTGTCCCACCCACAGGTCATCGCTGGACGGATGAGAGACGATCGTGGCTCCCTCCACCGGGGCTGAAACACACAACATCATTCATTCATTGGTCTTCTGAAGCTGACGTCACACACAATCGTCTCGTGTCTCATCACTCACATATGACTTGAAAGTCCAGGCTGTCACTGAACGTGTGTTCAATCTCCGTGTTATTGTTCCCGCTGGCTTCACAGATGAGTCTTCCGTCATGTTTCTCAGTGACCACCAGAGGGAATACTGCCAGTTCTTCAAAGAGTACAGTGTGATAACCAATGAGATCCCCCTCAACGTAAAGCTTGAGGACCACAGACACGTTTGTGTGACTCCAGGGCATTGTACAGGTGAAGTCCTCCACTGAACCTTCTAATGCGGCGGAAGGACCAGAAAGATGAGGTTTGTCAAGCTGAACACCTGACGTGAGAACATCCGCAGATCAACAGAGCATTGACATCCAAAACTCTTCTTTAAAGTGACCAGCTCACCCAAAAACTACAATTCAGACATGCATTCTCTCTCTCAATCTGTGTGTGAGTCTTTCTGCAGTGGAACACGAAAGAAGATATTTTGAGAAATGTCTCAATTGGTTTTGAGTTCACAGTTCTCCAACGATCAACATTCTTCAAAATATCTTCTGTTGTGCTCTGAAGAAGAAGGAAACTCACACAGGTTTGACATGACGTGAGGGTGAAGAAATGGTTGTTGGGTGAACTGTGAGATAATAGTTAGATGGTAAAGTCTGTTACCTGACACTGGACACCAGACAGAAACACCTGCTAAACACACACACACAACATGACAAGAGATCTGTCAACAGATGACATGTACACACATTTAACATGCGTGCAAGAGAATTCTTTTCACCTATGAGAATGAGAAGAGACGCTCTCATCCTGTCTGAAGATCTCCTCAGAGAACATCCAGTCTGCAGAAATCTGAACTGTGAACACACAATAGAAATAACGTCTCTCTGACCGCAGACACAAACATGACACCTGAAAACAACACAATCAGACGTGAGAGAGAACTTACCTGCTTCATGCTCAACAAACAACACGTAACAGTTGTAAACACTTACACAGAGCGAAGCAAACGTCTGACACTACACAGAAGTGATAAACCACACCCTGAACATTCATTCATATGGTCGACACAGATAGGACAAACGCCCCCCACAACAACTCAAACACTTTCAACACTACACTTCTAATAAAGGGAGGCGACACCCAAAAATGACAATTCTTTTAATTTCCTCACCTTCCAGATCTGTATAAATGTCTTTGTTCTGATGAACACAGAGAAGATATTTGGAAGAATGCTCAAAACCAGACAGATCTTGTCCCCCATTGACTCCCATAGTAGGAAAAATACAATGGTAGTCAGAACTTTATGCTGTCATACATTCTTCAAAATATCTTCTTTTGTGATTAACGGAACAAACATAAAAGATAAAGACATTTTTCCAACTATGGGAGTCACTGGGGGCAGAATCTGTCCAAATTTCTTCTCTCCGTTCATCAGAACAAACACATTTATACACATTTTGAAGAACTCGAAGGCGAGTCAATGAAGACAGATTTTTCAGCTTTGGGTGAACTTTCGTTTAAATGATATAAATATCTACAGTATTTACACAGCATTCATTGATTGATGTCTATTATACCTTCAGAACATTCGGCTCATTTAGGAAATAAAAATGAGACCAAGAGATGCAACACAATCTCACAACAGTTCTCACTATTTCATGAGGCAATGATTCATATAAATGTGAATGATGTATGTTCACAGCAGTGATGGTTTGATGCTCCTTCATTTGGGCTATTTTATAATCATTCGATTTGGAGAATTTTGAAACATTTGAGTTAGCCAGCTCATGAAACGCTTACAAATTCCTGTGAGATCAGACTGCCGGATCTGCCACGCGGAAAATCATTGAAATTAAAATCATTGAAATAATATAATTATTGCTCCCTGAACTCTTTGTATGTCACTAAATGACGTAAACATGCATAAACTATGAAAATGTAGTACTAGTATTACTTTATCGGGTTCATAGATCAAACACTGGGAAAATGTGCTTTCTCCTTATATGCCTCCAGGCTTGGAACGCTCTGCAAAGTACAGTCAAATTACAGTCTTTACCACCTCTGGGTACTTTTAAATGTCTTCTGCAATCTGTTTTGCAGACTGTCTTGTATTGTAATTGATTGTCAATGTAACTTTATGTGCGGCCATCTTGACCAGGTCTCCCTGGAAGAAGAGACTGTAAAGTCTAAATGGGATTTTCCTGGCTAAATAAAAACTTGTGGTGGTTGAGAAGAAAGAGACCCCTCATATGATTGTGAAGCGCTTTGGGTTTACAGCGGTACATAATGAAGCACTATATCAATGCCTCATTCAGAGTTCAATGAGGGAAATCTCAATACATGTTTTTGATGTACTTCCTGATTTGGTTTTTTAATGGATCAAATATTTTTTCTAGAAACATCTGTTAGAAATATATTTCTTGATATATAAAATTCACACAATTACAATATAACAATACTTCTATGTCAAAGTGATTCTCTTCTGAAACTCTAATGACAGAGACATTTGGGAGCTTTCTGACTCCTTTCCTCCTTTTCCATTGTTCCACATTTAATCTCATTGACATTTAGAGGAGAAATAACTGAGATTTTAAAGAGATGTTGGCTGTGATTCGTCTTCCGTTTGGTTCGAGTCACATGTGTCTGCTGTAGTGACTGATGCGAGGACATCTGCTCTCTTCCCTCCAGATGTTGAGATGAACGGAAAACAAACACATGTTCTTATTACCACAGACACAAACTGAAGGGACTTTATTCAGTGAATGACTCAACACATGCACCTCTAGACCTCTAATCCCACAACCAGAGATTTCATTTCTAGACTTTGTGTTTCAAGACAAACATCAGCTCCTGGAAGTCCTGAATCTCTGTGATGGACAGAAGAACATTGTTTACCGCACACACCTTTTATCCAACAAAAAAAACTTGTATTCCAGACTTCATACAGGTATACTCACATTATCAGGTCAGTTTGATGGACTTCTTCTGACATGAGAAGAAAAAACAGAATGTGATGAAAACGTCACTTATAGAAAGATGGTCAAATGGAAGCAAGAACTCACGGTTACTGCGGTGTGTCTCAATGCCACTGCTGCGGTTCCACAGGAGACAAAACGTTCCTCCAACTATCACCATCGACAAGAACCCACAGAAAACCAATGCCACCATTTCCATGGGCATGACTCTGAAATCTGCTGAAAAATACATGATCGTGACTTTCAAACCTCATACATGTCAACATCTGTCTGTGTGCAGTAAACACACTTGTGACTTGTAACTTTTGAAAACAATGATATCTGCCTACCTGTCTTCTGTATGTGGATTTCTGAACTCTCCAGCCACGTTGAGTTGTGGTTAAAACTGTCCCTCACGGCACACTGGTAATATCCAGCGGTCACGGCGGTGATGTGTGTGATGATGAGAATCTGAGCGTGTTGAGCGAGAGCGTGAGAGTCGCTCTCTGCTGGTAGAGATGTGTGATTCAGAGACCAGGAGAACGCTGGAAATGTTCCTCTGCCCGGGACACATCTCAAACGGGCCGCTGTCACACCTCCATCAGCATCATAGAGGTACGTCACCATCACCTCCACAACGCCCCCTACTGGAACTGATGTCAAATCCATTGAGAACACATGAAGGTTAGTCGATTTACTGATGAACTTCACTCGCAAAACTAACAGATATAAATCATCTTCCAAACATCACAGAGTCCAGCGGGTCATGCTCGACCCGAAGAGGCAGAATGACTCCTTTAGAGGAGTTTCGTTTAAGGAGAAGTTCACCTTCATGAGGACAATTCTGTCCTCTGGTCATTTTAACGCTGTGTGACTTTCTTTCTTCTGCAGAACACCGAAGAAGATATTTTGAAAAATGTTGGTAACATCTCCTCATTCACTTCTATTAGATGGACACAAAACCAATGCAGGTGAATGGGGGGCTGTAAACAACATTTTTCAAAATATCTCATTTGTGTTCTGAACAAGAAAGAATGTCACACAGCTTTAAAATGACCAGAGGGCGAGTAAATGAGTAAATGATGACAGAATTTTCCTTGTGAGGGCGATCTAGTCCTTTAAGACATCAGTTAATAACATCTTATTCATAATTACAATATGTATCTGCGTGGTCTCTATAAAGAAAAACTGAAGAAATGATCAGAAATCTTTGTCATCAATCTTTGTCTTGTCAACAGATAGAAATCAAGTTTTCTGATCATTTCTTCAGTTTTCGACAGAGCCGTTCACAGACCAGCGGCAGGGAGGAATATTATAACTGTGACACACCCACTGCCAGACTGACAGGATCAGACGTGAGCTGTTGTGTTTCTGTCTTGGCTTTACATCGAGCGGCTGTAATATTCCCACGCACAGAGACGGGCTGAAGGAACCACGCGGTCAGTGTAGAGACCTGCTTCTCTTGAATCTCCACCTCGTCCAGCAGCAGGAGAAACGTCAGCGGAGGACTTCCACGCTCCACAGCGCAGCTGATGTTAGCCAGCAGATCAGACCCGTCACACAACACTGTGAATGTCAATCTGGGTGACGAGATGAATTCTGTGAATCATAAAGATTCATCCTTACATTGGTACTGGAGATACTCGAGGCTTTCTTCAGTGAACACACAAGAAGATATTTTGAGAAATGTCCATACAACAGAAGTCAATGTGGTTCGGTGTTCTTCTTCCAAATATCTTCTTTTGTGTTCCGCAGAAGAAAGAAACTCACACAGGTTTGAAATGACATGAGGGTGAATAATAGATTTGTATTTTTCTCTCATCACGTGACGTTTGTTTGGATTGACAGAGAACATGAACGTGACGCTGAAGTGATGAATTCTTACTCTTCACAACGACTTCCAGATTTCTGCTGCTGGAATATCTTGTGTCGTCATCCATTTGGTTTTGGGCCGTGCATGAATATATCCCAGCATGCTGTTCACCTGCCCTGTCCACCGTCAGTGTGCTTTCTGACAGCCGGTTTTGTACGTTGGGTGATGATGTCACTTCCTGCCTGTTATGATACCACATGAAGGACAGATGTGTTCCTCTGGAGGCGAAACAGCGCAGGACGAGTGGTTCTCTCTCATAGATGACGGGTGGATTGGGCTTTGAAGTCACACTCGTACCCTGCACAGGGACTAACACACATTCATTCAGTTTCCACAAGCTTCTGAATTTGATGACACATGTAAATGTTCCTGACACTCGGCTGCCATCATGGAATGAGCAACATTTCATAGAAACACAAGCTGATGCATCGACCATTGAAGATTATATCATATATGGAGATGGTGGGCTAGTGGGTTAAACCACTGAACTGGTAATCAAAAGGTTGCTGGTTGGATCCCAGCAGCCACCACCAGTGTGTCCTTGAGCAAGACACTTTACTCCATGTTGCTCCAGGGGGATTGTCCCTGTAATAAGTGCACTGAAGTCGCTTTGGATAAAAGCGTCTGCCAAATGACTAAATGTAAATGTAAATATCAGTTGAAAGCGCTGTTTTGATTCTTTGTTTATTGTATAAGAGAATATAGAGATAAATGAATGAATGAAGTATGAGAGCTGTAATGTTATATCACATCTCATTTCACTTACTCACTACTTGTAAGTGTACAGTGTTGCTTTGGCCGCCTGTGGTCAGTCTGCAGTAGTATTTGCCCTTTGACTCCTCCGTGACCTTCAGGCTGAATGTGACCATGGTGTTGACCTCTGTGGTAACCAGATATCCATCATCTTTTCTGAGTTCATAGGTCAGAGGTGAAGTCCAGCCCGGAACCTCACAGTGAAAGTGAACTCGAGATCTCAGATAGGCCCGGCTGGGTCCAGACAGAACCGGCTGAAAGTGAGATCTACCTGCACGCACGTGACTGATGTTAATGAGTATATACACGACATATTCATGTATTTCACTAATCATCCTTTCTTTCAATTTACTCATTTGCTATGTAATAATTTGTCCACAAAAACATTATAAATTAGTTTTGAATTTTTTTCATTTGGGAATAGTGTTTTTTATCTTTATTACGTGGTGACGTCATTTCTGGAAAGGCCGCGCTGCGTACTGAGTCGGATCGCTTGAGCGTGCTGAGGAGACGTAAGCAGTTAGCGGTTCTTTCTCAGTATATGTGTGTAAAAGTTCCTAAAAGTTTGATTAAGCCAATTGTATGTCGTTCACAGTGTTATGTATGTATCAGGAAGTGTTTTAGAAATGAATGGATTGTATTTAATGGTTTTATTACCGAGTACAGTGGTTTGAGTATATGTGTGCGAGCCAATAAAACTTTTTTAACGTTTTATAAAATGTTTTTAACTGATTAAATAACTGTTTTTAATCTGTGCAGGTGAGAAAGTTTTTTATGCTGCACTCTTTAATCCATCCTGTTATGGTTATATCTGTTCTGTTTCTCATTGTATTCATTTAGTATCGATTTGTTGATCCTTCATTTCATGATTTATTTAAATTAGCTGCAGGAGATTATTTTCTATGTGTAGATAAGTGTTTGTAACGATTCATTTTGCACTTCGTGTGTTTAGGCGTTTTCTCTTGGCGTGTATTCAGATCGCTTTGAGCCTGCTGAGGAGAGGTGAGAAATAGGGGTGGGCGGAGAAAAAGGATCGATCCTAAAGTAAAAACATCAACACTAGTGTGTTTTTACAACAGATTTTATTTATTTACTAATGCAGCTAATAATTGTTTAAAATAAAGAAGAACTATTTATTTCCCATACACCTAGTTTTGCAAAGGTTGCTCATCTCTGCCCTGCTGTGTTGTTTTGTAGTCCGCTATCACGTGACTCAGCAGGCACGCGCACGCAGACGCAGCTGCAGCCAGCGAACAGAATAAAAACACTGCGAACTGCGATGGCAGTGGGCCTTTGGGGGTAAAAAGCCAAAGATTAAAAGTACTTTATTATTTAAACACTTTATTTACTTTTACTTTGTTTCTCAAACAGTTGTGTGCTCTTTCTTTATAAATTCACTTCTAAAATGTAATGAAAAGGAAATTTAATTTGTTATATTATTGTGTCTAGACTTAACACTGAACAAAAAAGGAAAAGCAGTTTTAAAAGCTTTGTTTTTCAGTAATAATTTTGTGAACTTTGTTTTTTTAAAGCTAGAGAAGTAGTAATAGGATAGAGAGAAATTGTTTTGTTATATATCGTTTTCTGTTCTGTTAATATGTTATTGTTACTATTTGCCAGTAATAATTTGGTGCTAAATTCATGCTTGCAAATTCAATTATAGGACTTAATAACTAAATAAATATTTATTTCGTTTAAATTACGTCCCGTGTTTTAACATCTACATGATTAATTAGCCTATAGGCAATATTTTAGTGCTCATGAAAGTAAATGTAAATTCAAGTGAATGCTTCTAAAAGTATTGGTATCGGTATAGATATCGGATCGATACCAAATTTTACAGTATCGTCCACCACTAGTGAAAAATCACAGACGAAACGTTTTCTTATGCTGTACTCTCTTTAATCCATCCAGCGTCGTCTAAAGTAATAAAATCTCCATCAGCAACAGTGCCGGTTATCCCTTGTCTTCTATTACACAACGCAGAGCTCGAACAGTCGCCAGAATTGGGCCGGTTACACAAACAGGTTAAAATAAACACATCAACACACACAAAATGCGTTATATTTGGTTTGTTTAGTTTCAGTTTGTTTGTGTTATTAATAAAAAAAATTGGCGCATTAAAAAGACTTCACAGTCATTGTGTGGGTCTATCGCAGTTTCTTCATCATCAAACAAAACTCATCCAATCAGAACAGTGTAAGAATGATCCGTTTAAATAATATTTAAAAGAATGAAACGTACCAGTTTGTGTCACAAGACCCGTTGAAACTGAAACGCAACAGAAAACGGCAGTGAATTAACATGACGTGAGAATCATTACTGTCTCATCAAGGCTTTACTGGAGTAAAAATATGAGAAGGCTAAACTAACAACACATTTATTTAATCATTTATTTATTAGATATTATTTATTAGAATGATCTTGCTTGCTCTATAAACACAATGCAGTGGGCTGTGTTTTACCATTTTGTGATTTTCTTATTTGCTCCTGTAAAGCTGCTTTGGAACAATGCACATTGTGAATAGCGCTATATAAATAAACTTGAATTGAATTAAACTTACCAACGTGTGACATAAAGAGGAAATAAACGCTTTCTTCCATTCTACAGATCTTCACTCATATAGCACATGGTGAGTCTTGTCAGTGCGTGCGCTCGTGTGAGAGAGCTCGAGGCAGCATGTGTGTGTGTTTTTCAGAGATAACTGTTTACAGCTGCACATGACAATCGTGTACACACTAAAATGCTTTATTTAAAAAACATACAAACATAACAGGATTGCAGAAATTGCTGTATAAAACTGATTAAAGTGAACGCGTGTTAGAGAGGAAAAGAACAAACAACACTTTGGAAGTCGACATGATCAGACTCATATTATATAAAGTCTGATCTGAGATCAGTCATTTCATGCATCAGTGTTGTACATGTCTGTTGCGTGGTGTCTTCTGTCGTCTCATCGTGTTGTGCTTCTTCGCCAGAAAGCGTTTATCAGAACTGCACTGTAAGAGAAATAAACAGCCCGTTTAAAACTGACCTTCAGACGGATTTTACATTCACTGTTTATATCATTTTGTATTTATAAAACAAGTAAATGTTTTGTTTAATTGGGTACATTGTGTGTGTTACAGGAATGACGAGGGCTTCCCTCACTCACCATCACCAACATCTCCTTCCATCTCTCGATGGCTTTACTGTTTGCTCGTCCGCGAGACATGTATGACGTCAGTATGACCCTGTGAGGTAGAAGAGAGCAGGTCAGGAGAACACGCAGTCAAACATTTGTGTTTGTGATCTGTGTGTTGTGCATGTACACATGTTCTTACATTTCAGCCAGTATGAGAGCGAACGCGAAGGCATTAGATGTGACGTAACTGATGATGCTCTGCGCAAGAGCGGGCAGCGTCTCTACACACTCAGCCGTCACATTAAACACACTTCTGTTGCCTTCAAACGGACCGCAGCCGCCCGGAACAAACCTGAACAAGAGCTCGACTTTAATATAGACGATAAACATCTGTCATTTTACTTTATTAGTGATAACAAACACCTGTTGATGTTGACACCCAGAACTATGACAGACATGAAGAGACCCAACATCAGAGTGAAATGAAAGAGAACCGATGAACTGGCCACCCGGAATATTCTCTGAGCCCGGACACAGCAATGTATTAATGTGAACTGAGAGAGAGAGAGAGAGAGAGATTAAAGAATAGAGTCACTGTTTTATAATCTGTTGTACTCCAGACCGGTATCAAGACCACTTTTTGATGGTCTTGTTTCGGTCTCACGTGTCTTTGGTCTCGGACTTGGTCTAGATACACTCTGGTCTTGTCTTTGTCTCAGTTTTGGTGGTCCTGACCACAACACTAGTTTCTGAACACTCATCAGTCACACAAACCTTCTTGATGTACAGGAGCAGCAGAAGCCGGACGGCGCTGATGGCGGGAAGCAGGGGGCAGTAGAACACACCCACCCACGTGACCGTCTGACTGTTCACCAGATCCAAAACATTAGAGGAGATATCAAACTGAGGCAGACCTAACTTCTGCTTCAGCCACAAACATCTCTTCACCAATAACCTTCACACAGACAGAAGAATGTTATAGCTCACAGCTCAGGAGATTGAATGACACTCAGTTGTGTCGCAAATGAGAGTGTGAGTGTTGAAAGGGAGGAGAAAAATAAATGCAGATTGAATCTGGATTTGAGCTAATTTGATGAAGAAAGTTATGTGATCAATAATATTGACTTTTGATTGCAAACTTGACAAAGAAATCTGTGCCGAGTCTCAAAATCTATTTTTCTTTGGATCTCATTGACGTCTGTGAGAACTAACAGAGATACTGAAGACATCTCATCTGTGATCTTATGGAGAGTGATTCCTGCTTTAGGTTTTATGTGGTTTCCATGTTTTATTGAACTACAGTAAGCTAGTTTTGATTTTCTTTGGTCTTATGTGAGTCTAGTTGGGGTTTTTGAACTGACACAACAGAAGCCATAATGAAGTTAAGAGTATTTAAAGAAGTTCTCACATCCTCGGGTAGGCCACACAGAACACGCTGAAGAAACTCTCAAGGAAGTTAAAGACTGTGAGTTTGTACATCTCCTTCCCGAAGGCGTTCTCTGCGCACTGAAACAAACACACAAACAGAAAACTGCTGAAAGTGTTACTTACTTTATTTGTTACTTTTATGGATTTCTCTGAGGCTATTATCCAAATCCACTTTCATCGCATGATACTATACATTTGTATCAGAGTACCTGCAATCCCTGGGATCCAACCCATGACATTGGCGTTGCTAGCGCCACGCTATAACCACTGAGCCACAGAAAAGTTCTGAGGTGTTTCTCATAGCTGAGAGTGTTTGTGTTTATACAGAGACATACAAACAAGAAAACAAACCTTGTGATTAGAATCCACTGATTTGATGAAAAAGAACAGATAGATGCCCAAAGACGCCAGCTTGAGAAAAATACTCCTGCACACACACACAGTTCTCAGTTAGTACTCATGTAACACACTTCAGAGGTCAAAGGTCACAAGCAGTCTGACCTGATCAGAGTGAGATTCAGCTGTGTAGCGTGCGAGAAATCTTCAAATTTTGACATCTCACTGAAGATCTGCGGCAACACATAGTTCACTATCGTCATGGTGACTGGAGGAAGATACTCCAACAACAGTGATTGAATCCAGTCAAGGTTCTGATACTGCGAGAGAGAGTGAGAGAGAGAGAGAGAGGCAGAGAGAGAGGCAGAGAGAGAGAGAGAGAGAATGAAAGAGAGGCAGAGAGAGAGATGTGATAATGGTATTATTTAGAGGGGTTTCTATTTTAATTTTTCAGGATTTCGTACCTTCTGTGACACAGTGATGGTGTGATGAATGAGAATAAAGGAACCGGCCAGGAGAAGCAGCACAAGGATGTTGAGAACGACCCGCAGGAGGATGAGCTGAATCCAGTGCTTTATCGTTCGCTTCTGGACGTCCTCATGAAACTTTTGCTCTTCCAGATCCATCTTCAGATCGTCGCTGATGAATGTGTGTTTCAAAGCGGCTGCTTTTTCATTCTGAATGCTGAAGTCCCATCCACAGAAGACCTTATAGCTCAAGTTCGAACTGAAGCGATTTCCGGTCAACCGCACGTGTTTGTAGCCCACCCCAGTTCTGAAGAAATGAGCCGCAGCGTCACTGAGAGACCCTCAGGATTATATGAGAAAGACTTCTGTCATCATTTCTGTTCTTCACACTTCTGTTCTTCTTCTGAACATGAACGATGATGATTCGCTGCGCTTAAGAAATCGTGTTCAGCTGAAGAAATGAAGTGTTGTGGAACGTCATGAGGGTGAGAAAATAAAGAGAGGAGATCTAACCTGTGGACCACCATGATGATGCTGAGGAGGAGGACTGACATCATGCTGAGAAGAAAGAGAATGGGAGTGTTCAAACAAGGGAAATCAAGAGAGCCGCGTGTGTAGAAGCTGTGAAACACCGGAGAGTAAGACCCTTCAAGAACACCCTGGAAAACACAAAAAAGGAGATTGAGAACTTAGGAGAAGAGAAGGAACGAGTTAAAACCGGCTGGAGATGACAGAGAGACATAAACCGACTCACTGATCCTACGAAAATGTCTTTGAATCCAAATGTCTGATTGCTCACAAGTTTCTCTAGAGGAAGAGAGACATGAAGGTGGTGATGTTGATGAGCGCTAACTCTCTAATGTTAAACTCAAGTCTCTCGGCCGTCTCACCTGTGAACATCAGTGTCGGTGTCAGCACAGATCCACCGATGATCACACAATACAACACATTCAAACAGAACAGATATCGCAGAAACACAAAATAAGCTTTGACTCCAACGCCGAACTGACCTGCGGAACAAAACACAACATCATTCACGACCTCGTTCATCTGCGGCTCACAAACTGAGCTCGGACATCTCAAGTTTATTGAACGCTAAACATTTCTTGTCACTTTTACTCTCATCCAGATGATTTCCCATCAACGATCTACATTCGTGTACACCTCCAGACTCTTACACGTGAAACATCTGAGACCTCCATCACAACTCACCTTCGATCTTGTGCAGTGTGTGTCTCCATAGCAACAGTCCCGACAACGCCTTGCTGATGTCCTCCTTCACACGCCGTCTGGTGATCTGTTGTTTCTGCCTCCATGAGTCCCAGCTGCCAGCGGGATGTTTCTGTTGCCATCGCTCAGCTCTGTTTCACACAGTTGGTGTACGAGTTAAATCACCCGTGTGTCACTTAGTAAAAGTGTTCTCAGGTCAGATGTGTTACCTCTCGGAGCGGATGTGTCTCTTGATCTTCATACACACCAGAAGAGCTTGTGGTGGTACACTGCTCTCCAGCATCCGCCGCTCATCATCCGGATGAAGGTCGTGTTGCTGTTGTCGGTGAGCCTGTGAGCTGGGTAACTGTGCAAAGATCTCAGTGTGATGATAGTCGCACGACTCACTGGACTGAACTGAGCTCACGCTCTCATCTGAACACACAAACACACAACATAAAACACTCCAGTGAACTTCACAACACCGCCAATGTGCTTTTACTCTCTACTGATGTGATACCCAGCCAGCACACATACGTCTGAAAGACGTCTGCTAAAGATCTGGAAAACATCTGCTGTGTAAACATCTGCTTAAAATCTCAGAAAGAGCTGTTGGACATCCATTCTGATTCATAAACATTTTACAGACATCTTCTAGAGGTCTATATGACATCTGACAGCAGACGTTTACAGGTCGTATTGTAGATGAGCAAACTATGTATTGCAGACGTCTTCCAGATGTAAATGGAACAATTTTCTGAGAAAATGTCAACCTTACCACGAAAAAAAAAAATTGGTTTTACCAGCGGTTTTTACTCTGGTAACAGCACAGAAATCATCATTCGGTTGCTCAAATCTCTCTTCAAACTTGTAAAGTATTCTTTTATTTTTAGTTCATGATTTTTCATAGCCAGGTAAGAGCCATTTTCAGGATTGTCACATCCATAACACTTCATATTTCTCATAAATGGACACATGAAAATGAATATAAAGAAACTATTTGATGTTCTATAAAGAGGCATCACTTCTCCATTCATTGGGTATTATTGCTTCAGGATTGTGTATTTTATTTTACAGAAATCCTACAAAGTTCATCGTCTCCCAAAAGACGCATCCTTTTTCTGTCCCCTTTTTTAAATCGTTTTTTTTGATAGACTGACAATTTCCTGATGTTATAGAAATATATACAGATGCTTCAATATAATCGTAAAAAATTCATTCTCTGATTAATTTTGTGTCTCGTCCATAACGCTGGAATGTAGTGTGGTGTCAGGACAATAAGCTTAAACAAGACACATAAACACACGCTCACAGATACTTCCTGTTACACAAACATAGCGCACAGATACGTCTGCTAAAGATCTGTAAAACAACTTCTGTGTGAAAACATCCGATTAACGTTTTAGAAAGTTTTAAGTACAACTGTTATTCAGCAGCCGTCTCAGAGACGTATTGTAGATGAGCAAACAATCACAACTGCGTCTTGCAGATTTAAATACAGACCCCACCCAGATGTGTGAGTGCTATCAGGGGTTGTTTCACGAATCTGAGAGGAGTGATGAATTCTGACAACACAACACACAAGACGCAAGCAAAACCTCTGGTCAAAATCTGAGGAAAGAGCTGCACATTCACACTGAACACATCAATGATGCTGACGATCATAATCATTCGCTTTATTCCTCTGACACAACAAAGACTGTTACATCATCACCAACAAGCACGATCACAACAACATACACAAGCCTTTGTGTTTCAAACAGGTACTGTACCTGATATGAGTCTCTGGAAGTGTGGTGTCCCTGGTTCTTCCTCCTCCATCATGTGTCCTCACAAACACACACACAGCTCCACGACTAAAACGTTGTCGTTCACTGTGTGCTCTTCTGAGAAGACCAGGCATCACTGCAGGAAGTCATGTGATGAGTGGGTGTCACTCAAAATCATGAAGAACATCTTAACACAAGAGTTGAGTCTGGAAATCTAAGCGACAACATTCTCTTTCAATAGTCACTGACGTACACATTTCTGAACAGAAGATGCTCGTGAGATGTCATACATTTACATTTATTCATTTGGCTGATGCTTTTATCCAAAGTGACTTACATTGCTTTATCCTATACATTTATACATAGGTATTTGCAATCCCCTGTGATCAAACCTTCCGTTGTTAACGCAATGGTCTTACCACTGAGCTACAGGAAAACTTGAATTGTTTATATACAGAACAAGTTGTAAATACTATAAGCCTGACAGAAAACATTTTGTCAGTTAAAAGAGGAAGGTTTATCTTCGGTTATTTGGGTTCAAACTTGTCTCTTAAATACCCCTCAAAACACACAAACACATACACACACATCCTCTCTCTGGGTTCAGTGTGTGAAACAACAACTTCCTCATTTCCTCTAACACAAGAACAGACCAAATGGGTGAAGAGACACACAAAACTTTCATGTCAAACTGTCACAAACCACCAGATCTCACTCATATCTCTGTTTATAGACAGAATGAGTTGAAATGGAGAACAATCGAGATCTCTATGTTTCTCCTCCAGAGTCTTCAGTTCTGTGTGTAAAGTCTCACAATCTTCTCGTCATTCTTTCTTTCTGCTCATAATTTGATTCATGAGTCAGTCTGATTCGTGAACTGAATCTCAGCTGCTGCCGAAGTTTCAAACGACTCCCAGCTGTGAATTGTATCAAAGCCTTTTCGTAATTCTTCACAGGATTTTAAACTAAAATTGTACTTTTTACTAATAAATTACACATTTAATGCTATAACATGAGAGAGAGAGAGAGAGAGAGAGAGAGAGAGAGAGAAAGAGAGGGAGAGAGAGAGAGAGAGAAAGAGGGAGAGAGAGAGAGAAAGAGGGAGAAAGAGGGAGAGAGAGAGAGAGAGAGAGAGAGAGAAAGAGAGGGAGAGAGAGAGAGAGAGAAAGAGGGAGAGAGAGAGAGAGAGAGAAAGAGGGAGAAAGAGGGAGAGAGAGGGAGAGAGACTTCACGCCCCACCGGAAAGCGCTTCGCACTTTGTCCAACTCGTGTGCGAATTGTTCTTTAGAACCGAGTGATGATTCATATGAACTGAATCGCAGAGCAACGACTCTTGCGGACTGTGAGGGAGAGAATCAGCGGTCTGAATCTAAAACAGATGAAACGTGTCATTTAATGTCTAAATCACACGAAACCACGCTGAACTAAAACATGAATACCGCGCAGACTTCTGTGAGCGCTGCTGATTAAAGGTTCATTGTGAATCGTTTCTTGAAACCGGTTTTTTGGACGATTCACAGGAATGTTTGAGTCTTTCGTCACTTCTTCGTTGTTGTTACACGCAGAGGCGTTTTAGTCAGACGAGCGCGGTGAGTAACGACTCTTATTTATTTATTTATTTATTATTCAAGCTGATCAAAGCATCGATGAACTACATGATTAAAAGTTGTTATGTGTTTTAAAACGAGAAATAATCAGGGGAATGAAACTTCCGCTGGTGTGAACGATGAACATTTTGTGTTGTTTTAATACGGTGATGCATGTTTAAGCGGTTGTTGTGTTCCTGTCATCTACACAAACTTAACTGCAAACTGCTTTGACTCCTAAACAAACATGTTCCCTTTCTAGCGGACAGCTGTAGGGATCAGTGCACCTCTCAACACACAGACAACACTTCAAACTCTTTGTCTTCATGTGTGTTGTGACTGTTACACGTACTGTGTGAACTCTCGTAACATTCATTGAAACTGTTGTGTAATCAATCTCATAACCGCACCATAGTAACTATTAAAGTGTACTACCGTGTTTTTCGTCACGTGACGTGTTTCCTGACTGCAGGTGTTTGTGTCATGTTGTCATTTGTTGATGTTGCTCTTGAACATCACACATGTTGTTTAGAATGGAAGCACGGACACGTGCGTGAAGAGGAATGTTTTCTGTTGTGTAGTTTGGGATTGTGTGGAAGTGTTTGGATCAGTGTCTGTTGGTATTTTACCCAGCATGCATTGAGGCCGGTAACAGAGGTCATTGGGAGTGAACACAACCAGATTCTCTGTTGTTCTGTTTCCAGATGTGTGAATGTGAGTTGTGTGTGTGTGTGTTTGTGTATGTGTGTTGGGCTTGTGTTTGCTCCTCTTATTCTGGGCTGCTGAGATCAGATGTTAGGATGCTCTTTTTGGGTGCCGTTGCCGTGGTGAACGGTAATATCGGAGCTCCATTGATGATGGCTTCTTACAGTCGTGGATCGCACACTCAACCCAGGACTCAAATCAGCTGTTCTGAAACAAAACTCGTAGTTTGTTGTTTATAAGTAAACCAACTCTGAGTTCAAGGTTTAACCTACAGTTGGTTGAACCTTCTTTTTGAAAAACACACACACACACAGTGATGTGTTTTTCCACACTATCATCATGATATGAATCCTGTGTGTGATATAAATTAGAATGATTAAATTGTTGATGATGCATTTCCTGCTACGGTTTCACATCACACTGCTGCATTGAGAGAGATAGTCATCCATTTCTTTTTATTGACTCATAATGTGAAAGCGTCGAACACACACATGTGTCTCTTGAGGGTTAAAGGGCTTTTATGGAAATCTTTTGACGTGTCTTGTGACCGCAGACTGAAGATGTTCCTTCACCCACTCACTTCATCTCTTACATGAAACCAGTTGATCTCAGAAAGCTGACGACTTAAGGTGTGTTAGTTTGTGTTCATGTATTTCATGACGCCGGTCCCCAGGTTTAAACCCTGAATCAATGAAAACTCATCATGTAGGCGCTTGAACGTAAATGACATCAGCATGGACCGATAAAGACGTGTGTGTTTCTCTAGAAGCACAAATATGAGGAGTTTAGAGAAAGAGCGACACGTTTGTGTCTGAAAGTTAATGACATGATGATGATTTTACACCACAGATTATTTTTATTGTCTGGAGGAGAAAAACAATAATAAAATTTGATTTGAAAATAAAAAAAGTCACGTCTGGGAAAGTATTGATGACAAGCCAATAAAGTAAAATAAATTAAAACTAAATCAAATTAAAAAGCAGTTACCTCTAAATAATATTCAGATGTAACCCAACGTTCAAAAGCTGTCTTTGCTGAGATTAACAAAGCTTTATTCACAGTCAAAGTGCAGTAAGTGTATGGCTTTGTGGTTTTTGCCTTTATCTGTAGTAAAATAAGGGCGAAGTGGAAACATCACTGAAGTGCTGAATAATTCAAATGGGCTTTTTATCGTATATGAATCGGAGTAATAAAATAGACATGTTTCTGAGTGTAGATTGACTGCACTGATGAATTAATAACTCGTTGTGACCTCACAAAGTACATTTGGTTTTCACCAGGGCTTTAAAGTCACCATGAAATGGATATTGAGATTGAGTCCGACGCCTTCTGAAATGAGATAAAAAGAAGCGGTGGGCTTTATGTTGCCCTTCCCTCTTTGATTGGTTTGGTGTTAGTTGGTCATTACAAAATGGAGGCAGATTTGATTGCCAGTTCACAGCCTCTTGTGGAGGGGCGGGTGAAGATGTCTGGCCAATGGACAGTCACTATGGCTCCACCCCTTTTTGTTGGTGATGTCATGTGATGTGGAGCTTCATGCTTTTGAATAAAGATCACAAGTGCAAATGAATTGAAATAATAATGGTGTGCGGTGCATGGATGAGTTATTTATAATAATCACTGCAACACCGTGTAAAACACACAATATTCCTGTTTGATTTTGATTCCAAATTTGTCATCATTTAATCACTCTCAAGTTGGTCCGAACCTGTGGACATTAGTTTGTTCTGTTGAACACAGAAGATATTTGGTAGCAACTGACATTTCTGGGGCACCGTTGACTTCCCTAAAAATTGTTCGGCGATAGAAAGAAATGTGTGCAGGTTTAGACCAAGTTGAGTAATTCATGTCTTGCTGATCATCCCTGTGACAACACAACCTTCTGCTTTACCCCACGACACCACAGTTCACTTGAATTAAAATGAAAATGTTGTGAACTTGAACTGAAGTAATGTTAGAGCGAGTGGAAGGCTTGAAGGCAGTGGTGTGTGTTTGAGTTGTTTGTTTAGTGAAAATGCTTTTGTTGGTGTGCTGAAAGGTTTTGAGCGGACACACCTTCAGTTCCATATCACTGTGTGTGTAGATACAGACCTGCTGTGACATGATGAAGCTGAAATTCTTTCTTTCTTTTTGTGTGTGTGTATAGCAGTAGCAGCAGCATGACGGCGGTCCGTGTTTCTCTGACGGGTTCATGAGTCGTGACACAGATCATGGCCACAGGAAACAGTTTTCAGTCTCCTCATCGGATCATTGATCTGGAGTAAGTCACATTTACTGTCTTTTACTCTGTTATGATGTCACTAATGAGTAATTACATGTGCTGTTTCACCATTCCCTATTCTCGCCCTTCCTGTGTTCAGCGCGTGTGTGTGTGTGGACTTGGTTTATATATGTTAGTGGGGACCTAAACCTGAATGCACACCAACTCATCAGGCACAAAAGCTTATAAATTATACAGAAGCATCATTTTGAAAATCTAAAAATGCAAAAAGTTTTCTAGGATCTTTAGGTTTAGGGGTTGTGTTAGGGGATAAAATATACAGTTTGTACAGTATACAACTCATTACGCCTATGGACTGTCCCCACAGAGATAAAAAAACATACGTGTGTGTGTGCATGTCCGTTTTGTGGTATGTGTGTGATGGTGTGTTTGTCCGTTTGATTTTTAGATTTCAAAAACGTTTATACATGAACAGGGCTCTAGACTCTTTTTCACACTGGTGACTCTGGTGTGACACACTTTCTCAGTTGGTCGCATTAACTTACAATTTGGTCGCACACTTTTAATAGTAATCCTATTGACCTCAGGTGAAGTGTCATTCTGTTAACTCGTCACTCAGTCTTTTAAAATAGTCGACTACAGACTGTTTCATATTTGCAGTTTACCACTTGCGTGCCCAATAAATCCAAAATAAATGCAAAGAAACTTTGTAACTTTGTTTTATATTCAAGTTGTATATGATGTATTACTACACATTGTCATCAATAAACATAAAATACCAAATGGTACTAACCCTCTTGTTGAATGGTCTCTGGTCGCTTGTGTTCTGATGTGTTTTGAGGGACTGATTTGATGGGTTTCAATCAGTGAGTCTCGTGAGTTCAGTGTTTGACATAAGAGTTGTTTCATCAAAAAGAATCGGTTCAAATGAGTCAGTACATCGCATATCAGATATTAGCGGACACTGCAATAGTATGTTAGGACATCGGAAAAGATAGAAGTTAAATATCAGAACACAATCAGAACTTTGAAGTCCGTCCCCTTTAGGACCCGAGTGATTCTATTGGCTGAATAAACGTCTATTTGGGCACTCTTTTAGCGCCTGGTTGCAGCTCTTACAAAATAATATCATGATACATGTCACTACAACTTTACTAAAATTACCATTAACATCTTTTACATTAAGTGCTTGCTATGGAAGTATGTATAAGAGGCTATAGGTAGTGAAATCAAACGAATCTCGTTCTTACTGTTTAAGTTAGCTTACATATCAACTAGCTTAGCATAGAACTACGTGTTTTTTTAGTGTTATCGAGTACAAATTTTAAATACAACAAAATGGCATCAATAACTATACAAAGAAAACTAATCTGGTATGTAAGGCTCAACACGGTAGATCCACATTATTCCCAGACAAATAGAACTGTGTGGTTAGCTAGGGCTCGTGATAAGAAGCTAGACTAGCACTTACCAAACATTCACACAAATAAGAACTTTTGTACCAGTTGGGGTCCTAACCCTTTCCTGTAGCTCAGTGGTAAGAGCTTTGAGTTAACAATGCAAGGTCGTGGGTTCAATCCCAGGGGACTGCACATACTTCGAAAACAAAATGTTTAGGAAAATGCAATGTAAGTCACTTTGGATAAAAGCGTCTGCCAAATGCATAGATGTAAATGATAATGGCACTTAATGCGAGGGGGCACTCGGTCTGTGCAACACATAGTGAGGTCAAACACACACTTTAGTTTGGAGACAGATGGTGTACAAGCTCTCTGCTCGCTCTTACCTGCAGTGCACTTATCACAAGCGTGTCATTTACCGTTCATAAATCAAATTAAATGTTCAAGTAAATCTTTTGCGGTGCAAAACTTAGTTTAACATACTACACCAATGCGACCCTGCGTAGTTTTACCTCGCAAGTTAGAATAAATGATCGAGTTTGCGAACATTTTGGTCTCAGTCTAGAGATCTGATGAATTCAAGCGTCTGTCTCTGGGTCCGTTTGGATCAATGCACAATAAGCCTTACATGATCATGTGATCACAGTTAATGGTGATGTCATCACTGGTTCATTTCCACTTTCTTTGTTATCGATGGAAGTTTCTCATTGTGTTATGATGTGTGATGTGGTTTTACATTTATTGCTGTTATTCATATTCTACTGAGATTGATCTCACAGAAATATCATGACGTGTGTGTGTTTGTGTGTTTCAGGAGTCCGGCTGATGAAAACGGTGTTCACAATTCATTCAGTCAGCTGATTAATGAACAGAATGATGACCTTCATGGTGATGTAATAGAGATGACCGCACTTGACCAGGAGGAGGAGGAGGAGGAGGAGGAGGAAGGTCAGATCTCTCACACAAACACACACACACACACATTGATTTTCTTTTTGATGTCAGTGTGTGATGTGAATGTGTTTCTGCTGTACGTGTCACAGATGATGTCATGGGTCTGGAGGGTCCAGCGTTTCGTCCAGTCACAGAGTTCAGTGACGAACAGCAGCAGACAGATTCTCTGATTGGAGAACGCTGGTCATCTGACACACTCAGAGTTCTCTCCTCTATGCCCAGTCGAACCATTGGTGTGTATGTGTCTCAGATGTTTCTTCTGAGAGTCAGAAATGTGTGTGTCATGAGAGTTTGAGAAGAGATAATGTGTCAAACTGAGCTCACATTTGTCTCATCTGCAATGAAAAGTCAATATAGTGAAGATCTCAATATCAACTCAAACATTTCTCATCTCTACAATCTGCTTTCATTCACACCTCATGATCTATGAGAGAGTTGAAGCTCAGAGAGTTCTCTTTTAATGACATGTCTCAGATGATTCTGTATTTTATTTGTAGAAATTACACACAGATTAATTATCCAGCAAGACTATAGACATTCTTTCTCAGGTGAAATACAGGCCTAAAATGATGTGCGCACCGCACCGCATGCACACAACCCCCCCCCCCCCCCGCCCGCGACGTGTCTGCATTTAAAAGAAAAAACTTGCACGCTCAAAAGACATGAAATGTGAATCGGGCCTCAGGGAACAGTTGTGATACTGAAGATCTCTCCTTGCGCAGGTCGCAGTCGCGGGGCGATCATCTCTCAGTATTATAACCGCACCATGCAGCTGCGCAGACGCAGGCAGAGCAGACCCTCCATCCAGCACTTTCCTCGATCTGCTCGTCCCAGCATCCGTGGATATCGCGTGGAAACAGACGGCACTGGTTTTGAAGAAGGAGGTAAAAAACACAAGCATGTTTGAAACAATCATGAGTTCATGTTGTGTCTTTCCTGCTCATCACGTCTGTTTGTGTGTGTGTGTGTGTGTAGAGAGTAAGAGGGAGCGTTTGGTGAACAATCTTCAGAATCTGTCCGTCAGTGATCGCGTGCGTATGTTGAGAGCGATGCCTCTGTGTCTGGTTGAGAAGAAAGAGCTCAGGTACGCACACACACACACTTCTCACACTATTTATGCTTACAAAATGGCATAGAATGGTGCATAAGTGCGCGATTTGGGACGCACCCATAGCAACTTATTGTACAAAATGATATGAATGCAGGAATGAATAAATACACAAGTACCATCACACAGATGCTGTCTGTTTATTGTGTTTGTGTTCATCAGTGTGTGTGTTGTGTTTTTCAGGATGTTGGCCATGAATAAAGTGGAACACTCTTTGTCTCAGAGTCAAATCCCCTGCTGTAGTCGGTTCAAGTATTACATCATCACTGTGAGTCCATCACATGCATTATGACGTCATCATTCGCCCTCAC
The DNA here is from genome assembly GCA_008369825.1 of Triplophysa tibetana. NCBI lineage: Eukaryota > Metazoa > Chordata > Actinopteri > Cypriniformes > Nemacheilidae > Triplophysa > Triplophysa tibetana. The sequence continues at coordinate 161,617 of CM017911.1, read as the reverse complement.
CGTCTCCTGTAGTCTAGTGCACTATAATGGGTGTCCACCAAAACAACTTCATTCCTCATATGTTACTTCACTCTTTTACCCACAGTGCACTCTGATTGTGCATCTGACACCAACTCATGTTTTCCCACAATGCAAAAAAATCAAACCATTACTGTCTTGTTTTTAGTGAAAATATCTAAAACTTCTTAAATCAAAATAGGATTACTGGATAAGAAAAGTAAGTAAATTTCATTTGAGTTTGAACTAATTATGATTAGGTACCTAATTCAAGTTTATTTTTCTCATCCCATGACAGATTTTTCTGCTTGGTTTTGCCATAAACTTACTTAATTGTTACATTATTTTTCATAAAACAAGATCAAAATCCTTTGGTTGCTTTTCTTGTCAAGTAATTATATTTTGATTTGAGAATGTTTAGATATTAATAATAGAAAACAAGACCAAGACACTTAGTAAGAATGTCATTTTTTCCCATGATGCACTGCAGTCAGCTTGATGAATGTGACGAACAATTAATATTTATTTGAGATGTGTTTATTAAGTAAGAGATAATGTACAGGCAGCCGGTTGTTATCACAGAAATAATCCCCCACAGTGTGATGGAGATGAAGTGGAGGGTCTTGTGTCTCACTGAAGGGGCTTAACTCATGATATCAGTCAGCTGCTTGAACATTATCCCACTTATTACACGACTACTTGACACATGAGGAAAAAACTGGACATGAAATATGAATTTGAAATCTTTGATTAGATCATTTTTACTGAATGCAGAGCTTCTGTGAGGAAAAGGCGTTAAGTTTCAGTTTTAAAGTAAGAAACGATGCTCAAACGTCACAAACAGGTAAATTTGGTTTCATCATTTGTAAATATAATGTCATATATGTTATTAAAAGACATATTTATAATACATGTTTGTGTAATATTAAACTCTGAAAATGATTTGCAGCATCAGTGTTAGAGGTGTTATTAGTTTTGAGCGGTTCTTATTTATAAATATCAACCCTTGTAATGTTGCGATTGGCCAATCAGAATCAAGCGTTCAACTGAGCCGTTTAATAATGATAATAAACATGACAGACAGACAGAAAAGACCTCCCGCTCATGCTCTCTGACATATTTAGTCTAAGTGACTTCCTCATATAATGCACTCATAGGGACTAGTAAAGGAGAGAGTGGTGACATGCAGATCTTGTAGTATGCAGTGTGACCTCTGACCTGTGTGTCATCTGTGTGTCTGTCAGGCTGTGAGACACGGCTGGTTCAGCTGGCTGTCGTTTCTGTCGTCGCTGCAGTTGTGGCAGACGGCTCTGAAGTGTGTCGGCGGTCGCTTCGGGACGGGCGTTCTCTCATACTTCGTCTTCCTCAGAACTCTCGTCTTCTTTAACGTCTTCCTGTTCCTGGTGACCGGTTTGCTTCTGGTTGTTCCTCAGGCCGTGACGCCTCCACATCATGAGCAGGTCACCAGCACCTGGGGTCTGGAGATCCTCACGGGGGCCGTAGGTTTCACTCTTCTCCCTTTACATTTCATTTCAGGTCTCACAGACCGTAGTAATCCTGTGTGTGTGTGTGTCAGGGTTATTTCTCAGAGTCTCTGCTGTATTACGGTTACTATAGTAACCACACACTGAGCCGCTGCTCACGGATGACTCAGTCAGAGAACGGGACGTCCTGCACTTCTTCATTCTCATATAACATGCCTCTGATGTATTTCTTCACTATCGGTGCGGTGTTCTTCGTCACCTGCATCATCCTCGTGTACAGGTGAGCTTCAGCTGCATCTCCTCACATCTACAGTCGTCATTCAATTCAATTCAAGTTTATTTATATGGCGCTTTTCACAATGTGTATTGTTTCAAAGCAGCTTTACAGGGCAAACAGGAAAAACAGAAAAGGTAAAACACAGCACAGTGCATGGTATTTATACAACGAGTAAGATCATACTAATAAATAATATATAATTTCTAAATAAATAAATAAATGCAGTCTCCCGGTGAGCAGGCCAACACTGCCCTGCTGTGGCGAGGAACCCAAACTCCAATGATTGATTAATGGAGAAAAAAAACCTCGGGAGAAACCAGGCTCAACCGGGAGGGCCAGATCCCCTCTGACGTGTCATAGCTGCACATAAACTGCTGACATGTGATTTAAGTTTAGCATTCAATACCAAATATTGTAACTTCAGCATTAATGAGACAAATAGTCCGTCTTTGCTCTATGTTGGGGGTGTATTGGTCTGAGCTGGGATGGTCCGATGGTCATATTTCTCTTGGCTGGTGGTGGAATTGCCTTAGATGGGGCTGGGATGCTCAGTCAGTCTGCAGCTGTAGCTGGCGTTATCTCAAATTGGGGATGGGCATCTGTCGGTCGTCTGGACATGGTGGAACTTCTTCCTACCTCGGGATGGGCATCCCGAAGCAGAGGCGGAAAGAGAATAAAGAGAATAATTAGCGTAGCTGCTGTTCATTAACTATGCATTAAGTGAAAGCTTGGCTGAAAAGATGTGTCTTTAATCTAGATTTAAATTGGGAGAGTGTGTCTGACCCTCGAATAGTATCAGGAAGGCTATTCCAGAGTTTAGGTGCTACGTATGAGAAAGCTCGACCCCCTTTGGTGGATTTAGTTATTCTAGGTGTTGTCAAAAGTCCTAAGTTTTGAGATCTTAGAGAGCGTGTTGGGTTGTAACGTGATAAAAGCTCGGTTAAGTAAATAGGGGCTAAACCGTTTAAGGCTTTGTATGTAATTAAAAGAATTTTAAAATCAATACGATACTTAATGGGTAGCCAGTGAAGCGATGATAAAACTGGGGTTATGTGATCGTATTTTCTTGACCTAGTAAGAACTATGGCAGCTGCATTCTGAACTAACTGTAGTTTGTTTATCGATGATGCAGGACAACCACTAAGTAGAGCATTACAATAGTCAAGTCGTGAGGTCACAAATGCATGAATAAGCTTTTCTGCGTCAGCAAAACATAAAATATTTCGTAACTTGGAAACATTTCTAAGGTGGAAGAAGGCTGTTTTTGTGATATTTGAGATGTGATTTTTAAATTTAAAATCAGTTTAACGCCTAGGTCTTTAACTGTATTTGTTGGAGTAACAGTGCAGCCTTCAATTTGCAGGCTGTAATCGGAGATATTCTGTTTACCTGTTTTTGGTGCTATAAGTAATATTTCCGTTTTGTTAGAGTTTAAAAGAAGGAAATTACTAGTCATTCAATGTTTTATGACCTCGATGTACTCTGCCAGTTTGGATAGTTTGAAGGAATCATCTGGTCTTGATGAGATATATAGCTGAGTATCATCTGCGTAACAGTGGAAGCTAATTTCATGTTTTCTAATAATGTTGCCGAGGGGCAGCATGTATATGGAGAAAAGCAAGGGTCCTAAAACCGATCCCTGAGGTAATCCATAATTTACTTGCGTAAGATATGACGATTTCCCTTTTAAATGGACATATTGATATCTGTCTGTTAAGTAAGATCTGAACCATTGTAGTGCCTGTACCTGAATACCAATATAATTGTGTAAACGATCTAATAGTATTTTATGGTCTACAGTATCGAAAGCAGCACTAAGGTCAAGCAGGACTAAGAGTGAGATGTTACCTTTATCTGATGCAATAAGAAGGTCATTTGTAATTCTAACGAGATGACGTTAGAATTTGTAATTCTAACGTCATCATCACAAACTCGCTGGACTTTCTGTCTTTTCATCCTCCAGCATGTCAAAGTCCTTCGGTCAGAGTTTTCGCATCGATAAATCTAAAGGACTGTTGGCCATCAAGGTTTTCAGCTCCTGGGATTTTAAAGTGAGCAAGAAAACTTCAGTGAGACTCCAGCGTGAGAACATCGGCACACAACTCAAAGTAAGAACACATATGAGAACACAAACATGTGTGTATAGTGGATGTGTGTGAAACGTGTTCTAGTGTGTGTGTCTGTGTTTGTGGTGTGTGTTCTCTTTTGTGTCTGTGTGTGTGTGTGTGGTGTGTGTGTGTGTGTGTGGTGTGTGTTCTCTATTGTGTGTGTGTGATTTGTGTGTGTGGTGTGTGTTCTCTATTGTGTGTGTGTGATTTGTGTGTGTGGTGTGTGTTCTCTATTGTGTGTGTGTGATTTGTGTGTGTGATGTGTGTTCTCCTTTGCATGTGTGTGTGTGTGGTGTGTGTTCTCTTTTGTGTGAGTGTGTGTGTGTGGTGTGTGTTCTCTTTTGTGTGTGTGTGCGTGTGTGTGTGGTGTGTGTTCTCTTTTGTGTGTGTGTGTGGTCTCTATTGTGTGTCTGATTTGTGTGTGGTGTGTGTTCTCTACTGTGTGTGTTTGTGTGTGTGTGTGTGTGTGTGTGTGATGTGTGTTCTCCTTTGCATGTGTGTGTGTGGTGTGTGTTCTCTTTTGTGCAAGTGTGTGTGTGGTGTGTGTTCTCTTTTGTGTGTGTGTGTTCTCTATTGTGTGTCTGATTTGTGTGTGTGGAGTGTGTTCTCTACTGTGTGTGTGTGTGTGTGTGTGTGTTTGTGTGTGATGTGTGTTCTCCTTTGCATGTGTGTGTGTGCTGTGTGTTCTCTTTTGTGCAAGTGTGTGTGTGGTGTGTGTTCTCTTTTGTGCAAGTGTGTGTGTGGTGTGTGTTCTCTTTTGTGCATGTGTGTGTGATGTGTGTGTGTGTGTGTGTGATGTGTGTTCTCTTGTGCATGTGCATGTGTGTGTGTGTGAGGGAATAAAAATAAAAGAACACAAATGTGTGTGTATAGTGTATGTGTTGTGTGGTGTGTGCAGGAGCTGGTGGCGGAGGTGAACCGTCAGGAGTTGGAGTTTCCTGTTCTTCAGCGTTTGTGCCGGATCTTCATTCACATGTTGGCGTGGATCATGTGTGTGGGCAGCACGCTGTTGTGTGTTCTTGCTGTCTATTACTTCTCTGAATCTACATACATGGTACAACACACACACACACGCATAGATACACACACACACATGGAGATATTTGTCCTCAATTGACTCTGTTAGACATTTGACCTCTCTCTCTCTCTCTCTCTCTCTATCTCTCTCTATCTCTCTCTGTGTCTCTCTCTCTCTGTCTCTCTCTCTCTGTCTCTCTCTCTCTGTCTCTCTATCTCTCTCTATCTCTCTCTATCTCTCTCTCTATCTCTCTCTGTGTCTCTCTCTCTCTGTCTCTCTCTCTCTGTCTCTCTCTCTCTGTCTCTCTATCTCTCTCTCTCTCTCTCTCTCTCTCTCTCTCTCTCTCTGTGTCTCTCTCTCTATCTCTCTCTGTCTCTCTATCTCTCTCTCTCTCTCTCTCTCTCTCTCTGTGTCTCTCTCTATCTGTCTCTGTCTCTCTATCCCTCTCGTTTCATGTGGTGTCCCTCAGGATCTGAAGAATATTGCTATCTCAAACTCTTCGGTCAGTCTGAAGGATGTGAGTCAGTTGGCTCTTCCTGTGGTGGTGTCGAGCATCAATCTGCTCCTGCCGGGTTTCTTCAACGCTGTGGCCTGGATGGAGGAATATGATTCTCCAAGTGTGCTGAATTACATCTCCATCAGCAGGTGATCATGCGTGTGGAGCGCTGGACCTTAAATGATTGTGAAGCCACAGATTGTGAAGTCATGCGTGTGTTGTGTGTCTCTGACAGGAATCTGTTGTTGAAAGTGAGCGTGTTGGGTGTGTTGTGTTATCGTTGGCTGGGTCGAGTGCCGTCAGATCCTGAGAGTTTGGGTGTACAGGTGAGACCTGCTGCAGATGTTGTGTTATTTCCATGTCTGCACGTGTGTGTGACGTGTTGTGTTGTGTTTTAGTGTTGGGAGAGTTTTGTAGGGCAGGAGTTGTATCGCTTTCTGCTGATGGACTTCATCTTCTCTCTTCTGGACACTTTCTTTGGAGAGTTTTTGTGGAGGTGAGACACAGAAGTGAAGCTCTCGAACACAAACTCAGTGTTGAAGTGTGTGGATTCATTGTGTGGTGTCTGTTGTGTTTGTCTCAGGTTGTTTTCTCAGAAAGCTCTGAAGAGGAAGAGGAAACCTGTGTTTGATATCGCCAGGAATGTTCTAGACCTCATCTATGGACAAACTCTCGCCTGGTAAACATATCTCCAATATCTCCTGATGATTACACCTCATGATAGAAGTTCATGTATATATTGTGTGTGTTTGTGTAGGTTGGGTGTTCTGTTCTCTCCACTCCTGCCTGCTGTTCAGATGATGAAACTACTGCTTCTCTTCAACATCAAGAAGGTCTGTGTGCTTATGTTCATGTGTGGACGCGAGTGTGTGTGTATCTGATGATGGGTTATGTTTGTGTATTTGATGATGAGTGTGTGTGTTATGTTTTTGTATCTGATGATGTGTGTGTTATGTTTGTGTATCTGATGAGTGTGTGTCTGTATCTGATGAGTGTGTGTGTGTATCTGATGATGGGTTATGTTTGTGTATTTGATGAGGAGTGTGTGTGTGTGTATCTGATGATGTGTGTGTGTGTATCTGATGATGTGTGTGTTTATCTGATGATGTGTGTGTATCTGATGTATGTGTGTTATGTTTGTGTATCTGATGATGTGTGTGTGTGTGTATCTGATGTATGTGCGTGTGTTATGTTTGTGTATCTGATGATGTGTGTGTGTGTATCTGTGTGTGTGTTTATCTGATGATGTGTGTGTGTGTATCTGTGTGTGTATCTGATGATGTGTGTCTGTGTGTGTGTGTGTGTGTATCTGATGATGTGTGTGTGTATCTGATGATGTGTGTGTGTGTTATGTTTGTGTATCTGATGATGTGTGTGTGTGTGTTATGTTTGTGTATCTGATGATGTGTGTGTGTGTGTTATGTTTGTGTATCTGATGATGTGTGTGTGTGTGTTATGTTTGTGTATCTGATGATGTGTGTGTGTGTATCTGTGTGTGTATATGATGATGTGTCTGTGTGTCTGTGTGTGTGTGTGTGTGTGTATCTGATGATGTGTGTGTGTATCTGATGATGTGTGTGTGTGTTATGTTTGTGTATCTGATGATGTGTGTGTGTGTGTTATGTTTGTGTATCTGATGATGTGTGTGTGTGTGTTATGTTTGTGTATCTGATGATGTGTGTGTGTGTGTTATGTTTGTGTATCTGATGAGTTTGTGTGTGTTATGTTTGTGTATCTGATGAGTGTGTGTGTATCTGATGAGTTTGTGTGTGTGTGTTATGTTTGTGTATCTGATGATGTGTGTGTGTTATGTTTGTGTATCTGATGAGTATGTGTGTCTGTGTTATGTTTGTGTATCTGATGAGTTTGTGTGTGTGTGTTATGTTTGTGTATCTGATGAGTATGTGTGTTATTTTTGTTTATTTGATGATGAGTGTGTGTGTGTGTATCTGATGATGTGTGTGTGTGTTATGTTTGTGTATCTGATGATTTGTGTGTATCTGATGATGTGTGTGTGTGTGTGTATCTGATGGTGTGTGTGTGTGTGTATCTGATGATGTGTGTGTGTGTGTATCTGATGATCTGTGTGTGTGTGTGTGTGTATCTGATGATGTGTGTGTGTGTGTTATGTTTGTGTATCTGATGATGTGTGTGTGTGTGTTATGCTTGTGTATCTGATGAGTTTGTGTGTGTGTGTTATGTTTGTGTATCTGATGAGTATGTGTGTTATTTCTGTGTATTTGATGATGAGTGTGTGTGTATCTGATGATGTGTGTGTGTGTTATGTTTGTGTATCTGATGATGTGTGTATAGGTGAGTCTGATGATGAACTGTCAGGCGTCTGGGAAGCCCTGGCGAGCCTGTCAGATGACCACCATCTTCATCACGCTGTTGTGTTTCCCATCATTCCTCAGTGCTGCTGTGTGTGTGACATACACCATGTGGACGTGAGTGTTAAACACACACACACGTTAGGTTTCTATACATCATCGGGACTTTCCATAGAATATACACTGTATATTCTACTGCCTTCCCTTAACCCTACATCACAGAAAACATTCTGCATTATATATTTTCAAATAAACATAATTTCAATGTTTAGTTTAATAATCTATTTGAATTGTGGTGAGCGGCCATCAGCAGCACAAGATGTTTTGGTCACTCTGTTAGACTGATCAACAGTTTGTCACCACAGACCTGATGAAACTTAGACCATTTTCAACTGAAAAGCACAACAATGATGCATCTCGGCTGTTCGTTTAGACGGAAACTGTTTTGGGGACTGAAATCGCAAACTTTTGTAGACGGGTCTCAAAGTACAACTTTTTGAAAACGGGCCTTTTTTGTTTTTGTAAACGGCAAGACGGAACTTTCCGATGACGTCATGCGCATGTGTATTACGCTCTTGGTCGTGTGAGTGTAGGCAAAACAATATGGCGGCTTCCCGTCCTGTGAGCTCTCACTGCTGGACTATGTATGAAGGTTTCCTCAGCAAAATGTGGATTTGATGGACCAATAAGAGCGGAGACTCAATGTTTACATTCACCAGACTTTAAGTGAAAGTGACCTATGAGTCAGTTATAGTGACCCCTACCCGAGATGTGACCTCTGCATTTAACCCATCCAGAGAGTAGTGAACACAAGTGATGAACACACGCACAGCAAGTGACGAACACACAAGTGACGAACACACAAGTGACGAACACACAAGTGACGCACGCACAAGTGACGAACGCACAAGTGACGAACGCACAAGTGACGCACGCACAAGAGACGCACGCACAAGAGACGCACGCACAAGTGACGAACGCACAAGTGACGAACGCACAAGAGACGCACGCACAAGTGACGAACGCACAAGTGACGAACGCACAAGTGACGAACGCACAAGTGACGCACGCACAAGTGACGAACGCACAAGTGACGAACGCACAAGTGACGCACGCACAAGTGACGAACGCACAAGTGACGCACGCACAAGTGACGAACGCACAAGTGACGCACGCACAAGTGACGCACGCACAAGTGACGAACGCACAAGAGACGCACGCACAAGTGACGAACGCACAAGTGACGAACGCACAAGTGACGCACGCACAAGTGACGAACGCACAAGTGACGAACGCACAAGTGACGAACGCACAAGTGACGAACGCACAAGAGACGCACGCACAAGTGACGCACGCACAAGTGACGAACGCACAAGTGACGCACGCACAAGTGACGCACGCACAAGTGACGAACGCACAAGTGACGAACGCACAAGTGACGCACGCACAAGAGACGCACGCACAAGTGACGAACGCACAAGAGACGCACGCACAAGTGACGAACGCACAAGTGACGAACGCACAAGTGACGAACGCACAAGTGACGAACGCACAAGTGACGAACGCACAAGTGACGCACGCACAAGTGACGCACGCACAAGAGACGCACGCACAAGAGACGCACGCACAAGTGACGAACGCACAAGTGACGAACGCACAAGTGACGAACGCACAAGTGACGCACGCACAAGTGACGAACGCACAAGTGACGAACGCACAAGTGACGAACGCACAAGAGACGCACGCACAAGTGACGAACGCACAAGTGACGAACGCACAAGTGAGGAACGCACAAGTGACGAACGCACAAGTGACGCACGCACAAGTGACGAACGCACAAGTGACGAACGCACAAGTGACGAACGCACAAGTGACGAACGCACAAGTGACGCACGCACAAGTGACGCACGCACAAGTGACGAACGCACAAGTGACGCACGCACAAGTGACGCACGCACAAGTGACGAACGCACAAGTGACGAACGCACAAGTGACGAACGCACAAGAGACGCACGCACAAGTGACGCACGCACAAGTGACGCACGCACAAGTGACGCACGCACAAGTGACGAACGCACAAGTGACGAACGCACAAGTGACGAACGCACAAGTGACGAACGCACAAGTGAGGAACGCACAAGTGACGAACGCACAAGTGACGCACGCACAAGTGACGAACGCACAAGTGACGAACGCACAAGTGACGCACGCACAAGTGACGCACGCACAAGTGACGCACGCACAAGTGACGCACGCACAAGTGACGAACGCACAAGTGACGCACGCACAAGTGACGAACGCACAAGTGACGAACGCACAAGTGACGCACGCACAAGTGACGCACGCACAAGTGACGCACGCACAAGTGACGCACGCACAAGTGACGAACGCACAAGTGACGAACGCACAAGTGACGAACACACAAGTGACGAACACGCGCACACCTGGATCAGTGGGCAGATATCACTGCAGCACCTGTGAGCAAGAAGAGGTAAGATGACTTGATCAAGAGTCGGACAGTCATCACCCGCCGGCCCTGAGAATCACACGTCAGACTCTCTAACCATTACATCACGACTAACCCACATATACATCCACCAACGGTATTACAAATCACTTTTGCCTTCTGAGTGTGTGCCAAGGCACGTCGTGTTCTTTACACTACTGCATCACCACCCACTCCACACACTTCAGTGTTTTTATCTGTCATCATGGACCCGTCTAAATGCAGACAGTTGTTATTACAGTGTCATGTGTACGTGAAATTTTTCAAAAACATTTTTCATTGTGTAAACGTTAAGCATCTGTCAGTGTGAAAGTGAAAGTGACCGATTCGTCAGGTGTGGTGACCCATACCCAAAATGTGACCTCTGCATTTAACCCATCCAGTGATTAGTGAGCACACGCACAGCAAGTGGTGAACACACGTACACCAGGAGCAGTAAGCAGCTATCACTGCAGCGCCCGGGGAGCATGTAGGGGTTAGGTGCCTTGCTCAAGGTCACCGCAATCGTTACCCGCCGGCCCTGAGGATCGAACCGGCAACTTTTGGTCACGAGTCCGACTCTCTAACCATTAGGCCACGATTGCCCAGTGTGTTGATGTGTGTTTGATTCTCTCTGAGACCTGTGTGTGTGTGTGTGTGTCAGGATCAAGCCGTCCATCAGCTGCGGTCCGTTCCGGGGTTTAAAGACGATGTTCCAGGCAGGAAAACTTTGGGTGGAAGGTTTGGCCTCATCAAACCCTAAACTGCACTGGCTCACCTGGGTTCACACTTCCCTGGTGGAGAATCCTCTCTTCCTCTTCCTGTCAGCAGGCGTCTTCCTGTGAGTCTCTCTTCCTTCTGCCCTTCTCTCTCCAGAACAAGACACTGAATGAATGAGTGAATGAATGTCTGCTCTCTCTGCCCGTCTGCAGGATTGTGATTTACTTTCACAGTCAGGTGGTGGATGGTCAGAGGAAGATCATTGAACTTCTACAGGAACAGATTGAAAACGTAAGACACAAGAACACGCAATGGTAGAAGCGTTCATGTCTGATTCTGGACATGTCATCATGACATCATTTCCTTTCTGTGTTCAGGAGGGAGATGATAAAAAGTTCCTCATCACACGACTGCAGGACATCCATGAACAGAGACGTGCGGTCTCATCACGACGAGTGAGAGAAACCAGTGAGGTATGCAAACACACACCAACGCACGCAAGTACAATTATGCACACACACACACACACACGTTGACACATGTGCACACCAACACACGCACACACACACCAACAAAGGCACACATCAACACTCACACACAGATGACACACACACGCACACACACACCGATAAACATTTTGCTCTGTTATATTTTTCTCAATATGATAATAAACTCATGGGTTGTATTATTTAACTTCCAGGTGATGTGACTTTCTGACATGTTGTTGTTGTTTATAATTTGTAATTTGATGTTATGATGTTTGTGTCGCTTCAGAACTCCAGCAATAATGAGACGAGTGAACATTTCTCATGAGGAGAATCTAAAAACAAACTGGAAGAGACAGAAAAACTGTGAACGAGCCAGAATCACACACATGTACAGAGAAGAGTCTGATCACGCTTCACATGATATAGATGTTGATCTCTAGAGGAAGATCAGCCTCAACTACTGGATTAAAGGGATCTTAACCGGACGCTTGTCACTGGTTTGATGAATTGTTTGTGTGTTTGTGTGTTTGTTTAGTAAATCTGTGAAAACTCCCCCCCCCCCCGGTGACGTCTTTTGTTTAGAGACACTTTTATTTTTACTGTGAAAAGAGGGAATGTTTAATACTCACCGATGTTGACAACTGGACATCTTTTAAAATAAACCTTTTTTACATGAAATCCTGCCTTCAGTTTTATTTTCAATCTATGATAATCAAACATCATCTCTGTCAGTAAAGGTCTGATCTGGATTGTAATGTGTTGTTCATTTATTTTATGAAGTCATGCAGAAAAACAGTATATGCAGATATGTACACTTTACATCTCATCCATAAATATGATTTACAGAAAATAAATAACATAACGTAGCTTAATTTGTGTGTTATAAAGGTAAATAACGACAAAGATCATAGATCCTTCAAACCCAACGAAAATCAATATTTGTCATGAAAAAGAGACGTGTTGAAACTAATCATCACAATAATGAGTCTTCTGGATGTGAAGTGGTTTTGTGGTGAAATATAACCTGAGCAGAATCTGTAATTCTTCAATGTCTCCATCAACAACATCATCATGTTCCAGTAATTGTCCTGTTTCAGTTCTGCATCTGTCCGTCATCTTCAGAGACGCACAAAAGTCCAGTTTGTTTTTACTGTCATGATCATCACAGAAAGTCTTTTGTCACCTGTTGTTATAAAGTCTTTAAAACTGAGAGCAGAAGAAAACATCCTTCAGTCTAAGAAAGGTAAACAGATTTTATTTTTGAGAGAACTGATCCTGATTCCAATATTTGCATTGTGCTGTTCTCTCTCTCTCAGGTGCCGTTACTGAGCATGCCCAGTAGTTTGTTGGGATCCATGCCCTGCTGCTGCGCCATGCGCTGGACGTCAAAGCCCAGGTGTGTGAGAAACTGAATGACGCTCATCTCCTGACCCGTCAGCTGATCTCTGATCGCAGGACACGTGGGGTTACAGTGAGGCCATGGACAGCTGTCAATCAGGTGCAGGGGACAGCCCTTGGGCGCAGTCCGAGCAATGCTGCTGTTGCCGTGGTTACGGAGGCCGTTCTGGAGACTGCGGTCCCAGCACTGAAGCGCTCGCGGGAGGGACGTCCCCTTCACCTGGATGTCCGTCCAGTAACTGTTGAAGAAACACACATGGGTCACTGTGCTCTTCACGGAACAAGACGAGAGAGACGCCGAGCGCTCACCTTCTAGTGATGATCTCATGAGACAAACACGCCGGCGCAAACATACCCCTGTCAATCAAAGCATGAGAGAGCCAATCAGAAATGAGTGGAACACAAGACCTGGACTTTTATAGCGGGCGGTGTTCCTGCTTACGAGACGTTCTTCAGGGTGTTTCTGAGTTCAGTGGCCAGGTTCTGAATGTATCTCCACTGTCCCTCCTGCACGGGCTGACCGCTCAGATGAATGTTATCAACCATCATCTGAGCTTCATCAAACAACCACTGCACCACAAACACCGGCCCTGACACACACACACACACACACACATGATGCTTCTCAAGGTTTTACACACGTGTTTGAATTATTCTTCATGTTTTGTGTGTGATCACTTACTCTTCAGAGTGGGATGAACTTTATAACCAAAGAAACAGTTCCACTCTTCACCTTCATACAGCCGACCGCATTGTTCTGGGACCACACTGCCCCAGTACCTGAATCACACAACACAATGCGTTTCAATCTCTCTCTCTCTCGCTCTCTCTCTCTCTCTCGTGTGTGTGTGTCCGTGCGTCACCTGATTCCTCTCCTGATGGCTTCTGTCGGGTCACAGCTCACAGTGTCGATACAGTCAGTGTTACGAGACTGTTTATTATCTAGAAACCAGCCTGAGTCTGCCAGACCTCGCACCTGAACCGACGTGTGACCCAGATCCTTCAGAAGCTCCGCCACACGGTCCACATTTAACAGAACCCCTGTACCACCAGCACTGTTACACACACACACACACACACACACACACACACGATGTCATGACAACAGATCAGATATACAGTTATATACAATATAATCACCAAACAACTCTTCAACTAGTCTTGAAATCATACGTTTTTTTCTGACATTTACAATATACAATGTTTTATTCTTAGTGTTGTGTACGTTTTGGGACTTTTTTAGAAAATGAGAAGCTTTTATTTGCGCAGTCAAATGTGATGCAATCAGAGGTGAGAAATTCTTGATCAACTGAAGAAAAGACTAACCTGAGTCATCAAGGTATTTATACAAGCATAAATGTTTTATATTATATTTTTAACAGGCATATTATTCATCATGAAAACATGATTTCACTTCATTCATTCATTCATTCATTCTCTATCACACACACGCACACACACACACACACACACACACACACACGCACACACGCAAACACACACGCACAAACACACGCACACACAAACACACACACACACACCTGCTCCCCGCCAGCAGAAGAACTTTGGCGTTCTCGAGTCCTTTAGTTAAAAGCTCCTTCACAACCTCCTGAATGATCAGAGAGCCCATGAACACATAAGCATCTGAACACAAGAGTGAGACACAAACACATGTGAGCTATATACACGCACACACATGTATGAATGTAAATGATGATGATTTTACTCTGTTCTGTCGTCATTGTGGCACCACTCCACGCATCACTGGAGCAGTACGGCACAAACCTGCACAAACACACATCACAACATCATTCAAGCACTTCTGTGTGTGTGCATGTGTGTGTGTTCATGCGTGTGTGAGCATGCGATCTTACACTCGGTTTGCGTTCCACCAGTGTGGATTCTCCTCAGGCAGTTGTGACAGAATCCCTGTGCCTGAAACACAAACAACAGTGGATTTATTTATTGTCAGTGTGTTTGTGTGTGTGTGTGTGTGTGTGTGTGTTTGTGTGTGTGTGTGTGTGTGTGTGTGTGTGTGTGTGTGTGTGTTTGTCAGGTCTGTCTGACTATTTGACGTCAGCTTTTAAATCTCCAGGACATCTGCTATACATAGTTTGCTCATCTGCCACACGTCTTGGAGATGTCTGCTGTCAGATGTCATATAGACCTCTAGAAGATGTCTGTAAGATGTTTAGGATTCTGAATGGATGACCAGCAGCTCTTTCTGAGATTTTAAGCAGATGTTTACACAGCAGATGTTTATCAGATCTTTAGCAGACGTCTTACAGATGAGCAGACTATGTATTGCAGATGTAAATGCAGATGTCAAACAGACGTCAGCCAGATGGAGTGTGCTATCAGAGAGTCTGGTGTTTTCTCTACACAACATCATCTCTGTGTGTGTGTCTGTGGTTGTAGGCCAGTCTTGAGCTGGTTGTTGTTGATGTTCTGTGTGTTTGTCAGGTAGTTGTTTATCATCTCATTTGAATAGAGACTCCATCTGAAGTCTCATGACACCATGTGTATTACAGATGAAACTTTAGATGTTTCCACACGTTTAAAACTGACCCGTCCGTGTCAGAGGCCATGTTCTGGAGCTCATGAGACGTCTCATGGTCTCATATCTGCTGTCACAGGTTTGTTTGCTGAAGCAGTACCATCCACCTGAAGAACATCACACACCGTTAAAAACTTCATCAACATCTTCAGAAAAACATCATCATCATCATCACTCACCCTCCAGAAAGATCAGCCACCTGCGGCTTCCCCGAGACTCCTTTATATAATAACTGAAAAATATACATTATGTGCAGATATAAGTGTGATTTACATTCAACATCTCGCATCACAGTGAGGTCATGTACAGTAACATCAGCTCAGGTAACTACAACCAGTCCGTTACCTGATTTATGTTTATTATTCTAATGTTTATCAGATCATGTTATTAACCACTGAATGTCTCTAGCTGTCAATGACACGTCTGATTATTTACCTCTCTTTATCACTCTCTCTCTCTTTATCTCTCTCTCTCTTTATCTCTCTCTCTTTATCTCTCTTTATCTCTCTCTCTCTCT
>CM017911.1:120000-145642 GCA_008369825.1 Triplophysa tibetana | reverse complement strand
GGGGCAGAATTTCTGCTGCGCTCGCAACATTCACTCCTCCGGCCTTCAGCATCTGTCTCACACTCAGCCCTTTAATTACACCTCACACCTGTCTCACCTCACACACTGCTGCTGCGCACACAACATTTCACTCCTCCAGCCTTCAGCATCTGTCTCACACACACACACACACACATATATATGTTGATTTGGCAGATGGGTCCAGGTAAATACTATGGTAAAAAGTGACCGATCCATTAGTGCGTATGTGGGTGTGTGTGAACTCAAAAGGGCACAAGAGCGTTTACACAGGATCAAAGACATACATGTAAGTCACCTGTTCCACTGAATCTGACCCTCGGTCGTGTGACCCACATGCACACACAGCTGAACATGATCATACAGACATAGATCAGAGATTGTCTAAATAATCACTACATTGTGTGCTGCGTGGTATCTTTATAGTTGTGTGTGTCTTCACAAACACAAAGGGTTGTTAGTTTGTGTGGGTTTACTTGTGTGGAGTGCTGAGTTATTTTTCTCCCCTTCACTCGACCCCAATCCTGCTGCTCTCCTCTGAACTTCACAAATGTGTTGAGGAGGCACTTTCACTCCTGCTCTCTCTCTCTGTCTCTCTCTCTGTCTCTCTCTCTGTCTCTCTCTCTGTCTCTCTCTCTGTCTCTATTTCTCTGTCTCTCTCTCTAGCACATTTTTACAAAAAGTAGGATTGGTTATCATTTTTTAAATTTGATCACTTCCAGATCTGATACTGCTTATCAATTTCCAGTGTGGAATCCAAAATTATAAAAACGAAGTGAAACATTTAGATATCAACCTGTGTGGTCATTTGGCCTGCTTATTGGAAGAAATCAAAACTCAGTTATATTTCTATTCTGTTTGTGAAGAACGTGCAAAAATGTTCTCTTGTCCTTTTCTTCACGTCTCTCCCTGAGATGATAAAATGATTGACAGATGTCTTCAGAAACAGTTTTAATAATACAATGTTCGTCTTGTCATGAAAGGAATTCATATGTTTGCACAGTAAGATTTTGATATAGAAAGGTTTGTAAGGTCAAGTGAAATCCTTTATTTAAGTGAGTCCAAACTTTTAAAAGAGTTGTGTTTTTAGTGTGTGTGTATGTATTTGACGGACCGTCATGTGTTCATTGACAGAATGATGTGATTATAAGCCCAGAACATTCCTGCACAATAAAATCTCTCAGTGTGATGTCACTGTTCATGTGGGTCAGTGAGGAAGAATCCCTCCTGCCCATTACCACAGCAACAGCGCTCATCACACACACACACACAGTAGTGTTATCAGACGTAATGTGTTTGGTGCGTTTGGCAGCAGGACGTCTGCTCCTTCACAACGACCTCTCCTAACATGAATATTAAATGGTGT
The DNA here is from genome assembly GCA_008369825.1 of Triplophysa tibetana. Classification (NCBI taxonomy): domain Eukaryota; kingdom Metazoa; phylum Chordata; class Actinopteri; order Cypriniformes; family Nemacheilidae; genus Triplophysa; species Triplophysa tibetana. The sequence goes on along the minus strand of CM017911.1, from coordinate 144,258 downwards.
GTGTGTGTGTCATTATATTAAAGCAATAAGCCCCGCGAAGCCATGGGTTACAGTGCATTTTATAACAGCTAAGGGGGTTTAGGCACTCCGCTTCACGTCGTGCCTAACAACGCCGTTATAAAATGCACTGTAACCCACAGCTTCGCGGGGCTTATTGCTTTTATAAAACAGTAACTCCATATGCTTGGCAAGGTTTCATTAAATAAAGTAAATAAAAAGATATTTAGGCTATGTGGTGCGGTCAGCCGTTATATATCGGGGTATTTTATAACGGCTTAGAACTCCGCTCAGCCAATCAGAATCAAGGACCAGAAATGACCGTTTTATAATAACCTGTATGTCCTTTGAGTAAGTTGTGTTGTTAAGAGGGAAGTGCTTTATTTATCTGGCCGTCTCTCTGACCTTCTGACTCGTTCTCTTTCTGTCTGTGTGTCAGTGTAAATGCTGTTACATTTGTCATCAGTTGATGCTTTAGTTCACATCATTCGTGTAGATTCACAGCTGGTTCATTCATCTATGATAATGTCACCTCATGTCAACACAATTACCTCCTTTTAACAGATACAATGTTTGATTTAAACAATATGCTGATGAGAACATCAAAAGATAACAAATTATTGTTTGTTTACATTAATGAAAATGTAAAGATGAAATACAGCCGAACTTTGATGCACATACTCTAGATGAAATAATCATTTGTATTTTAAACAAATCATTTTTGTAGGGCAGATAATATCATGATTTTTTGAGTCTGCATTACTGTATGCTTCATTCTGATGTGTCAAATCATTGCATGATCCGCTTTTATGAAAGCTGGCGTGTTTGGTTGTCATGGAGATAGGGGAGGGCAACACTAATCCTGAGCCTCACCCACTTCAATTAATGCTGATGCCACCTACTGTGTGAGAACATCTGTGTGTCTGTCTGTCTGTCTGCCTGATTGTCTGTCTGTCTGTGTGATTGTCTGTCTGTGTGTCTGTCTGATTCAAGATTGTCTGTCTGTCTGTCTGTGGGGGTGTCTGTCTGTGTGTGTCTGTGTGATTGTCTGTCTGTCTTTCTGTGTGACTGTCTGTCTGTGTGTGTCTGTCTGTGTGTGTCTGTCTGTGCATCTGTCTATCTTTCTTTGATCGTCTGTCTGTGTGTGTCTGTCTGTGTGTGTCTGTCTGTGCGTCTGTCTATCTTTCTTTGATCGTCTGTCTGTCTGTGTGTGTCTGTCTGTGTGTGTCTGTCTGTGCGTCTGTCTATCTTTCTTTGATCGTCTGTCTGTCTGTGCGTGTCTGTCTGTGCATCTGTCTATCTTTCTTTGATCGTCTGTCTGTCTGTGCGTGTCTGTCTGTGCATCTGTCTATCTTTCTTTGATCGTCTGTCTGTGTGTGTCTGTCTGTGTGTGTCTGTCTGTGCGTCTGTCTATCTTTCTTTGATCGTCTGTCTGTCTGTGCGTGTCTGTCTGTGCATCTGTCTATCTTTCTTTGATCGTCTGTCTGTCTGTGCGTGTCTGTCTGTGCATCTGTCTATCTTTCTTTGATCGTCTGTCTGTGTGTGTCTGTCTGTGCGTCTCTCTATCTTTCTTTGATCGTCTGTCTGTCTGTGTGTGTCTGTCTGTGCATCTGTCTATCTTTCTTTGATCGTCTGTCTGTGTGTGTCTGTCTGTGCATCTGTCTATCTTTCTTTGATCGTCTGTCTGTGTGTTTCTGTCTGTGGGTCTGTCTATCTTTCTTTGATCGTCTGTCTGTGTGTGTGTGTGTGTGTGTGTGTGTCTGTCAGTGCGTCTGTCTATCTTTCTTTGATCGTCTGTCTGTGTGTCTGTGTGTGTCTGTCTGTGCGTCTGTCTATATTTCTTTGATCGTCTGTCTGTGTGTCTGTGTGTGTCTGTCTGTGCGTCTGTCTGTCTGTCTGTCTGTCTGTGTGTGTCTGTCTGTGCATCTGTCTATCTTTCTTTGATCGTCTGTCTGTGTGATTGTCTGTCTATCTTTCTTTGATCGTCTGTCTGTGTTTCTGTGCGTGTCTGTCTGTGCGTCTGTCTATCTTTCTTTGATCGTCTGTCTGTGTGTCTGTGTGTGTCTGTCTGTGCGTCTGTCTATCTTTCTTCGATCGTCTGTCTGTGTGTCTGTGTGATTGTCTGTCTATCTTTCTTTGATCGTCTGTCTGTGTGTCTGTGTGATTGTCTGTCTATCTTTCTTTGATCGTCTGTCTGTGTTTCTGTGCGTGTCTGTCTGTGCGTCTGTCTATCTTTCTTTGATCGTCTGTCTGCGTGTCTGTCTGTGGGTCTGTCTATCTTTCTTTGATCGTCTGTCTGTGTGTGTGTGTGTGTCTGTCAGTGCGTCTGTCTATCTTTCTTTGATCGTCTGTCTGTGTGTCTGTGTGTGTCTGTCTGTGCGTCTGTCTATCTTTCTGTGATCGTCTGTCTGTGTTTCTGTCTGTCTGTGCATCTGTCTATCTTTCTTTGATCGTCTGTCTGTGTGTGTCTGTCTGTGCGTCTGTCTATCTTTCTGTGATCGTCTGTCTGTGTGTGTGTCTGTCTATCTTTCTGTGATCGTCTGTCTGTCTGTCTGTCTGTCTGTCTGTCTGTGTGTGTCTGTCTGTGTGTGTCTGTCTGTGCGTCTGTCTATCTTTCTTTGATCGTCTATCTGTGTGTGTGTGTCTGTCTGTGCGTCTGTCTATCTTTCTGTGATCGTCCGTCTGTGTGTCTGTCTGTGTGTGTGTGTCTGTCTGTCCGTCTGTCTATCTTTCTTTGATCGTCTGTCTGTGTGTGTCTGTCTGTGCGTCTGTCTATCTTTCTGTGATCGTCTGTCTGTGTGTGTGTGTCTGTCTGTCTGTCCGTCTGTCTATCTTTCTTTGATCGTCTGTCTGTGTGTGTCTGTCTGTGCGTCTGTCTATCTTTCTGTGATCGTCTGTCTGTGTGTGTGTCTGTCTGTCTGTCTGTCTGTTTGTGTGATGGGTTAGGGTTAGGTTGTCTAGACTGATCTCTTCAGATTTTCACCCTCAGATGTGTGTGAGTGTGTGTGTGTGTGTGTAGGACTGTGCAGAACCACACCTGTTCTATCCCATGATGCCACTGGGAGATGTGAAGAATAGGGACCCTTCATCACACCACACACAACCCAAATGGTTCAGTAATAGCCATTGCAGACAAATGTGTGTGTGTGTGTTTTGTCTTAAGTACGAGGTGCCGCTTCTTGTTTCAGTTGTAAAACATTTTCATGTCATGTCTTCTGTATGTATAATTGATGTGTGTCACGTGTGTGTGCCGCAGCAGTGTTCGACTTCTCTGCTGTAATGAAATGAAGGCGCATCATGAACACACACGATGAGGGTTCTCTCTCCTCCATCATATCACAGGCTGGTAATCCCCTGGACCCTCACTTCCTCATCAGTGGTCATCTGTCCTCTGATTGGTTCTTCTCCAGCCTATCAGCCTTCAGCATTGCTCTAGTGCTCATAGGTGTTCTAGAACTTTACGCATCCAACCGCCACGACCACAGAGGAAGTTCGAAACAGGAAGTCACTTTCACTAGTCTGTTTTTTTATTCTGTGGAGAAATGTGTCCGCTTTCGTTCGCACTTGGATTGAAATATGAACGTGGCTCTGATTTCTCCTACTTTTCTCCCGGCGATCTCAGAAGCCATGTGGTTCTTTGTTTTTCACGAGTGAACGAGTTGTAGAGCTTCACAGGTGGATGTGTAAGCGATTTAAAAGAACGATCTTCATTCTGCTCCTCCGTGCTTTATCTCATGCTTTAACGTTTCTTTCATGTTTTAGATCTGCGTGGTTTGCTTGTGGTTCCTCGTGGCATGACGACCACCAACAAAGGAAACAAAGCCTTGAAGGTGAGCGCCACCATCTCTCGCCTTCAATCACCAAATATAACTCATTTTTTCTTCTGCGTTTAACGTAACGTTTCTCGTCCCCGTTCCTTCTGTCAGGTGAAGAGGGAGCCGGGGGAAAATGGGACGAGCCTCACGGACGACGAGCTGGTGTCCATGTCCGTCCGCGAGCTCAACCAACACTTGCGTGGTCTGTCCAAAGAAGAGATTCTGCAGCTGAAGCAGCGCAGGCGGACGCTGAAGAACCGGGGCTACGCCGCCAGCTGCCGCGTCAAACGCGTCACCCAGAAGGAGGAGCTAGAGAGGCAGAAGGCGGAGCTACAGCAGGAAGTGGAAAAGCTGGCCTCGGAGAACGCCAGCATGAAGGTGGAGCTGGACGCGCTGCGATCCAAATACGAGGCTCTTCAGAGCTTCGCCAGAACTGTGGCCCGAGGGCCCGTGGCCCCCATGTCCAACGCGGCCGTACCCGTGTCTCCACGCGGCCCCCTTGCGTCCGTCATCGGGCCGCTCATTCCCGGAAAGCTGGGAGCCACGAGCGTCATCACGATAGTCAAGTCGAAGACTGATGCCAGGTCTTAGTATCGCAGACGGGCGAGAGGATTGGTCAGTGCATGATGCTTTAGGTGAAGGACCTTTCGATTCCTTCCGCCAGAACATACTCTCTCTCTCTCGTGTGGTTTACGAACGGAGGAAAACACACGTAGGACGCTTCATTCACTTGGGCTTCCAAAACACAATCTCCAAATTATCTCCAAAAAAAGAAAACAACGACGATGACGACGAACATGCAGCCAACGTTCTTATCGTTTGTACAAGTATCGGCTACTTTTGTATTGGGTCCAATAGTCTGTGTTTATGTTCTTGTCGTTTTTCTTAGGTGCATTTGATGTATCGACCCGTTTCCGTCCGTTTGTTTACGGACCGCAGGCACAAAACACTTTACGCTGGTCAGGCTTCTTCCAGAGGGAGAAGTCCATGTTCGAGAGTATGGTTTAATAATGAGGGGAACGCCCTTTACCTGAGCTTCATTAATGCACTGACCAATCAGCGATGGGCAGGAGGAGAGGAGGCGGAGTCGTTCATATGGTAGCTATCAGGATCTGCCAGCAGTTCATTTGCAGAAAATCTTCTTCGAGACTTTTCTTGGCGAGGCAATAACATGTTTGTGTTGAACTACAGCTTGTGTTTGATTTGTGGAACCTGTGAATCTGTCTTCTGTTGTCATTTGAGGAGTTGTTTACATCGCGGGTTCCACATGCGTGATCTTCACAGCGAAGGTCGTGATATCCCGTAATACCGTTTCTTTTTTTCATCGTCAAGAACAAAAGAAAAATGGCAGAAAAAACGACGCCATCAACAGCAGATGTTTGCGTCTAATGGGTGATGTCCATCCCACAAGCTTTACCATGAATTTGTTGCCGTGACATCATAGTAACGTATTCTGAAAATCTTTGTCTATATGGTGGAGTCTTGAATTTTATAAACGCAAAAAAAAAATAAAAAAACAGAGTATCTTGCAGTATTTATAAAATGTTTAAAAAAGAAATCTAAAGTTGTTTGATAGCTCTCTTTTTTGCAATTGTACCAAAAGTGGCTTAACTATTGAAGTCAATAGCTTTTCTAGTGACTCTAGGCGCGTGAAACTGTGGACTAGCGCGTGTGGTGTGATTTGTACCGGTGAGGTGGCGCTGTTGTTTATCACGTGGATGTGATGCTTTTATCCAGCGGACTCAAACGCAGACGATGAGCTCGGTTTACCCAGAATCCCCTTGGCGTGAGACCGCACATACACACGCATGACATCTGCTTGACTTCTCAGGAAAGTGAAACTGCCGCAGGGCTTTCTGGGAAGGGCTCGTCCCACGCGTTTGACCCGTGTCATGTGAAGTGTGACTTTCTTTTCTTGTTTCTTTTTGAATATATATATAAAAATATATATTTTGGTGTAGACTGTTTTTATTCTACGGTTATATTTGTTGTTGTTTTACATGGTTTTTGCTTTGTACGCCAGGGAAGCGAGTCGTGTCTCTTGTATCTGCACTGATTTAAACCGTGAGAATCGTGACGCGTCTCTCATGTTCGACTGCTGTGAAAATCACTCAATTCTTCTCTAAAACTAATCGTTTGGTATCGACGCGTTTTCGCCACATCAGCACTATTATTACACAGAGTTTCATGAGTGAACGACTTTGAAACGATTCACTCAAAGAATGAATCGCTAGGTGAATGATTCAGTGATATGAAAGCAGTATAGATGTAAGAAACACAACAGGACAACATGTGCACTGGAATAATGCAAAAAATGACATTCTTGCTTAGTTTTTTTTTTCTTGTTTTCCAGTAAAAATGTTTATAAATTCTTGAATCAAGAAACATTTTCTTGATGAGCCAAATGACCTAAGATAATAAGTGTTGTTTTAAGCACAAATTCACTGAAATTTCATATTTGTTTACTAAAATCAAGCAAAAAAATAAAGGTTTGCCTTTTTCTTAGTCACTCAAGTCAAGATTATTTTTCTTCCCCCATTGGCATATTTGTTTTGCTTGTTTTGAGCACAAATTCGCTGAAATTTCATTTTTTTTACTAAAAACAAGATTTATTTTCTTAGCTCATTTTTCTCATGAAGAAAATGCATCTTGATTCCAGAATGTTGAGACACAATTTACTGGAAAACAAGAAAAGAAAGTCCAAGTAAGAGTGAATAATGATGTCTTCAGCGGAGATGAATCAACCGGTACAAGATTCTTAAGCGTTTTAATCTTGTGATCAGATTATTCTGGATGTAAGTGGACGGCGGCTTCCTCTGACTGGCTCATATGTGAAACGTTTTTTTCATGTTCTTTAGTCCGTCTCGGCGTCGCTTTCGTAGCAATGTTAACGTTCTCCTATCAGCCGTGGCGTGTCCAGCATTTATAGTCGATATATCGAAAGGATTCGAAGAAAAAATATTCTAGCTTACTTGCAAACGATGATAATGTGATTTTTGTTGTATGTCTGGTAGCAGTACTGGCCGATAAAGACCCTCTTGAATCTTCCACGTGTGGGGGGAGCGACTCCTCATGTGATTGTAATGTTTGTCGTGGTGTTAAAAGTGAAACTATGAAGTATATGCAAATCAGCCGCTGGTATAGAGAAGGTCCATAGGAATAGAGTTCTCTGTTGTCTGTGAATAATCGCTTCTGAGGATGTGACCGACACTCACGCTTAAAGTTCTGGAGAAAATAAATCAATTCACCCAACAAGGCCTTCACACCCTGAACTTGGCATCCATCGTTTCATTTCAAGGAGTCGTTGTGTTTTTTCCTTCTTTCTGAAACAGTGCCATGTCCCAGGAGGCGAAGGAAAATAGTTCTCGGTGGTAAAATAAGACAATCCTGAGTTTAGCCAACAGCCTCGGCTAAAGGTCTTATTAAAACTTGATGAATATACATACTGCTTACATTAAAGACACGCTTCCTTTCCAGAATGAGAATTCTCTCATCATTTATTCACTCTCACACCTGTACCTGTGTCATCTGCAGAACAAAAGAAGATATTTCGAAGAACAACACCAACCTCGTTGACTTCCATTGTACAAACACCAAGACAAACATCAAGACATTTCTCAAAATATCTTCTTTTGTGTTTCACTGTAGAAATACATCAGAGAGAATAAATGATTGACAGAATTTCGATTTAAAGGGACAGCTCATCCACAAATGACCAATCTCTGATCATTAACTATTGGAATGTCTTTGTTCTGATCAACACAAAGAAAGATATTTGAAAGAATGTCAGTAATTTCAGTTCTAGGACATCTGCCACTACCACAGTAGAAAAAAACGCTTTTGTTTTTGTTCTGTTGAACACATAATGAGATATTTCGAAGAATTTAGGATACGGTTCTATTGATTACCATTTATATTTTTCTTTACTATGATAGTCCATGATGTCCCGGAACTGAAAAGAACTGACATTCTTCCAAATATCTGTCTCTGTGTTCATCAGAAAAAAGGTTTGGAACGACTTGAGGATGAGTAAATGTTGACAGAATTGTCCTTTTTGGGCGCACTTTAAGATCCCTTTAAGATTCATCCTGTGATTGACAGATATGATTGACAGGCCTCAGTTCTGCCATCAATCTCTTCATAAGCAGATCGATGAGCGGTCGAGCCGGACCTGCTGTCCGCTATCTTTGAAACTCTGACCCAGTTTTGCTCAGACGTCCTCTGGATGGTGCCGTGTTTTCTCCTCAGAGCCTCATGGGACACCCCTATTAACATCTTTATTTTATCTCCACATCACGCTTCACAGTGTGTTTTTCTTGAGATTTACTACTGAAGGGGTCAGTAAACGTCACGCGTCCTCTATCGTTGTGCTGATGACACTTGTTGGTGTTTATCGCATTTTGAAGTGTGTGTAATACGGTTGAAATAAATGATTTGATCTATTCGACATGTTTGGTCTGTATGCTGCACTTGACAAATGTAGATTTCAGCTTCTTAATGTTCTGTTCTTGTTGTTTAGAGTTGCCCTCCCCGTTTTCTTTGTTTTTGAACGTCACAGGAGTATATCGGTGACTCTATAAGCCGTTTATCACTGTACCGACATCTGTACGGTCAGAAATGTCAAGCTATACGTTGCTGTGAGTTTATTATGATGGATTTTTTTGTCTGAAAAGAAATAATAAAAACAGTTCTGTTGTTTTTCTCGATGGGGTGTATTAAATTAAGATATCCTAGATCTTTGTATGGGAAATATAGATAGCGTGAAAGTCCATTTAATTGTAAGTATTTATCAACTAAGTTATTGTACCTTTGCAATTTGTAGATAAGTAATATAATGTATTGGTATATACTGATGAAGTTAACTGTATCAGTCAGTCCGGGGCGTTCTTTAATTTATTGATGTATATACTGTATGTTTGTTGATATACAGCTTACTTTATTTTGTATATGACTAATAAAATACATTTTGAAAAACATCTCTGGGGTGCTAATGCTTTTTCTACGACAGGTGAAATCTATAATGAGACTAATGACCTAATTTAGCATGCATAAGAAATATTCCTGAATTAAATCTTTTTTAGGTGTGCCATGAATAGCATTGCCACGTTTTGTTCAATTTTTTTTCCAATGGACCCTGAAAAAAGAGAGCGAGCTCAGGAGAGAGAGAGACCACATGACCCAGTTTAAAGGCGCTCTCGGCGGGTGTATTTTTGGCCCTGACATTAGTAAAACATGACACGATCATGAGAGACGTCTACATTCTGCGACACCTCAGTGTTTGCTGATCCCTCTACAGCACACATGTGTTCCTGACAATCACTGATGTCACTTCCTCTGTGACTGCATTAGTCTGAAGTCATTCTCAGATCAAACTCTGTCCCAATCTGCTCCGTCTCAGCCAGAGATCTGGGTCATCTGAAAACACACTGACTCACCTCACAGACATTGACTGCTGATGATGACTTTCTATTTATTTACTTCAGAGTGAAGCCTGACTGCCAATATCACAAAAGATCAGAAGTCACAGAAATGTGTGTCTGATGGCCTATATATTGTGCTACTTGCCCTCATCGCTAACAGTGAGATCGAATTGCTCAGAATTTTATCCCCAAATTAAAATCCTGTATGAAATATTACCTGCAATGATTTTTGAAAGTTCTCTTTATATTTTGAGGCTTTTGAAGTTATGTGTGTGCTTTTAAATAGCCCCGAGATAAAATGAGCTTCTATAAGAATTCAATGTATTATATTTTTTTATTAGAGTCTAAAGCTGTTTTTATGCATTCCGTTTATAGGAACAATTAATAATCGGATGTAAATTAATGTATAAAAGTGATTATAGAATTAGCTGATTAAAATATTTTTATTTGGTCAGCCAAGCCGTTTCTTCGTTTATTTCGCGTTTATTGGATAAATAAAGTAAATAACTGCACATTTGGTCCTCCGGGGCAGCAATTAAGAAAAAGAAACGCATTTTGTTCTCATTTCAATTTTACAAAGCGAATATATGATCTGTTTGTCAACAAAACATAAGATTTCAATCAAACAATGATTTGGCGATTTGGTTAATAGCACAAAAGTAGATTTACAGTTTTCCTGTAGCTCAGTGGTGAAAGCGTTGCGTTAACAACTCAAGGTTGTGGTTTCGATATCAGGGGATTGCAAATACCGATGTATAAATGTATAGGATAAAGCAAAGTAAGTCACTTTGGATAAAAGCGTCTGCCAAATGAATAAATGTAAATGTAGATGTATACGCGTTAAGAGATGATCCTTTGTTCTCATGAGCGCTTCCTCCGGGTCTGCAGGGGGCAGTAGAGATCACTTCCCGCTAATACAGCGCCTGAGCGCGCGCGCCTGTGACACAGAAAACACGGAGCGGCAAAATAATCTACACGATGAGCTTATGATGAATGTATTTGATTGACTGAAGAAAGATCTGCACGAGAACAGTCGTTAAATATCAGCGGAGTGATCTGAATGTATATGATTAATGTAAAGCTGGTTTTAAATACTTTAGTGAGTCCGGATCCGGTGTAAACTCCAGTCCGGCGTTAACGGTCGTTGCTGTGGCGGAAATGTAAACAGTTCGTGAAACAGAAGCCCACAGACATCGAGTTTGTTTTTATGTATAATACCGAGTGTGTTAAACTTATCGTTTGATCAAAGGTATTGTTTAAATGCTCTTTTAACGACTGTTATATGAAGCCTTATTTAGTTTGAATGACGTTATTGTGCCATCTGTGTAGTCCGCGACAGTGTTTGTTATTCAAACGAAGCGACTTTAAGAAAGAAACACTGACATTAATACACGGTGAGTGTGTTTCCATAGTTCACTTTACAACAGCTCGTGTTAGATTTACATTTGAATGTTCGTTTCACGTGTTTTTCAGTGTAATGGAGAGTTATGAAGATTTTATTCAGAGACACCTTGAGAGTCCAGCTGATGATGATGATGAAGAGTCTGTCAGGAAACCTTCATCTGTCATCGTGTTTCATGGAGTCTGTGTCCTGCCTCCTCTGGTATGACGTCATCATCATCATCATCATCATCATCATTACAACTTTTATCATGACACAACTGATCATGTGTGATTGTGTGTGTTGTCAGCTGAGTGAGCAGCAGAGAGACGAGATGAGACTTCTGAGAGAAACAGTGTTGAATGTGATGAAGAGCAGGAGACACAAGACATCTGACCGCGTGAGTTACACATGTATCATCAACTCTACACTTATCATAGAGAGAGAGAGACAAATCCATAATGTTATATCATATATGATCTCAAATGTGAAGCACTTACACACTCAACCATCAGATACTGTACATAAAGCTCATCCGTCATCCATGAAAAAAGAAACAGAAATGAGAAAACAAGATAAATTACAAAAATGTAAATCACTTGAGGAACAAATATTAATATTAGATCAACAAATATAGACATGAACAGAAATGATGAAGACACTTTCAGTCGAAGATAAGATGATTTCTTACACATTTTTGTACGTTTTCTTTTGCTTTATCATTGTAATGAAATGTTATTTTATGTCTCATGTATGATATGTTCTGCAGTACAGTAATAATTTCACTGTAATATTGAGTGACAGAAAACATGACAGCAATGAGAATGTGTCTGACGTTTCACCTGGATCACCTGCTGTAAACCACACTACACTCGCTGGATGTGTGCTTCAATCTATCAAATTAGTTTCATAGACACAAATATAGTTGTGCAAATATTTATAACTATTATCATTTCTTTTGAATAAATAAGGTCTTTGAAATGGATGACTTTGAAGTAATGAAAACAGAGAAGCCAATAAGATCTGAATGAATGGGAACTCCTTCAATATTGTTAAAAAATAAAACGAAGTGGCCTGATCAAGTTCCAAGAGAACATTTCTGCAAAATTCTTTAAGAAAATCATATTTTATGGTTTAGATTTTGTTATTTGAAATATTATCCTCACAGTTGCCTTCGTGGCATTCCACAGTTTTGATGAGTTTACTAGTTTTCTAAAATGTGGTAAAATATGAACAAGAGAGTGAGTAAATGTTCAAAACCTTCTGACCGGTGGTGTAGATTTATATAATCTGTGCTGATCTGTCCTTCATCAGACAGTACAGTCATTTAGAAAGAGTGATAACTGTACTTTCTGTGTGTGTGTAAAGGAGTGTAAAGGAGAAACAGTGACTGCAGACGTTCAGACGTCCATCACCAGCACTGAACAGCAGACGAGTGATGATGTCACACAGAGTCAAGAGATCTTCACCTGTCCTCCTCTGACATCAACCGCTCATGACGCTCAGCCAGCCAATCAGCAGAGAGCTTTTCCTGTGGATGAGTCTCTGGAGGAAACCCAGTTCACAGTTGTGTTTGAGGGATCTGGCACAGCTCGTTATCACTCTGATAAACATCCTCTCTGTGACATCAGCCACCAGATGATGATGTCATCAGGGTATGTGACCAATGAAAACACAAACGTCACCTGTGAGGACTCCAGCTGGGTGGAGAACAACGGATCCTCTGCAGGCTTCTGTTTAAATACCACTCGCTCGCCCGGTACAGGAAGTGACATCATCAGCCATGCCCCAGTGGACGGCTCAGCCTTGGAGGAGGAGACTTCAGTCTCAGAGCCGTACCGCATGAGTCTTCAGAACCTTCTGAAGAAATCTCAGGATTACCGGCGACACCAGCGGCTCCTGCGCAGTCAAACGCCAACTCTGGAGTCCACCGACGAACACGGCCTGTCCGACAAAGAAAACCAGGAATTCCTTCCCAATCAGATGTGGAGGGCGGAGCTCAGCAATGCAAGAGAGAGGAGAAAAGTGAAACTGCAGCTGCCGGATGCAGACACGGAGAGGTCAGACGGCCGTCCTGAAGAACATCACCACTCTCTCACGGAGGGGTCCACTTCTGCCAAATCTCTGTACCTCTCCAAACAGAAACCTGTGGCTGTGTGCAGATCATCTTCAGCAGCTGGCAGGAAGTTCTCCAGCGTCCCGTCACCTAAGTTCTGTTTGAGTCCTGTACGCAGTAAAAAGGCCTGTGGCGGTGTTCCTGTGAGGAAAACAACTGTCTGTGCGGAGCGTGAGGAGGAATCACAGTCCAACCGTACAGATGACGGAGAGACTTTTGTGCACGGCAGCTCACAGCAAACACAACAAATCGCCCAGTTAGAGTTCAACTTATCCAGTCTGAAAGCACTGATCTCAGATCTGGAGTCAACGCTCACGCTGTCACACAACAGCTGCACGCTGGTCACACACCCCTCACACAAGTGTTCAGAGCCCCCTGCGCAGCTCTCCCGTATCCTCATCGACTCATCCAATCACAAACAAACCCATGACTCTGAAGAGAAGAAACACTGCTCTCTGATTGGCTCGTCTTTCTGTCAGTCGTATGATGTAGACGACCCCTCCGGCCTCTGGACACAGTTGACCCCTGAGACGGGCGCTCATGAGGGGGTGTCTCGAGCCAAACGCAGACTCCTCATGAACGCCGTGAGCCCTGAACCACACACAGGTCAGTAGAAGATCAAACCAAACTGAACGTTCAAGAACAAAATCAGGCAGTACGTTAGCAAAAGGAAAGCTAGTGAAACCATTTTACTTTTACTCGTTTTGTCTGGTGTATAGTTTAGAATTTTTTTTTGAAAGTTTATCTTGGATAGAAAAGCTAGTCACTGTTGTGATATATTGCCTGACCAATCTTTTGTCTCTCATGAATCATCAGTGGTGCAGACATCTGCGCAGGCGCAGTCGGAGGATCAGGTGAGAGTTCTGTTGGAGGACGAGCGCAGACGACAGCAGGATTTACTGCAGGTGATCATCATCACAGATCACTGACGTCATCACACTTCACACGTGTCAGGACAGAATCAGACAGATTCAGGAGGAATTTAAAGTTCAATGCTTTCAAACTCAATATCTGTCACGTTATATAGTGAAACATTCCTGCTGTCACAGAGTGATGTTAATGTTCTGATTTAATCACAGTAGAAATGAGATGATTGTACATGTTTCTTTCTTGTTTTTCTTTCAGTCTTTGGCTGTGCGATACCAGTTTCTGAGGAGGGTGTCCTTCCCTCGTCCCAGCATGGGCGCACGTCTGGAGGACACCTCGACCTCGTCTGTGTTCACAAGCCCCTCCCACACACACAACACATCACGTGTAGGACTAGCAGCACACAACACAAACACACACACACGCAATGTGAAGTGTTTCAGAAGCTGTTGTGAAGTGACATCTGCTCACTGTCTGTCTGTCTCACAGCAGTCCTGTCTGTCTCTCCCTGCGTCCTGTCGCCCTCTGCTGGCGGCTGCAGTGAAAGGCTTCCTGACCCGAAGACTCCTGCATACAGAACGTGTGTCACAGCTGGTCAGAACCGTTCAGGTGACACCGGTGGATGATTTGTGTGTGTGTGCTGTTTTAATCCTGTGTGTCAAGTTAAGGGCTGTTAAAAACATCTGGATAGGTTGTCAGAGCAGATCATTTTATTAGCAGATGTTGTGTTCTCAGGACACGCAGCAGTTCCTGCATCAGACCGCCGTCAGAGGAGATTTCAGCAGCCGACAGGATCTCATGCTTCAGGAGCGAGTCTCTCTGCAGGTGAACATTCACACAGAATCATGACACCAAACCGTCTGCGCACATCTGCATTCTGCACATGACTGCTTGTCTATGTGTCTGCGTCTTCAGCTGCGTGCCGCGCGATACGAGTTCCACAACATCATGTTCAACAGCAGCGTCTGTGAGCGCATGAAGATGATTCATCAGGACAGACAGGTGACCAGAGAGAGACGCTTCAGAGAACACGTGAGGAACAACCTGCTGCTCATTCAAGAAATACACTCAATAACAGTTCAACCACTGATCTATATCATGTTTCTGAATACAGATAAATACAGACTGTATATGTTCATTAAAGGCGGGGTGTCTGACTTCAGAATTACAATCGTTTATACAAAGTTGGGCTGAGTACCAAAACTACCTTGTAGCCAATCAGCAGTAAGGTGCACAGTGCACAAGATGGACATAAGTCGAGCCGAGCGCTGACGAAAACGAAAAAGGAACATCAACCCATGCAATGAGAAATCAGACAGCCCACCTTTAAGTCATGAAGCTTTATTTGTAAACAACAGTGTGTCCCTCTATAGATTGATTTCCATTCATCGCAATTCTGCCCAAAATAATCATAAATATTGAAAAGGGTTGTTTCAGATGCTCATTTTGAGTGCAAGTCATTGGCGCTCTCTGTCAGTTGGTCATACCAAGATGTCGGTGCGATCGGTTCCGGTGGCTCCACCTCCTGCCGTTGGTTGAGCGTTCTAGCCCCGATCCAGTCATTTGCATAGATCAGTGGTTTGAACAGGAGACTTCATGAGTCATAGAGAATATGTGTTTGTGTTTCAGGGGAATAAAGTGAAGGGTTCACTGTCTGCTGCTACCAGAAAAGCTTTAGAACGCAAAAAACTTGCCATGTGAGTATAACCATCACTTTATCTCACTACAGACACAGCACTCTTTAACGCACGTCATAAATCACATTTTTATTTGAGTTTGTCAAATCAAAAACAGATTGTAGCAAAATATATAAAAAAAAACGAAACTAGATCAAAACAAGCTATATTAACATTGATTCTGATGATGGTTCACACGTTCCTGAGCTCACTTTCACATGTCAAGTGTCTTTTGCGTGTCTGCATCATTCTCAAACTTTCACTACACACATCTTTCTATAACTCTCATTGAGTTATTGCGTTCAACTGCACTATTCACATTCACAATTGTTTAATATATTGTTCAGTCCTACATGACTTTCAGCACCATCGTGTTGTGCTTTTATAAAGTATCATTTCAAAAGCAGGTTTGTGTAGAATGTGTGACCTGGAGCCAAGGGCGTAGATTTGGCTTGAACATTGGGGGGGTTGAACGTCCCAGATAGCACACGAACATCACGGAGACGTCTATTTGATGTGTGTGTTTACATCTGGAAGAGGTTTTTTTTTAGTGTTTGCTCATCTGCAATACGTCTATAGGAGGTTAGAAGATGTCTTTAAGATGTAATGATTTAGAATGTATGTTAAACTGACATCTTATAGATATCTATCAGATGTTAGTAAACAGCAGATGCTTTCCAGATGAAGTGATCTTTAACAGACATCTTGCAGACGTACGTGTGGTATCTGGGGTTGTATGCTGCCTGTTATTTTATTTTTTAATGTGTATTGTTATTGGATAATTTATTTCTCTATCTATCTAGCTATCTATCTATTTATCTATCTTTATGTTTTTAAACTGATTACAAATTCAACATAAATTAACATAGAAGACATTATAAAAAGAAAGAAATAAAGTATTGAAAGCGCCAGTAGGCGACACTATTGAAAAATGAACTAGCAAAACAGATGGCTGCCTTGGTAACTTGTTATACTGATAGTTGTAGCTAAATACATTGCAATGGATTAGCGAGCTAACACATATGTTGTGTACTTAGCTATTATTACACGATATTCTCATACCTCATTCTCAGTACATGCTTTATTTATTTTTGCATCCCTCTCTGACCAGCAGTTAAATATTGTCCGCTGTGCAGCGCTTCTCTTCATTTTTGGCGTACGTAAAGTTACCCGTGTGCTCTCCCATTCAAACACCACTCGCGTTGATTTGGTGAAAGTGCGACTCATTGGTTGGGCGTTACCAATCGGTTCAATGGAGGGGGAGTATGTTTTGTCTAATTTATTATGACAAACTCATATTTGATTAGGAACAAAATTATTGTCACAAAATAGAGTCATTCTACATATTTTTCTGTTGATCTACTGTGATTTTCATGTTGACATATTGGAGGGGTTGTAACTGATGGATTTGAATATTGGGGGGGTACATCCCCCCCATAAACTACGACCCTGCCTGGAGCACCACCGGCTCTGTGTGAGGTGTGTTTCTCATCAGTGTGTGTTACTGTTTTTAGGTTACAGAGGAAATCTACAGTCAGGTCAAAGTTTTCACCGTCTGGAGACGAGTCATGGACTCTTGTGCCAAAGATTTGTCGTGTTTCAAAGAAAACAAGTCCCCGGTGAACACCACCCATCACATCCAGCTGTGAGCCTTCATGAAGTTCTCCTTTGTGCTTTTATTGTGTTGTTCAATGTTTTGCCAGCTCTTATTTATTTATGAGGTGTTATAACTCTTTTCAGACCCTTCAGTCAAACACTATGAATTCAGTTCCTGGTTTCTGTCTGTACAAACCTTAATAAATGATTCTAATAATCATTCAAAGATCTTGAACTTCATTTACATTAATTTAACACTTTTATCCAAAGCCACTTACAGTTGAGGAAAGAGATTCATCTTCAGGCACTAATTACGCCAAGGATCAGTCACAACATGCAGAGAGTGTGAACCAGTGAATAGACTAAAAGAAGAGAGATATAGTCAGATGATGTAGCAGCAAGGAACCGTTACCCTCCGGGCAACAATGCATATTTACTGAAACTCAAAAACTTACCAATGTAAATGCAAAAGATGATCACATGATCCTCAGAGTCTTCTTTTTAAGGGTGTCACATGGCTCCATATTTTCTCCATTAAAAAGTGCATTTTTCATACGTTCTCGTCTAGATAACACCTACAGAGATCTGAATTACCTTCATTGGGAATAATTTTGACATATATATATATATATATATATGAAATGTTTGTTATAAATCAAGAACTGCTTTTGGCTTGAGACATTGTACTGTAGTGGAATCAGCATACGGCCATAGCAGACATACTAAGTTGGAATAAAAATGTTATTTATAGGTAATAGTTTTAATGATCTATGTATGTGCATCTTTGGATGAGTTTGTACTGCAGTCATAACTACCGAAGTTCACATACTATATCTGCACATATGATTTAATGCAGATGATTCTGCTCTTATATGGCACTTTAGAAAGATATAAAACACTGCCAGATGATGAGAGTGTAGATGAGCTTTCATACGGTGATGGTAGAGTGAGAATAAGGATGGAGATCAAGATGAAGACAGAAGTACCACAATAGTAGTAAATCAACATGAAGACGTTTAGTGTCTTAAACTAAATTCCTTAATGAATTTATCTAGTTTAAAGAAATGTTTTTTATAGTTAGGCATGAAAATGTCAAATGCTTCAGTTTGTCTGTTTTGGTACAGTGTTGGCATGATGCAACAAACTTTTAATAATTAAATTTTAAAAGAAGAAAATGTTTATTGACATTTTTACAATATTCAATTTTCAGCAGAAAAACATTTTTTCCTCATTTTTGGCATATTGCGTACCACAGAGTGTTTAGAGAAAAAACAGGAAACAAACTCCCTTTTAAAACATTTGTATATTTTCAGTTGTATAACGATACATACATAATCTTTTCATTTTAATAATCTGATGTTTCATTGACTCAACAATTTACAAACAGCTTGTGAAAACGGTTGACGTCAGAGCTAAAACAAGTCCAGAATCTTCAGTCTCTAAAGGTGAATAACAACCCAACATCCCTGAACCAAAGAGTGAAAACAAAATAAACAGTGTATGACATCAAAGCAGATGTGCTCAGACATGAAAGCAATAAAGTTCTGCTGTGTGATTGGTTTTGGCCTTTAATGTTTTGACAATAAGCTTTAAAAACTAACACACCTGTTCCCAGATCAGCACACAAGCTGATTTTTTGTGTGTGTTGAGTATACAAACACAAGACATGACACACACACACACACACACACACACACACACAGTTAACTGAAACACACATGATTCATACAAACCCTTTGAAACAAAAGACGCAATAGAGTTATTATCCCACAGAAACACACCAGACAGCTGTCTGTAACACACCAAGTTTGACTGTGAACCTCAAAGAACAAAATGAAGTCTAGTTTTAGAACCCTTAGGAAGTTAAATGAAAAACATTCTGTCCAGAGAATGTTTATTAACTTCAAAACAACATATGATGATCCCGTGTGCTTTAGAATTTTGAAATATGTGCATGACAGAACTGAGAACTGAGTGAGATTCATTATCATTGCACAAAATGAAACTGTTTAACCCACAGAATGTCTTTACATACGAGGTTTGTTTGACTCTGGAGTGTTAATATCATCCTTCACTGCAGTTTATTATGAAATCTTTCGGTTGTCATGCCAACCTAAGTGGTAACAGCAGAAATAAACAATACTGTCCAATCAAGAAAGACTTGAGGGTGTAAACTCTTCTACACTGATGGAGAGATGTCGAGGTCTTGTCTGCTTTAAAAGATCCTTTAACACACAGCAAAAATAATAAAACATAATAATAAATACATTCCAAGCAGAACCAGAATAATCCTCGTTCTTTAATTTCACTGACTTACGTGATGATGTTTTTCTCTCTACCTGAATTGAGTTCAGCCGAAGCATCATACAGTGATTCTTATTAAATATCATCTATGTATTCAACATTATGTACAGCGTCCAGCAGGCGGCGCTCTCACCAGCTGACAGTAAAGCCACACAAACACACAAAATTCACACAATCATCAGTGATGTGTTGACACACCTCCAGGACAGACGACCACCTGAGGGCAGGAGGAGGAAGAGGCTGCAAGGCATTATGGGATGTCTGAGACAGAAATATAAAGCATGAGTTTCATCTAGTGTGTCTGGCTGCAGAGTCAAATCAAAGTAATAAGATAGCAGATGTTTCTCAGGCTCCAGTGATACTTGTGTGTGTTTGTGTTTCTATGTTCAGGCCAAACCGACACCCAACGTCCAGCCGACCGTTCCCATAACACACACACCAGTCACCCTCAGCCCTCTCTCCCCCCGTCTGCTGTCCGCCGAGAACACAGAGATGGGCGTTGGTGTCCCAACGGGGCGGGGCCGTCCATAGGTGTCATGTGACGTTGACCTCCAGCACGTGATCGTCCGTGCCGGGCAGCACCAACACCTGTCTGCTCTGTGTGCTGACAAACACCTGACCGGAGGCGAACGGTTCACGCTTTGGCATGGGGAGACCCCGCGGCTGCTGCTCACCGCTGCCCACAGAGTGAACACTGCCCCGGCTGCGCAGACTCGCCGTATCGCCCTGATCCTCCAGTCCTTTATCCAGCAGAGAGAGACTGTCGTTCTCCAGACACGAGTCTGTGTGGAGCAGATCAGTGTTACAACAGAAGTCACATCACCTACACGACACGTCATCAGATCACACTTATGGGACAAAACTTCTTCAAAAAAAGAGCAGCAAGAACCATAATCCTTCTTTATACTGTAAGAAACTAACACCTAAACATGCTGGATAAAAAATGTTTTGGACATTTACGAGAGAGATCGAAGTAAAATAACAACATTTGACTTTTTAAAGAGATGTGAGAAAGTGAGAGCTGATGTTTACATGTAGGTTCTTCTGTAAATGTCTGTTTGCTATATTTCCCTTTAGTTCATTTTGCACTCCACACGTCTTTATCTTGTGACGTCTACAGCTGAAGTGTCACTCAAACCTCCTTCTGTTGAGTTGAGCTCACCTGTGTCGGGCGGGATGACGGGGCTTGTGTGGTGCGGCAGGTATTTGAACACTCTGATGTTGGGATAGGGCAGGTGACCTGCAAACAGCGGCATGACCTCCATCTGAACCTTGTGTGTTGCCATGGCAGCAACCGGCATGGACACGAGCCCTGAACTCTTGCCGCAGACCGCCCAGTTACTGTTGTTATCCATCACTGCGCACACACACATCAGAGTAAAGCAGCTGCTCAGCACTCAATCATCACACACAAACACACTCTGTCCTACCTTCATACATCAGTCTGGTGGTCCTCAGACCCTCAGCCTCAATGAGCTCCTCATCACATCTGTCCGTGTCATCAGGTTCAGAGAGACGTGTGAGTGACACCTCCAGCCTGCAGAGGGCACCAGTGTGACAGTGCTGCTCTCCAGCGGACGGACAGATCTCAGCTCGCACGCTGTACACCGTCTGACACAGAGAGAGAGAGAGAGGTGTTATCAGACAGACACACACACACCAGTATCACAGTGAATGTGTATTCTCACTGAAACTCTCTCCAGCATGAAGTCGTATCTGTAGGGTCTGATCACAGCGTCTGATGTGTCCGCGGGGGCAAAACCGGCAGAAAACTGACAGTCCAATGTGGACGGAGGGGTGCCGCTCCACTTCATCTCCCAAACACTGAACACACACTGCTGACTCAACACCAGCTGCACACACACACACACATGTGACATGTTAAAGCGTGATTATCTTCACACAGTCAGGACAGAGTCAGTGAGGTTTGATCAGACAGACTCACGCTCGCAGTCGGACCGCCCAGAGCCTGCAGCTCCACTGAAACTGTGTGTTGATTCTCAGTCAGCATCTGATCTCTCAGGAGAAAGTTAGTGTCCGATACATTCTGAAGACAAACCTGGATGAACTTCCTGTCAGGATGACATCACACAGATCAGAATCCTGTGGACACATGTGGGTGTGTTTGATGTCACGCGTGTGGTGTTACCTCTGTCCTGCAGACAACAGCGAGTGCTTCACTTTGAAGGGCACGTGGAAGGTGAGAGAGAGCAGGGTGGAGTAAATGGACCAGGGGCAATCGACAGACACCTACAACACACACACACACATCTGTAGAGAAGCACACAAACACACCATCTCATGTTTCTGTCGCTGAATCAAACCTTCTGGTCCACGACGGCCATTCCGCTGTTGAAGCGAGTTCTGCTGCGCGAGTGATGATTGATCTGTCCGTTAGTGAGACGCCCGCTCTCCGTCCGCGCCAGGCATGATGGGATGTGACACAGCACGTCCAGCAGGAACTCCAGCGTGTGGTAGGGAGGAGTCAGAGGGAGGGAGATGCTGGTCACTTTCTCAGATGACTGAATAGACAGAACGCTCTCACCGATCAGATCTGAGAGACGATGAGACAGACTGATAATCTCCTTTTATATACGCTCAAGTAGATCTTCACACACACATCCAGGCGTCCGCCATCTTGGAACAGTAAACATTTCACTTCCTGTCGTCCCTCACAGTAGTGTTTTACAGTTCAGGATCATGTGTGTATAAAGTATTTCATGTTGCGTCTGAGAACCCCTTCATCTTGTTGTTTTGTGCTTGTTGATTAATTACCATGCTTGCGTCTACACAACAACACAACACATTTGATCTTCACACACAGGTGAAATGACATGTTTTACCTCCAGAGCTGCTGAGGACTCGAGCGCTGCATGTGCTGGAGTTGAGGACAGGCATGCAGTCTGTGTTACTCATCTGAAGAGCGTCGCCTTTCTTCACCGTGTAGTGACCCGTCAGAATGGTGAATTTCACTTGCTGTGGTAAACCGGCCAACAGGTTGTCTGGAAAAGCAGAAAGGTTTTAGCGAACACATCTCCTCCCAGCCTCTGATTGGACGGATTGGGTTCAGTCACAGGCCGTCTCATCACACATAGCATAAACGCCACAGTTTAAGGGACAGTTCTGTCATCAGGCTGATCTAAACCTGTGTAAATGTCTTTGTTCTGCTGAACGCAGAGGAAGATATTTGGAAGAATGTCAGTAACCAAACAGTTTTTATTTTCCCTACTATAGCGGTGAAGGGGGGATGAGGTCTGTTTGGTCACTGACATTCTTCCAAATATCTTCCTCTGTGTTCAGCAGAACAAAGACATTGCACATGTTTGGATCAGCCTGATGGCGAGTAAATGATGACAGGATTCTGGTGAAGTGTTCCTGAAGAGCTGTGGAGAAGACTGACCTGTGAGGGGTTGAATGGTGAGCTGTGGCTCCTGTGAGTACACGTCATACTGCACCAGAGGATAAATATGAGGCAGAAGAAACTGAACCCTGCCCACCGCGGCCCACATCTGGCGTAGAGTATACGTCCCGGCCTTCTCGGTCTGAGAGGAAAACACGCAGCAGATGAAGTCGGCCATTAAAACACATTCCACCCAATAAAAACACTCTCCTCACCGGTGCCGTGAAGATGATGCTGTTGTTGCCAGGCAACAGAGTGACATCATTGCTCTTCAGCATCTGAGCTCCGTCTTCCATGGTGACGATGGAGGGTGCTGTGTTGGGTGTGTCCACAGACGTGGTGCTGTCTTGATGTCGCATCAGCAGGTGCATGTTCTTACAGATCATGCCGGCAGAGCTGAGCGTGTTATCAGACGGGCTGTGTTCCTGAATCTCGCACAGCTCCAGCGCCGGAGACAACGACATGGGACTGGTGGCGGGAAACGTGACGGTGCCGGCGGGGTTCTGACCCGAGCGTTTGTGAGCAGTCGCGCCCGGCTGCTCCAGGGCGAAGTGGACACTGGCAGAGAGCTGCTGCACCTGCATGGGGACGGGCATCAGACTGCAGAGACGCAACTCCAGCTGCAGAGCGGCACCGACATGCACAAGGGCAGAGGTGGGACGAAAGCGCAACTCCTGCAGCTGAGCGAGAGAGCTCAAGCTCAGAGCCACACGCTGATCTGTGAGACAACAAGAGAGCAGTACAGCCGCTTTAATGTCATACACCAGTTCTTCAACATTTAATAAGACACAATTACTCACCTTTGACCTCGGAGGTGTGACTGGAGAAGGTCAGAATCTCCTGGCAGAAGTGCTTCCTCTCGTCATCGCTCAGGTTGGCATCACTGGCGAGCAGAGCGCTCGTCTGCAGGTATCTACAGAGAGTGTTAAAGAAAGCCACTGGCAGCGTGATATGATGACATCACACTTGTGACGAGTCAAGGATACTCCTCCATCTTCTGCAGCTGTTTCTGACACTGGGCCATCTGCTTGCGTGTGTGTGTGATGGGTAAACTCCAGCTCTCTGACACGTATGACTTAAGAGACTCCTGAAGAAAGTTCTCAGCGCTCTGAGGGTCGCCTTTCCCCCTGCACACACACACACACACACACACACACAGATTCTATCAATCTGAATGATGTCATTCTGACCCCAACAGGGATTTTAATCAGGCGTACATGTAGAACTCAGCCAGACTCTTCCCAACCAGACGTGCTGAACGCAGCCGCCCGATCGCCCTGTACATCTCCATAGCGGCATGAGACAGCTCCTGATCACAGACAGAGAGAGTGAGACGTGAGCGGACACACACACATGACTTACATCAGCCCGAGGCGTCTCTCACCAGATAATGTTTCTCAAAGGCCTCCACAGATGACAGGGCCTCCTTCAGTTTCTTATATGGACTCTGGAGGCTGTTCGCTGCATGAATTTATCACAGAACACATCACGTCATCTTAAACAATACACAACATCAGCAGCAAGCACAAGTTAGTTACCAGTTTCTGGTCTTTCTGTTCCCAGACCAGCCAGCAGATCAACGGTTGTGTTGAGATCCTCAGAGTTCGGCCCGTTCTCCGACACCAGACCGCACAGTTCACCCAGACACTTCAACTGGAAATCCATTCAGACTTTCACCAAACGTTC
>CM017911.1:52500-117500 GCA_008369825.1 Triplophysa tibetana | reverse complement strand
TTTTAACTTGGACCCCCACCCGTCCAGACCCTCCCTGAACACCTCTAGAGTGAGGCACTGAAGGAATGTTATTTGCTGACAGGGATGTAAAGTGCTTGTCAGATTGAGTTCTGATCAGAATTGTGTCGTGTAAAGAATGAGTATGATGTTCAGATTAAAATGGTGAAGAGTCTAGCGATGATGTGTTTGCTTCTGCAGACACACACAAACACACACGTGTGTTAGTTGATAAGACCGTGAGCAGATGGACGGGGGTCACAGAGGGTCGGGGTCCGCACACGTCTCCTCACCTGTCGCTCTGCTTGTTACAGAAGTCATTACGGATCTTGTCCATGATGGAGGTGCGCGGCAGGATGTTGGTCTTGTTCTTTTTCTTGTTGTCGTTCTCCACCACCACGATCAGCCAATCCAGTGAGCCGTGGAGACGGAGAACATTCTGCCAGCGCTGGATGTCTTCTTTAACTGATGCTTTATATGACTCTGTGTCCTAACAAACACACACACATTAAAACACACTGCTCAACTCATTTCTATCCCATGATGCTCGGCGGTGAACTCACGCAGCAGTCGGTCCAGTAGATGTGCAGGAAGGGGAATGTGAGCAGGGCTTTATTTCCGTCTTTAGGAAGCAGATCCTCTTTAAACTGAACAAAGTTGGCCTCCAGGTAGATCATCTTTGGTGCTCGACCGTAAGACCTGACACACAAAACACACATCTGACATCACACTTCTCTCTGACCTGAACAAAGCCATCATAGGGTCTGTCCTGCATTAACGCATGACTCAGACTTGTGGGCCGTCCAGACCAGAACCCACCGGCCAATCAAATGGTCATGATCCACTGAAGGACATGTAATAGAGAACTGGACACTTTCATACACTCACGCTGATCGTTAATGAGTCAATATTTTGTGATTTTAAGGTCTTTGTCAGACAGCCACCTCCACTACATATCAGACGGCCAGTTGTTCACTGCCAATCTGAGTTGTGTATTTCTGCTGTAGTGTCTTTGAAACAACCAAATGAATGGAGCACAAAATGTGTAATCATTCCAGTCCAAGTGATTTTATTTTGGACATTTTCTCGACACACGTGTTTTCACTTATGTTCCCAAAATAAACAAACAAAAGAAAAAATAGAAATATACTCAAACTTACTGACACAAAAACATTTTGTCAGCATGGGACAGTTCTGGTCACACAAAGCCCCTCAAACATTCTAGTCTGCCCATCAAACCCGAGCGGATCGTACCAAGCTTAGGGGTCGATTGACAAGAATGCACGTTGAGTTCGGCATCACAGCCTTCACATATACTTTAAACATACAAGCACGATCATGAAGAATATCATCACAGAATAGACATTCATTTGTATTTCAACACATTCATATCTATCTCTGTCCTAGCAAATGGTTCTTCCACCAATTCACTGTCATTGAGGAGATGACGTCATCAGAACACTCCCTCCAAACATCAGACCAGACAGGTGAATTATACTATTACTGGATAGACCGACTGATGTATACACACAACAACACATCTGACATCTCTGTCTCTGTTCAGTTTTATGCTACAAAACATCATTTGAACACTAGACATTGTCATTGTTTCCACATCAAAACATTATCATAACACAATAAAGAATAAATCTATACACAATAATACTGTGAACTGATGTTCACGTGATGATAACCAATGCGTTCATCATCAGTCTAACTTTGGATTATGGAGTGTCCAACAATTTTTCATACATATACGGAGTAAAACACTTTCATTTTCTAATTATAGTCAGTTATTATAAACTCACTTCTTGACTGACTCTCCCTAATCCCTTCCTTTCTGTCAGCCTGCTATGATCTGATTGGTCAGATGGTGTAGTCTGCTGTGATTGGTCTATCTCATACAGTGTCGTAAATAGAACATAGGCATGCAGTACACCGAGTGACGCAAAGCTGACCCGTAACTGAGACGAGAACGACAGACGACTCGTTCATGTCAGAGTCGACTCCTTTCTTTCCCAAGACAATAACTTTGTATTCAATCACTTTCAACTTTACAACTCTGCACACTGCTGACATTAACACACAGCAACATCACACAACACATCAAATGTCATTTTAAAGACATTGTTATGGTTCCTCTTTAAGAGAAGTGTGCACAGACACATTCTGAATGATGTGAATCACTGCACAACTCATCTCTGAAATGACCTGGACTATTGGATACAACATCATCATAACAAGTCTGAAGAGAGAACATGAAACTGATAGAACATCTGCTATCACATCACTACACCACCTGATGACTCCAATCCAACTGCTTTTTACACTCATTTATTACATTTACATTAATTCAGTTGGCAGACGCTTTAATCCAAAGCAACTTACAAGTAGGGTGCAGTGGGCAGCTATCACTGCAGAGCAAACAGGGGTAAGGTGTCTTGCTCAAGGGCACTTCACTCATTTCCTGGTGGCACTGAGAATTGAACCAGCGACCTTCTGGGTACGAGTCAAACTCTCTAACCACTAGAGCACAACTGACACAACTGTGTGCACGTCACCCAGTGTCGAAGCACACATGTGCATTCTCTTCTCTGAACGACTGTGATGACGATATCTGCAAGCCCAAGACATTACAGGATAACATCTCATCAGGTAAATGACAGATTACCTTCTCCACTCCATGGGCTCTTTGGGCAGCTGCTGGGTCAATGAGCTGAAGAGAGCTGTGAAGAGATTCTGATCCCCCGCACCTGCACACACACACACACACACACACACACACACACACATCAACACTCTTGATCTTCTGTTATTCTGGATGAAACTCATACAGTGACACAAATGAGGAGAATTAAAGCATTTGATCTCTGAGGTGCTACCCGGACAGAGAAGATCTAGAGCAGACTAAGCCATCACTATCTGAAGGTAATTAAACATCAAAACATACGTGTTGTGTTCAAACATAACTTGTGAAGAATGACGAAAACACACAGTGATGTTACAATAGTGCAGCAGAAGAGAAAAATCTGTCCATTAAAATGGAGAGAGAGAGAGAGAGAATAACATCACGGTTCTTTTTAACATCATGACGTATGATCGTATGGTTCCTCATGTCTGCAATGATTCAGACAGATTCACTGATATCTCAGATCGGACACGACTCGAGCTCGTGAGAAATATAACATGTGATCGATGATGATGAAAGGCTGTAGAGAGAATCATCACTGTGTGAAATATAGTATTTAAAAGCCCTGTCACGACAGTGTGAATATGAGGATCTTTACTATAAACTGACACGCGCGCGCGCACAACATGATGAGTGTGTGTCCCTGAAAAACTGTTGAGTGTGTAAAGCATTGGTGACATATACACACACTTCATATACATATATGTCTATATGTGTGTGTGTGTTCGGCTAGCGCGCGCTAACGTCC
This sequence comes from Triplophysa tibetana, assembly GCA_008369825.1. Lineage (NCBI taxonomy): Eukaryota > Metazoa > Chordata > Actinopteri > Cypriniformes > Nemacheilidae > Triplophysa > Triplophysa tibetana. Next base: position 114,066 of record CM017911.1, on the reverse strand, counting down.
CGTCACTCACAGGTCACTATTGGTTTGTTCTCCATCGTGTAGATGATGGGCTTCTCCTCATGGATCTCCATGGGTTCCCCTCACCAGCATCAGTCCACCATCAACAGACTAATCGATCACACTCATAGATGTCTGGGAACACTGCTAACGTATCGATGAGGCCACTTCGCTCTCCATTTCCGGTCTGCTGACTGGACGTGACGACTTCCGTTGCGTCACACACACATCACAGCGGAACTCACGATTCGTTCATTTGAATAAATATTTATAAACGATGAAACACGGGACTTAGCAATTAACACAAAGATTTGTCTTGGGAAAATTCTGAAAACACTCTAAACCTTTTTATATTTTACATGTGAGTGTGTGCGTTAAAATGAATGAAGGAATAAATGCCTTAAATAAATATATTTTATTTAAATAGATTGATTTTACTGTATTATATATATATATTTGTCCTTATGACGCTTGTCTAAGAATTTTTCTATGGGTCTTTGACTTGCGAGAGCTTTTATTCTGAAGCTGCCCTCAAACACAAGTTCCTGTATATGTAGACACCTTTATTTTGAAATCTGCATCAGTCGCAGCCATATTTTCACGAGCGTGCGTGTTCTCACACTGCAGCAGCACGAGCGCCATTATACGTTCTGCAATGCGCGCGTGAGACTGCAGGCCGCGAGACGATTGATCGAATTTATCAAGACGAAATCGAGCTAAAATCGCGTTTTAACGCACGGACCGATCGCGTCGCTTTAGATGTGTGTCGATTGACCTTCAGCATCATCCATTTTGAGCCACAATGACGACCAGCACCAACGTTATTCAAGTGACGAATGTGTCGCCGAGCAGCACCGCGGAACAGATGAGAACACTGTTCGGATTCATCGGAATCATCGACGAACTCAAACTCTTTCCACCCGAGTGAGTATAAACAACACGAACCGTGAACGCATCAAAACGTTTTGCCACCACAGTGAGTGAATTAAACTCGCAGACAATACAGTCATGCGCGTGGCCGCCCACCCGTGGTTCTTCGGGCCTATGAAACGCATCATTAGTGTGTTACGTTACTACGGCTCATATGTGTTCACTTATGATTTGTTTATTATTATTTATCGTCATCATGCATGTGTGAGTATACCACAGATTTGAGCCTTGTGTAGGGACGCGTGACGTCACGAGCCGAGGAGCCGTTAGTACATTGCTGCAAGATAACAATTTATAGGAATACTTCCGCAATATTTTCCGTATTTTATTACATGTTCTGCTATATTGCTTCTCTATTATGTGTGGGGTTTATTTCGAGAGAAAAAACGCGTGTTTTATCCTGCGAGAAGTTTTACCTGCAAATTTAACATTCATTGTTTTTGTGGGGATACTTATGATAAATAAAAACGGTTACAACATCCAAACTATAATCAAACCAATGGTAGTGTTTTTCTAAGGTAAGAATCTTTTGTTCATTTCTTAATCCTCAATTTGATGTCGTCACACAAAAGTTGTGTTTAAATGACCCCGGTTTAAGGGTTCTTGGCTGAATTGAGACGTTCCAGTGAATTTCTAAGGATCCTGAGTAATAAGAGAAGTTCTACTGAGACTAAAAAAGATCAAATCACCGGTTCTATGATTCATGGCAAATGATGGAAAGGGACCGTTTATAAAACCCCAAACTCCCATGTGAAGATGTCATTGCTCATGTAGGCAGTATACTTGAGGTTGTCTCGGCAGCTTCTGTAGTAACTTCTGTTCTGTGCTTTGTTGTTTTTCACCCATCGAAAAAAACGTCCGGCTTCACATCATATCTGCTGGTGAAGGTAGGCTGATCTGGTCCGATCTGCTCTGATCCACACGTGTCAGATCGTGGGTCTGTGATATTTGCTAGATGATGATGATGATGAGAATGGGCTGGTTTGATAAAGTCAAGGTCAGCTCGAGTGTTTGTGCAGGAGGTGTGTGAACGCTGTGTGTACATCTTGCAAAAGTGTTTATATTTTCTTTCAGTGATTCTCCCTTGCCTGTGACTTCACGTGTGTGTTTTGTAAAGTTCCACGAGCCGGAATCGGTGGGCGTTTCCCAGCACCTGACCAACACCGTCTTCGTGGACCGAGCTCTGATCGTCGTGCCTTTCGCTGAAGGTTTGTGCTGCATTTTGCTTCTTTACGTTCAGATGACATTAGGTGGGTTTGTTCAACGTTCTAGGACTTGACGTCTCCGCCTCTCGACTCCGATTCACGTAGATACATGTCAGTCTAGATGTGACAGAGGTACATGTGACAAACACACACGATGTATCAGTGATGGATATGAACGCAGGAGCTCATGTTTAACTCATTGCCTTTCCAGTTTAGTTTCATTTTTTTGTTAAACTTTTCTCTCTGTCATTTGTGTGTGTGTGATTTTTATAGTGCGCAAGGCAATTGCAGAGCCGGCTGATGTCTGAGGGTGACCCTCTGCCCCCCTGTAGAAAAATAATCACGGCCGGTCCACGTGTTAACCTGCTGTAAACCTTAATTCTCTCTCTTGTGTGCGACGGAATTCATTTGTTTTAAAGACGCTTAGAGCATTCATGACAAAAGCATAAGTGTTGAAGGGACAGTCCTGATGAAAACCACAATTCTTTCATCATTGATCACTTCAAACATGTCGAGCACGAGAGAAGATATGTTAAAGAACAACACTTGAGATCAGACATTTCTCAAGATATCTTCTTTTGTGTTCCACTGAATCAAATGCAGATTTACTAACACACGAGGAGAATGAATGAACGAATGATGACAGAGTTTAGATTTTTGTCTGAACTCTCCCTCGAGGTTTCTGATTGTACTGCGTGATAATCAAACACACAGTAAATCTACGGTAAGAATCAGATTATAGGTGATTTCTGCATGAGTGTTTGGTTTTACACACATTTGAAGTATGTGAAGACACACAGCACAAATTCAAGGCTCCTTGAGTCTATGTGATGATGATGATCTAGAATGTTCTGATGTTCCTCTCCACATGACTGAAAAAGGCCTGAGAAGCTTTTTAACGGTCGTTTCTGTTTTTTTGTTGTTGTGTTTTCCAGTTCTTTTCCCTGGTTCTGCAAGTCCTGTAAAAACCAGGCCCAGCAGAAACTGCAACCCAACAGTTTTGTCTTCTGCAGCTTGTCTTGTCTCTCTCATCTCTCCCACTCTCTCTCTCTCTCACTCTCTCTCTCTCTCTCTCTTGTGTGTGTGTGTTAAAGATGACTGTGTTGTTTGGAAATATTAATTTCAGAGGACTTCATCGAATGGATTCGCTCAGCTCTCATTGTTCATTGAATGACATGACGGTTATTTTTCTCTTTAGCGTTTGACACACACACACACGCGCACACACACACACACACACACACACACACACACACAGTCTCTCGTTGAGTTTATTGTGGGCTTTTGCTGGAAAAGGACTTTTCCTCTCTGTCTCTCTTATGTTTTATGATTAACCAGCGCACACGTTTACGCCTCGGCCCGTGAGCCGTTTCTAGCTCCGATGCCAGCAAAAGCCCCTTGAAACAAATGTTGTGTGTGATAGTTGTGGTAAGTGAAAGCATCAGTGGATAATTAAACTGTCGTTGAATGCTGACACCCCAATCATAAACTCTGTTTTGTCTATCTTGATGTCTCTGTGTGCTTTATAGCGAAGCAGCCGACCTTCCGAGTCGCTTGTTCATTATACACCTTATGAATCTTGAGAGCACATCCCACTGGAGAGCCGGCTGTGCTTGCTTACATATGGTTCATGACTTAAAAAATCGAGTTCAGGTGATGACATCTTGGCAGTGTGTCTAGTGTCATGTTTTCTCTTTTCTTGTAGTGTTATGCACTTCATGCTCAATGTTAAGGGACCTCTTGTGTTAGCTTCCAGACAAAAGCGAGTACTGATGTCAGTGCAAATATAGACAAAGACAAGTTTCACTCTGTAGGTGTGACTGTGTTGCGTGTGAACCGGTGGCGTGGTCTGACCGCGCTCTTTCTGTCCTGCAGGCGTGATCCCTGACGAATCCAAAGCTCTGTCGCTGCTTGCCCCAGCCAATGCCGTCGCCGGACTTCTGCCAGGAGGAGGACTTCTCCCCACGCCCAACCCCATGCCATCTGTGAGTGTCCATCGCTGCGACTGGAGACCCCATGCTCTTTCTGTAGTGTGATGATGTCATGTTGTTTCTGTCGTCAGATTGGTGGAGTAACTCTGGGTAGTCTCGGGGGGGCTAGTTTGGACCCCATGACGGCCCTGGCCATGGCAGCCCCCAATTTGAATGCACAGGTGTGACACCTTACAGTTCTTCAGCGTTTGTCCTGAACTCGGCGGTTTAGTTTTTCTTCATCATAGATGTTTGTTTTGTTTCTCGTAGTCTTTGTCAGCGGAGCAGTTAATGAAGCTGATGGCATCGATGGATCCAAAGTAAGTTCCTGAGTTTGTCCTGAATCTCTTGGGTGCTTTGTCTGAAAGGTGTTGTCGTTTATTCATGTGATGTTTCCGCAGGCTCAACCCTCTCGCTGCTGGACTCAATCTGACTCCTGGACTGAAGGCAGACGCTTCTAGTAAAGAGATCGAAGAAGCCATGAAGAGAGTGAGAGAGGCCCAGTCTCTGATCTCTGCTGCTATTGAGCCCGGAAGTGAGTGACGCTCCTGCTCTTTACCATAAGAAATACAACCATATCCAGATTTAGAATGATGATCAAAAAAAGAGTGTTTTGTTGTTTTTGGATCTGTAGATGTTATTACACTCAGCACTGTATTCCAGAAGATTTGAAATCAAGATGAACGCTGATCTAACGTTGTGATTTCTTAGGTAAAAAAGATGATAAACGAAAGCGATCCAGGTCCAGATCCCGCCGTAGGAGGTCCAGGTCTCGCTCGAGGCACAGGTCTGCAGTAACATTCATTTCAGGAAGATTTCAACCTGACATTTATATCCTGTTGTGGGTTAATTATGTGAATGTAATGCACCCGCAGGCGTTCCAAGAGTCATTCCAGACGAAGATCTCGCTCGAGGAGCAGGAGGAGATCAAAGAGCCCCAGGAGGAGGAGGTCTCATTCCAGGGATCGCAGCCGACGCTCCAGGTCCAGGTGAGTCTCCAGGCAGATCTGATGTTTCAGTGGACAGTATCAGTGCTTCATGTCCTCATGCTTGTGTGTGTGTGTGTGTGTGTGTGTGTTTAAGGGATCGCAGGAAGGATGAGAAGATCAGGAAACGCTCAAAAACCCCACCGAAGAGTTACAGCAGCGCCAGACGCTCCCGCAGTGCCAGCCGGTGAGAGTAGCTGTTAAACTGCTTCTGTTTGCACCGTTATCATCAGAAACAATCATTTACACAATGTTTTAAATTGATGTTTCAAGTGTTTTGTTGTTTGTTTGTTTTCCTGCAGTAAACGACACAGGAAAAGTCGCAGCTTGTCTCGTTCACCACCAAAGAAGTCCAGATCCCCCAAGAAAAAAGTGTCCCGCTCGCCGTCCCCCCGCAGGTCCTGACCAACATCTGCTTATTTCAACTTTCTTTTCTTTAGTGTTTCGAGTTGGCTTGTAATCCTATTTTTGCTTTTCAGGTTTAATTTTGAGCTAGACTGTTAAGTTAAATACATTGAGTTAGTTTTTAGCTTATATTTTCAGCCTCTAGTTAAACTAACTTATATGCATTTATTTACCAGAAATGTTTTCATGGTTGGTCTAGGCTAACTGTGACCCGCTTACACACTTGTGCTGTTTCTGTTTCCCTCAGACATAAGAAGGAGAAAAAGAAGGATAAAGAGCGCGACAGAGAACGTGACCGAGACCGTAAAGACGATCGGCACAGAGATCCTGACAGAAATCGAGACAAACGGGAACGTTCTGCCAGTAAGAAGAGCAAAGACAAGGACAAGGAGAGAGACAAGGAGAGAGACAAGGAGAGAGACCGGAAGTCTGACAGTGAGAAGGCCGATGTGAAGGTATGAGATTAGTCTCTCGCGTTCAAACACTGTGTCTTTATATTCCATTGATGTTTCATGGTGTCATGTGACGTCTGCGCTAAAGGTGACCCGGGATTATGATGAAGAGGAGCAGGGCTACGACAGCGAGCGTGAACTAGAGCGAGAGAGGAACTCTGACGCCGCCTCATCGCCGCCGGTCAAGGAGCCTCTGGCAGACAGCGCAGATGACGCGGGCCGCGGCGAGTCAGACGGCAACAGTGAAGACCAGCGGGACGAGGACATGGATATGAGCGACTGAAGCCACGCCGTCCCCTTCATCAGTGTTCTTCAGTAATCTGGATGGGTGATCCGAGATCAGTCTGGAAACGTCTGTGAACTGATTCATTCCTGTTTGTTTTTTAACATCAGAGTCCGAATCTGCTGTATTTACTGGTACATGCCGTCTTAAATATGTACTCCCGATGTTTTAGAGCCGTTTCTTTCCTCATGGCTAACGTGGAAGTGTGTTATACTGTATATTTAGCCTCCGCAGTCAGTTTCTTCCTGAACAAAATCCACCGTGTGTTGGTCAGTTTGGAGTTTCTATTTAAAGCAGTTACCCTTGAATTAAAGTGCTTTGATAACATTGTCAGGCAGTTTTTTTAGGCCGTCGCATTTTTGTTTGTTTTTTATATATATAGCTTGTGTTTGATGGGAAATGTTTGTCTTTTTTAAAGTATCGGAACGTTTGCAGTACTGTATGTGAACTGGTTTCCTTTGGCAGGTCATGATAGACTAACATTAGACCGTTCAGGTTTCTGTGATAAACACACACCGGCTTTAAACTGTAGTTTATCTGTACTGTTTGCAATGTTCAGAAATTGAAAATAAAATTTTGGGCTCCTTTTTGTCCCTTCAAAACCACATAACCAGATCTGTTGAGAATGTGTTCTGCAGGGCTCTAGTGAGTTTTAGGTAGTCATCATTCAGGACAACAGCGAGGTTCACACTAGTGATGGGAAGTCCGGCTCTTTTCATCAACTCTTACAGCTCCCAAATCTCTTTACTTGGTAACAAAAATTGTGAAGAACTTAATTCTTGACATCTGTAAACGCATTTTAACTAGTTAAACAACACAATAGACTTGTATTCAATTTCAGATATCAAATAATAATATTTTTAACATTAGAATTCTTATATCAGAAATGCAATTCTTACTAAAAACCATATTTTTTATGTAAATTATTGTTTGGTTACTAGTGATAATGTCTTTTCTTCATATCAACAACTGAAATATTACATGTAAAAATATCATTTTCTGATATCAATTATTACATTTTCAATAGTGGCAATGTTAATTATTGATATGAATAATGTGATCGTTACTAGTAAAAAAGCCATTTCAGACATTTACTCTCAGATTTGTTGATATCAAAAATTAAAAGCTACTTCGGCTTGCCATATAGTCCTATACAAGATTGACTGTTTACACGCACTTGAAACTGAGCACACTGACGACATCTACTGGTGAAAGATCAGAACAGTTTATAGGGTCAGTCGTGGGTTATGGTTGTTACAATACAATTGTTTCCTTTAGTTTCTTTGTGAAACATGAAGCAGCAGCAGGTCGACAGTGTTCATCTTGACAATCGTGGCCTAATGGTTAGAGAGTTGGACTCGTGACCAGAAGGTCCTCAGGTCCCTTGAGCAAGGCACCTAACCCCTACATGCTCCCCGGGCGCTGCAGTGATAGCTGCTCACTGCTCCGGTGTACGTGTGTTCACCACATGCAGAGGTCACATTTCGGGTCACCATACCAGACGAATCGGTCACTTTCACTTGACTGCAGTAATGTAGAATAAACATGACGTTATCATCCTCTGGCGTGGGACGCAAATATAGTTATAGTTCCAGTTATAGTAAGACTTAGATATAGTAACCACAACTATTTTGTGTAGAATTTGAGGACTTGTTCTAGAAAGAGAACCTAGAATACGGCAACTTTTAAACAATAAACGAGCTTTCATTTGTCAGTTGTTAACACATGTCAATCCTCTGGACCTTGTTCAGCTGGTGGCGCGCGCGCACAAACGCATATGACAGAAATTTGACATCGATTAAAAATCGACTTTTGACGATGTTAACTCTACTCGAAGTTAAAATTCTTTCTGTCATTTCTGGAAAAACAAACGTCTACGTCTCATCAAGATTAAGGCATTTAAGTTAAAAACAATTATGTATATAACGTCAAATATCTGTTAAAAGGCACATTAGAAGAAACATCAGTCTGCGATCAAAATTATTATATATCACATACAAATTAGATAAAACAATAAAGCCGATATTTATACATCAAGCTTTTATCCTGTCAGTATGTTTCTTACCGTTTCGTTGTTCTTAGCAGATTTCTTTAAATTGAGGCATACCTACATTACTTAGTCAGTTTACAGTTAACTTTAGTGAAAAACGAAGGATTGTTAGTTCAATATAAGTTTTAGCGCTCAAAACTGACCAATCAGAAGCTTCATTTCTTGTGACCGCAGTAGGCGCTGTTGTCACTGTCGACAATTCTCTACGCAAAGAGCGTCAATTCGGGCGAGGATGCGCTTTGTGCCCGTGCGCAGCTTTTTAATCTTGCGCAATAACGCGCTTTGTTCTCGTGCACGTTACTGTGAGCGTGCTTTTCTGAAAGTCTGTTAAGAGTTCTGACGTGACGTGAGAGGATGAACACAGATTGAACTGTACAAAGCAGGTTCATTTAATTCGTTTGGAATTATATTGATTGCAATGGTAATTGTTTTATAGCCAACATGTAGGTGTGTGTGTATGTATATATATGCAAACATAATAAGCTGTACATGTGATTCTAATACATTTCTCAATGCTAAATAGAATATTCGCCCGTTTTATCCTTTATTTAATGTTGCTTTCTAATGTCCTTTGGAGAAAAATACAATATTGTCTGATAGAGAAAGTGGTTGCTGATGCATTCACCTGTAATTTATAGCTATTGTACAGGATGAATATATGTGGTTTTGCTTTGTGTAATTTAATTAATAACTAATACTGGCAACAAATTATGAATAAATGTCGATTTTTTTTAATCCCCTCAGTATCCTTTTTTACAGAACTTAAAAAAAGAAAATATATAAAAACATTGTAGGAGCCAAACTGTTTTAAATGGTGTTATTTCCATATTTAGCCATTAAGCGGCGCTGTTAACAGGGTGGTGTATTTTGTATTTTAGCGAAATTAGGAAATTGTAGCACCTTACGTCTGTAAGTACATTGGATTATGCACGTCGGTGTGGAGGCAATAAACTCGTTCTTTAAGGAGATGAAACAAAGAGACAAACAACATTACATGATGAAAGCGCGTAAACCTACGAATCTCGGGATCAAACAACGCAAAGGTTTAAAGTTTTAGATTTAGCTCCTACACATAAATCTAAATGTACCAACAAGTAAAATCAATTTTCTAATCCACCTATCCGTGTTATCGTTTACATTAAAATGAATTGTTTTAAGCTTTAAAATCAAGAGTTTGTTTTACTCAGAGGTAGCATCATTGCATTTGTAGACTGAAATTAAAAATGCATGAATAATGCTATGCAATGAATATTTCAAATGTATAATTATCAATATATAATTTGAATTATTTCCATATTCAATTAATCAAGTCATCAAACGGATTGGTTCAAAACACTGATTAATTCCAAATCGAAACCTAAAAAGACTTAACAAAGTCTTTATTAATGGAGAATTTATTCCCTCAAATTATTGTGTACATCAGATAATATGTAAACTTCTACAAGCTTCACTGACTCCTGAGAGAGGAGAGAAACGGGTCAGAGAAGTGCATGAAACAATGCAGTAGAATGAGCATTTACAGTAAGATGTGAAGTTCAGTTCATTTTCAATTTTTGCATTAAAAAAGCTTAATGTCCTCTTCAAATTGAAATAAGGAGACAGGACATATAGTGTTGCCCAATTAGTTTCAACGTGTCACAACCTGATGGAAAGTGAATCATCAGGACACACATAGCACATATATATATAATATTAATGTTAATTAATAGTGTAGTGCCGCTATTGTGTACTGTCTGAAGATCTGGCCAAACTGAAGATCTGCCAACTAAGCATATTTAATTGGCAAAATCAGTAAACTGAAGACTAAGAATTTGTTTTGAAAAAATCCAATGTTCAGAAATTGTCAAAACACAGCTCAGATGTACAGTCCTCTTTTATACAATACAATTGTAATCGTATAATGAATAACGTTATTTATTTACATGTCACTATGTCTTAAATTGACCGTTAAATATTAAAACATCTGCCTGTTAAGAATGTACAAAAAGATTTTATCCCATCTTTCTAAATATTTTGTCTATCCCTCAGTTAAATTACTCCCAACTTTACTGAATTAATAAGCAGTGAAATAAATCACAGAACTATTTGTAACACATGAAAGTTGTACACTGGTCATTGTGTTAAAAACTTTATCTAGTCTTACTTGGGCCAAAGAAGAAGAGTTCTCAATTTCCTTCTGCATCACTCTGCAACACAGCCTATATATGATGGCCTAACAAAATAAATACACAAAAGCAAGTGTTAATGCACAGGTCTGTACACAAGTGGCACCATGGTAGACATGCTTATTACAGTATAATTTGCAGTACGTGCACGAGCAGGAGCATGCACAAAAACACAATACGGTTAGGCATACTCTGGAAACATAACAGCACAAACTGAACTTTATCAGTGAAACTCAGTTGTGTTCTTCACAGTACTGTCTTTTCACACTTGGTTTTGGGTTTTATGTTCAACATCTATTGCAAGATTAAAGTAAACATCTGAAATTTAAAGACTGAACAGAAATAATTCTACATTACAACACATCAAATGATTATAGACCAAATCTATCACAGTAGTTTGTAATAAGTTCACAGTGGAACTACCTATATCAGTTTAATTACTAAACTAACTTTAATACTGATACCAGCAGATCACTTTGTTACAAACTTTTACTGTACTAAAACCATTCTACAATACTCTTACTTTAATAAAACCATGGTTGATTTTTGAGAAGGTGCTGTTAGTATCTGTTAAACTTAAATTCATGTTCAGAATAAATCAGCATATTTCAAGATAAACTAACAGTTGGTTTTGCAACAAGCTTAACGGCTAATATAATCACTTTGCCAACTTTAACTAATAACTATAATATTGTTGTACAACTTGTATTAGTGTCCTTTTGTTGCTAGAGTTTTTAAGTTCATCCAGTTACGCATATCGCACAATAAAACTCGTTTTCTAGAACTGCCTCATTAGGATTACAAAAAAATCACACTTCAAGTTTGGCAACGAGTCGACGACGTGTGTATCACACGTGCTTAGTGACGACGTGTTTATCACACGTGCTTAGTGACGACGTGTTTATCAGGCGTCATGGAAGGAGACGTACATAGTTCAGACGTAGTTAGTAGACGTGCATTTTTAGTAAAATTCTAACATACGCCATCGTAACGTCGCCGCTAGTTGACGTTCCTACCATGACGTCGCCGCCAGTCCATCGTCTGCGTTCCCTATCAAATCCATTCATAACTCCACGCGGACTGGCGGCGACAAGAGGGTAGGCTGCTCCTTCTCCTGGTTAGGCTTCGAATTGGCAGAAAATACATCTCATATATCCACCTCCCATACACGGGGAACGTGTCCGGTTACTTTCGTAACCTCGGTTCCCTGAGAAGCGGGAACGAGACATTGCGGAGAACCGCATATGAAACTCCTCGCCTTTTTCACTTTTCCTGAAGTCTTATAGGATAACGCCAGTAAAAAACTGGCCAATTGTCGCAAGAATGCAACAGTATGCAAATACTGACGAATCCAGACAGTATAAATACAGTGCATGTGACGACAATCCTCAGAATCTACGAAATAACGCCTGCACAGTGATGAGTGGCGAACACGGCGATCTACGCAATGTCTCGTTTCCGCTTCTGAGGGAACCGAGGATTACGGAAGTAACCGGAGACGTTCCCTTTCGAGAGCGGTCACTTCGACATTGCGCAGAACCGCATATGGAACGGTAGTACAATCCCGCCGTGAGAGCTTGCAAAATCAGCCAGAAAAACTGGGTTAAAACACACAAGCATGGGAAGCATACAATTTTAACCATTCGCGAGGTAGCCCTAAGCGTCAACAGCTGATTGGCTTAAATCGGCCAATGAACTGCTAAATCACTGAACAGGCCAATGAACTGTTAGATCGGGCTCCTGCCAAATTTGCATATTCAAACCCAACAAATGCAGCGGGCTGCGCTGAAACAGGGCAGACACCACAACAGTAAGAGCCAGAACGGATTCCCGGGCGGATATAACAGAGATCATAAAAGTACACCAAGCACAGCGTAAACAGCAACGCGGCAACAACTGTGTGACATAAGCGGTTATAAGGTAGAAGATAAAGAGTGATCAGCACTCACCGAGAGGACCTGAGAAGACAAAGAGGACACGTCCAATCTGTAGAACCTGGCGAAAGTTTTCTGCGAAGACCAGCCAGCCGCACAGCATATGTCCTGAATAGATGTGCCCTTAGACCAGGCCCACGAAGAGGCGATAGCCCTAGTCGAATGAGCTCTGATACCGAAGGGGCAGTTCTGTCCCTGACTCTCATACGCTAAGGTAATAGCGTCCACCACCCAGTGAGAGAGCCTCTGCTTTGATACAGCCCGACCTTTGGTTCCCCCACCATATCAGACGAAGAGCTGTTCAGACTGCCGAAAGCCGGCCGTGCGATCAATGTAAGCCCATAAAACCCTTACCGGGCAGACCGCTCTCTGAGCGTTAGCATTCTGCGAGTCTGACGACTCGGAAAATAAAGCGGGCAAAGAAATGACCTGTGCTCTAAATGGGGTAGACATAGACTTTGGCACATAACCCGATTTCGGCCGGAGAGTGACGTTGCAGCCGCCGGTTCCAAAACAAATGAAATCAGCGCCGACTGAGAGCGCTTGTAAATCCCCTATGCGCTTAGCCGAAGCAAGGGCAAGAAGGAGAACGGTTTTTAGGGTGAGCTCTCTTATGGAAGCCGCGTCCAAAGGCTCGAATGGGGGAGAAGAAAGAGCCTTCAACACCAACGTTAAGTCCCAAGGCGGCACCGAAGGGGATCGCGGGGGAAAAAGTCTCCTCGCTCCTCTGAGGAATCTGACCACCAGCATGTGCCTACCAATCGATTGTCCATCAACCGGGGAACGAAACGAGGCGAAAGCAGCCACATAAACCTTCAGTGTTGACGGGAGTCCGCTGTTGTCCAGCCTGCGCTGCAGGAAGTATAAAATATCAGACACGGGGCAAGACAGCGGGTCGATATTGTTACTACTGCACCATTTAACAAACACCCCCATTTGAGAGCGTATAAACGCCTTGTGGAAGGCGCACGACACTCCGAAATAGTGTCAAGTACACGCTGAGGAAGTGCATTTAAAACCCCCGAAGAGGCCAGGCATGAAGGCTCCACAGCTGCGGGCTGGGGTGAAATATCGTGCCGTTCGCTTGGGACAACAGGTCTCTCCTGAGGGGAATCCGCCACGGCGGTGCCGTTAACAATTCGCTCAGGTCCGGAGACCACGGTTGATTCGGCCAAAAGGCAGCGACAAGGATCACCGTCGCCGTCTCCTCTCTGATTTTGCACAGCACCAGAGGCAAAATCTTCACCGGAGGAAACGCGTAAAGCCGAACGTCCGGCCAACGGACCGTCAGAGCGTCGCTCCCCATGGGGGAGTTGGTCAGCGAGAAATACAGCGGGCAGTGCGCGTTCTCGCTCGTCGCGAATAGATCCACTTCCGCCTTCCCAAAGCGCTCCCAAATTGACCGCACTGAGTCGGAATGAAGCCTCCATTCACCGTGCGGAAGACCCTCCCGTTCAGACGACCGGGGATATGCGCTGCCCTGACAGAGAGTAGATGCCGGTCTGCCCACAGTAGGAGACTCGCAGCCTCTTTGAAAAGAGTTCTGGAGTGGACCCCTCCCTGGCGATTTATGTACGAAACCACGGACATGTTGTCGGTGCGAATCAGGACATGTTTCTTCTCCAGCATCAACTGGAAAGTATGGAGAGCTAGAGACACCGCCTTCAGCTCCAAACAATTTATATGCCATTTTCTCAGTGACTGTGTCCAAAGGCGGGATGCCGGCATGCCCTCGCACACTGCGCCCCATCCGGAGGACGACGCATCCGTCGTAACGACTATGCGTCTCGTAACCAGCCCCAGGGGAACTCCCCGACTGAACATGCTCGTGTCGCGCCGAGGGCTCAGGGCACTGAGGCAACTGAGAGTAACCGGGACTCGCACTCGATCCGAGGACCATGCTCTCCATGGAACGCGAGCCTTCAGCCAAAACTGTAGCGGTCGCATGTGCAGAAGACCCATGTGGCAGACCGCCGAGGTTGACGCCATGAGACCCAAAAGCTGCTGAAACTCCCTCAGGGGAACAGACCGACCCGGCCTGAGCAAATGTAGAGCTGACGAGATGGACTCCGTCCGCTCTAGAGAGAGGCGAGCGCGCATCTCCACTGAGTCGAAACATACCCCCAGATACATTATAGACTGACTCGGAGTGAGCTTGCTCTTCTGCATGTTCACGCGCAGCCCCAGGGATGTCAAGTGACGAAGCAGCATCTGCGTATGACCGGATAGCGCCTCCCGTGAATGGGCTAAAATCAACCAATCGTCCACATAATTCAGAATGCGCATACCGCTCGCTCTGAGAGGGGAAAGCGCCGCGTCCACGCACTTCGAAAATGTGCGCGGAGCTAATGCCAGTCCGAACGGGAGTACAGCAAATTGGTACGCTGAACCCGCGAACGCGAATCGCAGGAACTTTCGGTGGCGCTTTGCTATCTGAAAATACGCATCCTTCAGATCCACGGATGCAAACCAGTCCCCGGGACGCACTTGTGCCAGGATCTGTTTCAGAGTTGTCATTCTGAACGCTCGCTTGTGAAGGGCTCGGTTGACGGGTCTCAAGTCCAGAATCGGACGCAGACCACCATCTCTCTTGGGCACTACAAAATACTGGCTGTAAAACCCGCTTTCTCGCTCGTTCGGAGGGATGCGCTCGATCGCTCCTTTCGCGAGCAGGCTGCAAATTTCCTGTCTCAACACAGGCGCATTTTGCGCTGACGTAAGCGACGGAACCACACCGCTGAAGCTGCGTCTGAACTGCAGGGTGTACCCGTGTTCTACCACGTTTAGTAGCCAATGAGAAATGCCCGGAATGGCTTTCCACGCGTCCAGAAACAGACATAATGGCCGAATCTCTTCGGGCGTTACCGTCAGCAGACCATTTAGGGAAGCACGCTGGTGCAGCGAGGCTAATAGCACTGGCGGGGAAATGGCTCGTGTGTGAGACTCCAGCCGTCTCACGCCCATGGGAAAGACCGTGGATGAGGGAAGGCTGGTTATAGTCGGGATTAACTGCGGCTTCGCGCTGCACCGTGGCAGGGCAAGGAACGCAGTATTGGCTGGGTGAGGGGGAAAAAGCTCCTTTTGTGAACAGGTTTTTTTTTTTGTTGCATTTACACAAACATTTACAACATTGCAATGCTCGCCCGCAACCGCGGGGGAGAACTGATGCAAACAGCGGCGTTTTGGGGACACCGGAATGCTCACAAACTCTCTCCTCCTCTTTATAGGTCCATCAGGACGACGGCTTGGCAGACGATGACGCTCCGCCGTCGTGGCGGTCATCTCTTCGGCCCGTACCTCTTCTTAGGTGGGCCCGACCATTGTTTAGGCCGGGCATCCGGCTCACGACCTCTAGAAGCCGGTGCGGAAACAGCGTGCTGTTTGGCCGGTCTCTGCGTGGAGTGCGGCGCGGATGAAGAACGGGCTCTCGGAGACGGTTGATAAGAGCGTCGCGGGAGCACGTGACTCATGGCCTTGGTGCGCTTTTGCGCCTCCCCGAAGCGCTCTACCACCGACTCCACGACGTCACCAAAGAGGCCGGAGGGAGTGATCGGTGCGTTGAGAAGAGACTTAGGATCAGCGTCTTCTAGGTCTGCCAACGTAAGCCACAGATGACGGTGGAGGATGACCATAAATCCCATGGATGGCCGATAGCTTGTGCGGTCCGCTTCGTCGCCATCAGAGCGAAGTCGGTCGCTGCCCTCAGATCCCTCGTGGCGTCTGCCTCCAGGCTGCTGCTATCCAGCGACTGAAGGATCTTAGCCTGGAACACCTGCAGCACCGCCATTGCGTGCACAGCGGAAGCGGCTTCCCTGGCGGATGCGTAAGCCTTACCGGCGAGATGGGTGGTAAACCGGCACGGCTTCGACGGCAGGCCTGGGTCCGAGCCCAGCGAGGTGGTGGGCACAAATGAGCGGCAAGGGTCTCCTCTACGGGTGGCATGCGCACGTAACCGTGGGCCTCCGCTCCGGGGTGACGGCAGAGGACGGCGGCCCGGAGCCGTGTCGTCGCCGCTCCCCCTTGGAATGGGTAGACTCACCAGCGACTCGTTGGTGGCAGTGAGCCTCGACCCTATTGTTCCACGAGCGATGTTCCTGCGAGTTCTCAAGACACGCGCCGGCAGGTCCGCACAGTGCGCGCAATCGGACTCGCAGAATGCAGTCTCTGCATGAGCCAGGCCCAGGCAGGAAACGCAGTGCTCGTGCGTACCCCGCGGGCCAAGGGACCCGCGCAAAGACAATAGTACGAAGCCATCGGATGCGGTGAAAGAAGTATCCAGTTGCATCTTCAACGATGGCAGCGTGAAAAAGAAGATTCTGAGGATTGTCGTCACATGCACTGTATTTATACTGTCAGTATTTGCATACTGTTGCATTCTTGCAACAATTGGCCAGTTTTTGTACTGGCGTTATCCTATAAGACTTCAGGAATAGTGAAAAAGGGGAGGAGTTTCATATGCGGTTCTCCGCAATGTCGAAGTGACCGCTCTCGAAAGGGAACAGAAAATTTTGTAACACCTGCACACGTCACATAGGCTTCCGCTGCGGTTACTTAAACGTAATTCATTGCAGAATTTTACATTTTTGGCAGTTCCCTTTCAACTTAGCTTAAGTTTGCTTACTAAAATAAACATCAAATACGTTTTGAAAGGGATTTTATTAAATGCGTCAGTAATATTTTATATTATATATTTAATTCTACTGTAGTCGTGAAACAAGCACGCGCTTTGATACTTGAACATTTTTATTCATGTAAAAGTCTAGCAGGGTAATACAAGATTCCCGCTGTACGACAGGGACTTCAATGCATTTCTCAGAAAATAAAACAAATGTAAAAAAAAAAACATTAAACAGTAAAATAGGAAATAAAACTAAAGAATTTTTTCACGCGCATGGAAATATTGCGGCTTATTCCACAAAGGAAAACCGAAAGGTGATATCGTTCATGTGACTCGAACACAAGCAAAAACGGATAAAACACTAAAGTAATCTCTCATTACATTAAAATCTCTATTACCGTACATCTCAGTTATATGTATCGTGTGAAAATGTCTTTAAATTTAAATGTATTTACATCCGCTTGTCAAGGTGAAAATAAAGTGAAAGCAAATGTTTGTGAACACAGATGCTACATGGACGTCTGGCCCTCTAGAGCCTCCCTGTTAAAAACACAAGAGCCAGAAAAACAAAAACACATTTTAGCCAGAAAACACCTGAACTCTGAAGTGATGAATTGCTCACATGAGCCCGCAAAAAACATTTCCCATAATGCAACAAAAATACAAAGAGAAAGCAGAAGAACGGGGAAGGAACGTGGTATTTACAACGTGTGTAAAGAAGTCTGCTTCTGCCTGTAGAAATGAATTATATTGTTGTGAAGTTTTCATACAGTTCAAATCATATACAGATGCCTTCCGCTCCGTTCCTAAATATACATGTTTTGTTTTAAGTGAAGTATAGAAGAGTTTTACAAAGATATCAGTGAAAAGCAGGCTTACGCAATAACTTATAATGCCACATTTACTGCCAGCAACAGAGTAAAAGAGAGACAGGCGTCCGTGTCGCTGTTTGGCCAAACTCCAGGATCTCTCTCGGCTTTATCACGTAGTGTTCACCACAGCGTTCTCTGTTAGCCGCCTTTCCACACAGCAGTGTCCGTCACTTCAGCACGATCCCTTTATATCCATATGATGTGAAGTGTGTGAACACCATCAGTGGTGATGACGTCAGGCCTCGGTGAGATGAAGTTGAGATGTGAGGTCGGGGAGTGAGAGGGAACACAGGACAGCTCAGAGGTCTGGAAATCGACTGGGATCTTCTTTGTAGTCACTGGGAATTGTAAAAATGGAGGCGTCGAATTCATCGTAACGGAACTCCTGAAAGGTCACGGTGGCAGTGATGGTGGGGAACACGGGGATGTCTGCATGAGAAAAACACACATCATCACCATCAGACGGACACTTTCTAGAAGAATATTATAGGATATTATAGAATAAAGCATAATTCACTGTGTTTGTGTTGGTTTGTGTATGTGTGTGTTTGCGTGCATGTGTGTTGTTGTGTTTGCGTGTGTGTGTGTGTGTGTGTGTGTGTTTGTTGTTGTGTTTGTGTGAGTGTGTTTACCTAGTTTAACAGGAAATCCGGGAGGGAGTTTCATTTGAACAAATTCTCTGAGTTTATTGAAGTGCTTGAACGGTGCGACGACCTCCAAAACATTTAACAACCTGCAGAAAAATTGAAATGAGACGATTGTGATCTGATGAGTCACTCATGTGATCTACACAAACACACACACACACTTACGACTCGATGCCCAGAGGAAAGTCCTGACTCATGGCTACAGTCGCCTTGAAGTTCTTCTTGCTCTCTTTGCACACCAGCTCACGGCCCAGATGAGGAGCTCTGACAAGACAAGAACATGTGAGGTGATATGACTGCATTCCCACGCACGCCATCATGTGTGTTTTACAGAAGCACACGCGTGTTCACACATACTTTCCAGTCTCAGTGGTGATGTACTCTTCCCATGATATAGTGTTTGGAGATGGAGCGGCCAGCGACTGACGCCTCACCGGCTATCACAGACACAGAGAGAGATTTGGAGTGAATGACTTCATTCCCGTGTGACTCTTCTCTTTTGATTATATTTCATACAGACAATAAAGCTTCTCTTTGTATTTGTTCTAATCAAGTACTTGATGGTACATTTGAATGTTTACAGCATTATTTTTACGTCATACGTAAAACAGCCATATTCTCTCATTTTACACTCGGTAACCACGGCAACCTGAGAAAAGCTCACCTCGAAGTTCTGTTCGATGAGATTTCCTCCCTTACTGAAGCTCTCCATGATGGCTTTATTCCTCAGAATGTCCTCCTCCGTCAGGTGCTCACGTCTCTTTCTGGACTCCAGGACCAGGCCGTTTACCATGTAGAAATCAGCCAGAAAGTTCCCAACGGGCTCCTGAAGCAAAAACAGACTCAGTATCACATCAAACTCAGCTGGTCATGAGGCGGCGGGATGGGAACTGACCGTTTTATCCTCTCTGAAGAGCCAGCCGCTCTGCGCCCGTGAGAACGTGATGGATTTCGTGGAGAGAGTGGCCGAGTAGATATCGCTGCTCATGAGGATGTCCACCTCTTCTTCTGTCTCCATCTCAGACTCCTGAAACCACCCCAAACACCACATGAGTCGAGCTTCTGTGACTACAAATTATTCAATATCAACATCCATCAAAGTGCAGCTGAAACCAAACAAACGTGAAAGTGACCTCATGATGGATCCGCTGATAAACCTTCTGCTCGTTGTCCAGAACCACGAAGGACTCGGACGGGAGCGCGTCACCGGTGAAGATGAAGCTCAGATCTCCTCTCTGACACTTCATATCTGTGAAATCGATTAGTGTCGTGTCCAAACTGAAAACATCAGAAAACATTGAATGTAATGACTGTTGTTATTGTTAAACAACAAATCTCAAGACATGTGATGATCACACAACACAGAAACATGACCGTTTTCATAAAGTTGATCAGAAAAAGGTCTTCATCTCATCTCCTGACGTCAGTTTTATTACACATTTATGTGACCTTCGACGACAATACCAGTTTTATGGGAATATTTTTTGAAATTGAAATTTTTACATAATGTGAAAGCTGAAGATTTCTATTGATGTGCGAGTTGTTATTATAGGACAATATCTGGCTGAGATACAACAGTTTAAATGTCAGGAATCTGAGAGTGTAAAAAATCCAAATATTGAGAAAATGGCCTTTCAAGTTGTTAATCAGGAGCACTGTGACAGGACATCCACTCACAAACATAAAGGTTTGATATACTTAAGGTAGGAAATTTACTAAATATCTTCATGGAACATGATCTTTACTTCATATCCTACTGATTTTTGGCTTAAAAAAAAATCTATAATTTATTATAGTATTTCCGTCTTTTACTAAAAATGTTCCCGTGCTACTTAAGACTGATCTAGCGTCACAAATGAGTAAACTATAATTCATCATTAATATTCAACTTATCATTGTTTGACTCTTTATGATTGTGATGAAACGTACCGGATGTTGATGCCCTGTTTGTAGATCTTGCAGGCATCAGAGGGTAAAATCCGTGAAAGCAAAGGCACTGTAGAGGTTTCAACAGAATTCAGTGAGTTGATTTATGATTGGACACGATCACAACACCACACACACACTAAACACACTCCACACAAACACATAGAATCTCACGAGGACCTCTTCATTCAGCTTCAATGTCATCACTCACAGAACGTCTTTAAGATTGTGAAGGTAATGTGTGTTTGTTCACGAAGACCACAGAGACAAACAATCCCACCCATAACCTCTCTGAGATCTGTTCTGAAAGACACAACACAACTCACCCCAGCTCTGAAAATCCCAGTGAAGCTCCAAATAAAAATCTCCAAGCTGAAGAGAAACAAACACACAAACCTGTCAATAAACACACACACTGACTTCTATTCTCATGAACTCATCACACAATAAAGCACAGAGGCGTGTGAAGCAGTGTGATACGGTGTATTTTATAACAGCTGAGGGCGTTGTGGCACCACATGAAGCGAGTCATTAAAGCTGTTATAAAATACACTATGACACACTGCTTATTGCGTTAATAAAACGTTTGTTTCATATGCACAGCAAGGTTTCATTAAATAAAGAAAATAAAGTGATATTTAGGCTATGTAAAGCGGTCAGCTGTTATAAATCTGGGTAGAAAATACCGGCTTAGAACTCGTCCAATCAGAATGAAGCACCAGAACTGACCGTTTTATATAGTTTTTAAAGTACCGTCTGAAGACAATCTGTGTGTGTGTCCAGTAAAGTATGTCACAGTTAATAATTAAATGAAGCCACAGAAAGTGTGAAAAACCCATGAGCAACACAAATGTGCAGAGCGATGACAGTGAGTGTTGTGTTTCCTGTAGGTCACTTCCTGTCTGCATCCCAGAGGAACATCATCTACATCCACTACAGTCAGCACACGAGCTTGTGTGTGTCTGTGTGTGTGTAGGTGTGTGTCTGCGTGTGTGTAGGTGTGTGTGTGTGTTTGTTGTGTTTACCTCTTTCAGGGCTTTCAGCAGTCGGGGTCTCTTGTCCTCCACAGTTTCTCGTGACTGCTGCTTCAGCTTACGCAGGAGAGCTGTGACTGCACACACACACACACACAAAGACACACACATTACTCATCGAAAGGAGATTTAACACAAGAAAAGTAAGCAGATGGACAGTAAAACAGAAAGACGTCAGAGTGATGTGTTGTTTAATGAGTAGAGCGTTCTGATGAGACACATGTGAGCCCTAGACAGTACACACACAACCACACAGTGACACACAATAACACACCAGTGAATCACTCACTGCTAATACTGACACTCGTTCATACCACACACACGTTTTATTATCTCCGTGGGGAAAGTCCACAGGCCTAATGTGTTGTATACTGTACAAACTGTATATTTTATCCCCTAAACCTAAAGATCATAGAAAACTTTTAGAATTTTTAGATTAAAAAAATAATAAATCTGTACAATTGATGAGCTTTTGTGGGTGTGGGGACCTCAGTTTTGGTCCCCACAGTGACACGAGTCCCCATGAGTTCACGTTTAGAACCCCACTAACATGTCCCCCCACACACACACACACACACACAGTAACACACGGACACAAACACACACTTACTCATCTGTCTGTCTCCATAACTGATGGCTTCAGCGAGTGGACTCCAGCCCTGAGCGTTCTTCACCTTCACTGGTGCATTGTGGGCCAGCAGCAGATGAGCACATTCTGAGTAACACACACACACATCAACATGACATCGCACACACTGATCGTGCTCTACACTACCGTACACTACACAAGTATTACACCACAACATAACTGACCGAGCTCATGTGTGTGTGTGTGATGTCACACGTTACAATCGCTTCATCCTCTTTTGTGTTATCATTTCTGTGTAGAATACATCACACACCTACTTTAATATGATGTTGTGCAGTGACACACACACACACACATGCATGAGCTACACAAGTGAAGTGTGTATTGAGAATGACACTGAGGTCCAGATTTAAGCACTAAAAGAGGTTTAGACGCTTCATATCACATCACACACATCTCAGGAGAGACTCCTCCTCATCATGCTCCAGAGTTTCTTCTGTGACACAAAACTAGTGTATTGATGGCGATACCTCTACTATTGATAAATTTATTGAAAATCATGTCATATACATTGTAGTTAAAGTACAAGCGAGTATGGGGAAAAATATAAGAATTCTTGGAACTCTCAGAGCTGATGTGTGGAAAAAGAAGTGAGGAAGTAATGAGTTCTAGCAAAGAAAAGCTGTTTGTAAGCTTCACAAGTCACGACCCACCAGCTCACTTCACCACTGCAGTGCATGAGACTAAAAGTTGAAATTTACTGCACTTCACAGATGAGACACCAGCGCATCTACAGCACGGATGAAACAGAGGATTAATCTGTGATGAAACTGTGAGAAACTGAGGTCACATTTCGGGCTATGGGTCATCATATCTGACTAACAGGTCACTTGAGGGGCGCAATACACAGTTTGAGAACCCAAAGCTCAGATCTTCAGGTCCATCACACATGATGTCTCTCTGCAGATGTAAGGGATGTTTTGACACTTCTCCTCACAGAGAACCTCTGGTGGTGCACAGCATGTTGTATTTCTAGCTCTACTTTTGACATTTCTGCGTTTGGCAGACCCGTTTATCAAAAGTGACCTACATTGGATTGTACTGCACACTTCTGACAATGTGTGATCCTCTGTGATCAAACCCATGACCGTGACATTGCTAGCACCACCTCCAACCACAGGAAAGCTCTTGAAAGTATTGCAATATATCACACAAATGTGTATCGTAAAACACAGCAATAAATTGCATCGTGACATGAATCATATCGGGAGGCACTTGCCAACAATGTTGGGTGTAACTAGTAACTGTAATTTAATGACTTTTCTCTTGAAAAAGTAAAGTGAGGGATTACTCTTGTTTTTTCTTTACTTCTGATGTCATTCAGTCACTGAACTAATCAAGGTTGATGTAGGATACACAAAGTCATCAGTAACTAGTAATTAAAGCCTTTTTGGAAAGAGTCATTTGTACAGTAATTTAATGACACTATTGATTTTGTACTAAGTAATTCATTACTTTTTCAGAGGAATTTATTGCTGCCCCGCTAAAAAACTACAAAGCTGAGGAGTTTGAGTCATGTGTGAGAAGAGCGATACTTACCTTTATGACCCATCATCACCGCCAGATGAAGAGGTGTGTTACCTGTAAGAGACAAACAAAATCACCTGAGCACTTACACACTTACACACACTACAGGAGAAATGAAATGAAACGTTTATCATTCAAGCCGCTTGTGATCGTCAAACACTTCTGACAGCGCACTGGTTTCACTCAAGTGTGTTCTTCACAAACACCTGATACTGCTGACGTCATCAGTCATCGATCACTAGACTTCTGTCTCAGTGAATCAATAACTGATCAGATCACCATGGTTACACATCTATCTCTGTGCGATGCTTCACGACGCGTCGTTACAGCGCCGAGCGGTGAGACTAACTCTCCAGATGTGTGTGATTCTGAGTCATTTACGTCACAACATGGCTTCAGTGATTCTGAGTCATTTACATCACAACATGGCTTCAGTGATTCTGAGTCATTTACATCACAACATGGCTTCAGTGATTCTGAGTCATTTACATCACAACATGGCTTCAGTGATTCTGAGTCATTTACATCACAACATGGCTTCAGTGATTCTGAGTCATTTACATCACAACATGGCTTCAGTGATTCTGAGTCATTTACATCACAACATGGCTTCAGTGATTCTGAGTCATTTACATCACAACATGGCTTCAGTGATTCTGAGTCATTTACATCACAACATGGCTTCAGTGATTCTGAGTCATTTACATCACAACATGGCTTCAGTGATTCTGAGTCATTTACATCACAACATGGCTTCAGTGATTCGTGTGTGATTCTGGTGCCGCTGCTGCGGATGGCGCGCGCTCACCGTGCACGTCCTTCTGCGCGATGTTCTGCGTTCGGATGAGCGATGACAGTTTGCGCACATCTCCTCTGAACACACACTCGTGCACGGGATACACACTGTCAGTGTCGCTGTGGTTCTGGTGCGAACCGGATCGGACGATCTTATGGTTGCTGAAGATCTTATTGGTTTTGTTGGCTTTGACGGGCCCGGTGGCCGCCGGCTCCTCGTCCGGCTCCAGCAGATCCAAACCCGACTTGCGCTCTTTGCGCACCGAGCGGATCTTCTCTCCCGTCATATTGACACAGATGAGCGGTGTTAAACAGCACCCTGCACAACATGAACACGCTCCGGTGACTCGACGGACACGGGCGGGAATGAAACACACACCGGAGCGACGCGTCGAACGGTAAACAAACGACACACACACACCCTACGAGCTCGAGCCATCTGCCATCTTCCGCTTCCGCTCTCGCGAGAATCGCACGGTGTGTGGAATGGAGACAGGGCGTGCTCTCGCGAGAATAAGGGTGGCTCGCCCTCATGCTAAGAAACAACCGTCTGCTCCCGCGAGAATTCCAGGCAGATTGGATGGAAGATAGGATAACATCGCGAGAGTGATTCTGTTCTTTAGCAAAATTCGTGTGTGGCCTTCAGGAACAAAGCAATTGAGCCGTTGCACACTGATCTAGTTCATTATCGGTAAGTTGTGTTTATCATTAAAATAAACAACGGGAGTTTCCTACTTAACGACATCATTGGAAACGGAAGAGTGTGCGCATGCGCACTGTGCGCTGATGCTGACCCCTGCGGTCGACAAGCAAAACTCTATAAATCAACACGTGAGTGGCCTGAAACATCAACAAAGCCTTAACCACACAACAGACAAGCACTACAAACAATGCAAAAAAAACAAACAAAAAGAAAATAACATAATACGTGAAAAATGTATAAATAATAAATAACTCTTCTTTATTATTCTCACCTATAAGAAGTTTCGAATACATTCAGTTGAATGTTTGTTATGTGTACACACACACACATGATTCTGTCCATCTGTGATGTCACACACACACACACACACACACACACACACACACACACTGTGAGTCTCTTCAGCTTCAGTACTTCACTGTCATCTGCTCAAACATCAACAACACAGATCAGAGTTTATTTCTTTACATTCAAGAGGACATCTGATGGAGGGTTAAACTCATTCAGCTCATCATGAGATCTGCGTATAAGTGAGTATTCTTCATTTGAAACACTTTGGCTATGAACTGTTTTGTGTTTCTCTAAAGAACATGAAGATTGTTCAAAGTTTTAATTCAAAGTTTTGTTATTTCACTTAATAATCGCTGCTGCTAACGTGAGAATAGAAGTCCAATGAACAACACAATGTAACTGGAAATAGACTTCTAATATAATTCATATAAAAGTCTGTACTATGTCACACACGTTTGTGTAGGTTTGTTACAAAACAAAGTTTTGAGTTTCTACAAATACAGATCATATTTCTGTTGAACATTCTTAAAGTAGTTGTTTGATTTGGAGGATAAATGTACCGTGTGGGTTTTCTACTTGTTTCTCTATTATTTGGGGTCTATTGTGAGAGTGATGTAAGAGCATTGTGTGTGTGTGTGTGTGTGTGTGTGAGTGTGAGCTGTTCATTGTGCTGTGTCACTCCAACATTCTCTGTCTGAGAACATGAAAACATTTCATTCTGTTTTCATCTCAGCTGTAAATTAACTAAAAACTATAGCAAAAAATAGAAAGAACAGAGGATGATATGAGGATTCTTTTTGTTTTAGTTTTTCTCCCAGAATGTGCACAATAATGCTGTGACATGACAGATAATCAACCTAAAATCACTTTTATTGTTATAAACAAGCACATTTATAAAATGATATTTGTGATGGAGTCAGATTGAGTTATGGGGCAAAATGTGTTTGTTTTAAAGTGCAAATATAGAAATGATGCCGCAAAAGTCCTTCAAGTCATTAATGAAGGTTATTGTTGTTCATTATAAATGTCTGAAGTCATAAAGTGTGATTTTATAAATCTGATGAATGATATGAAGTGAATATGTTCACTGGTGGGAGTCATGTGTGTCTTTTGTTTTCTGTGTTTGTGTCAGATGGCCTCAAGTGAAGCTGATCATTCTCAATCTAATGAGGAACCTCAGCCTGGTGACCTCATCGAGATCTTCAGACCAGCCTATCAGCACTGGGCTCTTTACCTGGGTGACGGTTACATCATCAACCTCACACCTGTGGGTCAGTAAAGTACCTCAGTCTGTGTGTGTGTGTGTGTGTGTGTGTGTTTGCAAACGCTGCTCATGTCTGTGTGTTCTTCTGCCGTCAGACGAGAGTCAAGCCGCGGCGGTGTCCAGCGTTAAGTCCGTGTTCAGTCGTAAGGCGGTGGTCCGCATGCAGCTCTTAAAGGAGGTGGTGGGGGGAGATTCATACAGGATCAACAATAAATATGACGACAATCACACGCCGCTGCCCGTCAGTGAGATCATTCAGCGAGCTCAGCGTCTCATTGGTCAGGAGGTGTCATATGACCTGCTGGGCAGCAACTGTGAACACTTTGTCACTCTGCTTCGTTACGGAGAGGCCGTGTCTGAACAGGTCTATCTTTCATTCTCTTTACTTACCAGAAAGAATAACACAACAGAAATTTGACAAACAAGAATTGTGCACAACAAAGTGCCATCATTGCATTATACCATTGAAGACATCATTTGCATTTCATCTTTTATCCAAAATGAGAGCTTTTCACATTGTGTTAAAGAAGTGAGCGATACATTTAGTTTAGGACAAAAGCTGGAAGAAGAAGGTAGATGTAGGCGTAGAAGAGGTGTGTTATGGGAAAGAGCTTGTGAACGCTGATGTGTGTGTGTGTGTGTGTGTTCACAGGCGTCACGAGCTATAGGAGCCATGAGTTTAGTGACAGCGGCCGCGAGTGCTTTCTCAGTGCTGGGACTCATCAACACACGCAACAGAAACAGACCCTTCTGACAACACATCTCCTGTCATCTCTTCACACGGACTATAATCACACTTTACCCTTTATATACTCTTATATCTCACAGTGTGTTTCTTGTGTGAGACTATAATAAAGTGTTCATTTAAAAGAATAAACCGGAAAGCTTGACAATAAGGTGCGTTTAGTTAACATTAGTAAATGCATTAGCTAACAATGAAGAATTTACATTTACATTTATGCATTTGGCAGACGCTTTTATCCAAAGTGACTTACATTGCTTTATCCTATACATTTTACATAGGTATTTGCAATCCCCTGGGATCGAACCCAAAACCTTGCGTTGTTAACGCAACGCTCTTACCACTGAGCTAGAGGAAAGAATTCGTTTTTTCAGCATTTATTAATCCTTGTTAATAGTTCTGTCAATACAGTTATTCATGTTAGTTGAAGAGATAATGTACAGGCAGCCGGTTGTTATGGAAATAATCCCTGACAGTGTGTGAAGCAAAGGGTCTTGTGTCACACTGAAGGGGCTTAACTCATGATAACACTCGGATGCTTGTACATTATCCCACTTATTACACGACAACTTGACACATGAGGAAAAAACTGGACATGAAATGTGAATTTGAAATATTTGATCAGCTCATTTTTACTGAATGCAGAGCCATTTACCTTTGGTTTTAAGGTGAGAATCGACGTTCAAAGGTCACAAACAGGCAATTTGGTTGAATCATTTGTAAATGTAACTTCATATGCTATTAAAAGACATATTTATATTTTATTTGTGGAAGAAACAGAATGGTTTGCTGCATCTGGGTTACCCTGTGTTATTAGTTTTGAGAGATTGTTATCTGGGACCGTGTAATAAAGTATGTTAACAGCGACAGCATTTGACCTCAATAATATATTAGTATATGCTGAAATTAACATGAATTAATATTAATAAACGCTTTAGAAGAATTGTTCATTGTCAGTTTACGTTTATTATCAGCTGATGCATAAACTAATAGTTAACAAACCGCACCTTACTGTAAAGTGTTACCAAATAAACTATTTAAACTTTGACACATCCTGCTTACAAATAATACAAATGTGTATATTGTACTGTACATTAAAAGATAATTGGCTATTTGTGTCAGTAGTATTTTATTATACACAAATATTAAAGAGTCATGAATTAAAACAATTTTATCTCACTGTGGATAAACTGCCTGTGTGTAAATCCACCACCAAAACATGATGAAAGATTCAAGTCAAATCTGTATGGACACTCCAGAGACAGGGAAGGGATTTAACTTCATTAAATAAACATTCTCTTTCAAAGTAACAGAATTGATATACACTTAATACATGTTAATAGACGTGAGCAGTGCTTTTTTATGAAGGTATTGACAGCTGCACCCTTTTGGAGCATTAAACATGCTTTTGTGTTATTATTAAGTGTACTTGTAACTTTGTTTGATGGCAGATTCACGACTGTTTATATTACAAGTTTTACAACAAATACCAGAAATCACAGCGAGTTTTATGGTGCATGTGTGTCAAATAAAGATAGAAACACTGTTGAGAAGATCGTTTTAATTACAAACTAGATGTACAAAAATGTGAAAACAAAGCAACAACAAGGTTCTGTCACATGAAGCAGAGATGCTGATTGGTCGGCTAATGTGTTGTAACAGAGATGCTGATTGGTCGGCTTAGGTGTTCTGTATGGCCTGTTGCATAACAACAGAGCAGAGACTCAATAACTGTAGATATTCATCTGCCCCGTCACTCAGACACTTGTCCACCTCCTGAAACACACAAACACCCAAAACAACCAATGATGAGTTACCAAACCCTCGTCCCTTTAATGTGAACATATAAAAGAATGTGACGTGTTGCACTTAAACATATAAACCCATCCGTTTCCTTACAGCCATTTTCTCTGTGATGACAGATTTCTGTTTATCGTTCAGCTTCGCATCAATGATGACGTCATGTAACTGGTTGAGAATATTTGTTCCAGCATAGCCCTGATCAATCAGATCCTGTTGAAAGACTTCAGGTTTAAGATGTCAACAATCACACAGCACTGTGCAGTGCAGATGAATCTAATAAAGCACTGGAACTAAACATTCACTCTTACAATCAAAAAGTGAGAATGAAGAGCGTAACGTCTTGAGAAGAATTTTCACCTTCACAGCGATCTCCAGCTTTTCAAAATGACCCCTGTAGCAGATCTGCAGCACGTCTTCAATCACTTTATCTGGAACCACCTGGATAAGAAGAGCGAGTTTGAAAAGAAATGGTTTGAAAAGCTCTAATGAGTCTAAAGCAAGTGTCTTCTCTCACCCCAGCGATCTCGATGATGATTTGTTCAGTAATTTCCCGCTCAGTGTTGAGCCTCGCGGCACTCTGCAGATATGTGATGGCCTTCCTGAGATCGCCCTCCGACACCCGGACCAGAGCATCAATGCCCTTCACAAAGTTACATTTATGATCAATATTAATCGCAGTAAGTGAAACAAATGTACCTTCTGATTTGTGTCTTATCAGATTATTCATAAAAAAATAAGTGTATTGAGCTTTGGAGCAAAAAACGCAGAACCGGCCTCTTATTCACAATCATTTAGTTATGGAACAAACAGGAGCGTGACCTTCACCTCTTTACTGTACTGCAGATTTTCTTTCTCACAGATTTGTAGCAGACGTTCCTTTTGAATGTTATTGGCCAGAGGTTTAAAGCGGAACTTGGAACATCTTGAAGTCAACGGCTCAATGATTCTAAGAACAAAAACACACAATCATATTTCATCGGCTTTCTTTGTAAAAGAGACGCGGTCAGATTCACACCGACCTGCTGATGTAGTTACAGATGAGACAGAAGCGTGTGGTCCGAGACTCTTTCTCCATAGTGCGTCTGAGAGCCGCCTGAGCGGGGTTGGTCATAGAATCTGCCTCATCCAGGATGATTATTTTAAACGGAGGACACGGCTTTCCGCTGAGATGGAATGAGAAGAGAACTGAGGTTTAGAGGCGAGCATTGAATCTGCGTGTGTGGAAACGATCTAATGAATGACGTGAGTTTCTCACTCTGTCCTCGAACCCGCCACCGTCAACTGGGCAAAGTTCTTCACCTTCTCACGGATCACCTGAATGCCTCGTTCATCAGAAGCATTGAGTTCCAGAACTCTCTGTCGGTACAGCACGGGTCTATGAGCAACACAAGACGTTAACCTGGTCACCGTGTTTAGATCTACATCATCAGATCGGGACAGAATTGAAGGTTTTACCCAAAGAGTTCTCTCGCAGCGGCGAGGATGGTGGAGGTCTTTCCTGTTCCAGGAGGTCCATAAAACAGCAGGTTAGGGAGCTGCGGAGACAACAGCACAGAGCAAGAACAAATGAAGAGTTTGGCTCCAAAACCAGATAACTCAGTTTAAAAAATATAAATAAAATCATGGTTATATTGATTTATTATATTAGTTATTTTGTATTATATATATATATTTTGTTATATTACCTGTATTTTTTTGTTACTGTGGCTTAAATCAAAACAGACCAACTACAGTTTGATTGACATTTTACTTTGAAACCAAACTCTTAAAATATTTCTGATGAAGGTGCCCGTTAAAAAATGGCAAGATTAAATACATGTT
Organism: Triplophysa tibetana; assembly: GCA_008369825.1. Classification (NCBI taxonomy): domain Eukaryota; kingdom Metazoa; phylum Chordata; class Actinopteri; order Cypriniformes; family Nemacheilidae; genus Triplophysa; species Triplophysa tibetana. Next base: position 82,997 of record CM017911.1, on the reverse strand, counting down.
TGATGATTTCTTTGAATAAAAATATCACATTTGTTCATTATCGAAAGTGAGAAAACACTCACATCAGCACCCTCCAGAGATTTCTTCAGTACTGCCACCACCTCCTCTTGAAAAGCTACTTCATCCACACACTTTGGTCTACTGCAGATAGATTACATCATCACCACCATCATCATCATCATCATCATCATCATCACCACCATCACCATGATGACATGTGTGCGTGTGTGTGTTACAATGACCAAACACTTAAAGTGTGGATTGATGCACATATGCAGTCAGCCTGACAGTTCAGTAAAGAACTCATATGAACAGATAACACAAGCATGTCTCACTATTTCTCCACCCAGGGAACTGCTCTCTGTTTCTTCTCTCCACCTGATGATGATGATGATGAAGGTTTCTGAGCTTTAACACTCTGTGATGATGATCCTTTCAGAAACGCCTGCATATCTCCTGCACATAAAGAACACCACACACATGACGTCACTCTCTTTATCTGCGACACTCTGGACTGAATCAAATCCAAGTTAGACAATAAATCAAGAAGTACTCTAATAAAACATGCCTCAAAATTAAACATGTCTCAAAATTAATCTTACTCAATTCCCGTTCACGTTACCCATATGTGCGCTTACCTTAAGCTGTCCGGACTTAAAGAGGATAATAAATCAAAGAAGTCTCAATGAAAAGAAATAAAGTAGAACTAAATTCTGAGTTGTTGACACTGCGCGTTTCACCAGATTCCCGCCAGACGCGCGAACGTGATTGCGCGCTTACGTCACCAAAACGCGCCAGAGCTGCTGCTTGAGGCCCTGTCCCAAATGGCTCAGTGCGGTCTTCTTGGCCTCCTCTGAGTGCACACTTGGAGACAAGGCAAGGGTGCACGGGAGCGCATTTTTGGGAAAGACTTGACCTGTGTCCCAAATGACATACTATTCACTCAAACATGTAGTGTATGAATTTAAGAAGAGTAGTATCGTCCCAAATGCTAAACCGGAAGTATGTCGGTTTCCCAGACTAGCGCAAATGACGTCAATCGCAGGGCACAATGCGTGAAAAAAAAACAACTTGTACAAATCCCTGTAACACCAAAGTATTATGCCGGAGTTTTTAATGCTATATCTCCTAAAACTTGTACTTTATTTAGACAACAACAAATAATTAAATTCAAAATGTAAATGTAATTAACACTCGGCAGATTGTATTGTATGAAAAAAGGTTTAGCTACTTCCCAATCAATATTGAGTCACAAACTGAATTAAGGAAATATCTTTAGAACTGATTCGTATCTACCCCGCAAAACAATTTCTTATGAAATATAAAAAGATAAAGATACTAATTGCAATTTTTGTAATATTTGCTTAGAAACGGTGGTTGATTTATAGATCTCTACCTACTGGGCGTAACCCTAGACGACACTGCGTGGACTTTGACGTAAATGTATATAAAAAGAATTTGGTTCAAATGTTTTATTATGGGCTTGTTTTGTTGTCGTTGAGGAATTTAATAGAAAATAGTTAGAGGAGAAGTCTGTGGTCCGCAGGATTCAGGCTGGCACATATTTAAACAGTATTTGTAGAAAGCATAACTTAAACACTGTGTAGATGTTCTCTAGACACAAGTCCAGCATTGACTGAATGTGTCATATTATTCACTCACATTTTCTGTTATCAAACCTAACGCCTATGATAGATAACACGTCTGTGGATCTAGATGAACCAATCATCTATTATTTATTACTAACCAACGTGTACAACAATATTTAAAAGTTTCGCGTTTTAACACTGAAAACAGAGAAGTGTGACGGACGTGACCGGGTTGTCTGTGATCAGCTAGTTCTGTCTGTACTGCTGTGCGTCATCACGTCGTCGTGTCCTGTCCGCGATCTCAAATTGTATTTTTTTTTAAGATGTTGATATATATTTAAAGCCCATACGAAATTAAAAAAATATTGCTTGTTAAGACTCTTCTGTGGTGTAGTACTTATAAGATTGTATAGTGTATGTATATATATATGTTAATGTGTGTTTGTAAATCAGTCTGTTCTATTGTCAATTCTGCCACATGTACAGTAAATACATATGTATAGAGGATCGAAAATGCGTTACTCTCAGACCCATGATGCATACAAATAACACTACACAGAATAAAAAAATACAGATAAATACAGATTATATATGTATGTACGTGTAACTATATATTTGTATATGTTTATATATAGATAGGTATGTGTGTGTATATATTCACATGTATTCATTTGGCAGAGGCTTTTATCCAAACCGGATACTTCAACATAAATTATATATATAATTGTATTTTTTTGCTTTCTTTCCTTTGTAATATTATATGTAGCCCATCTTGTTGTTTGTTTTATTCAATGTGTAATTGTGATTTGTCTTGATGGATTAATAAAAATATCTCAATTGTATCAAAGAAAAGCCAATACTTAATCAAATAAGTTAATATTACATCGTTATAATGTACATTTTACTGTAACTGCAACGCTTCAAAATTGTCAGTTTGTACTTTTGTAATTTATGTATTTATTAGTGAGCATTTCGAATAATTGTATTTTTTACTTTCCGTGTTTTGTGTGACATTATAATTTGTACTATCACACTTCAAACACTTTTAGTGATCCATGAACGGTGCTCAATTGGTTGCGTCTGCGCCGCCTGCGTCATTGCGTCATCACACGTTCAGTGTTTTTGCTTCGTCTCTTTCAAACCGCGGACGGACTCTTTCTTAATCACCTTCGTTTTTTTCCTCACTTTTGCTTCTTTTTGTGCGTCACTTGATGTCCGTGTGTTTGTTCTTCAGGTTGTGGAGCGGCACGAGCCCAGCGGCACGTCGCGCGCGCTGTTTTGAGTCAGTTTATTGAGGCGTTTTATTGCGCATGTTCACGAACCGCCCGAATGACCGCGGATCAATAAAACGGAGATATCTGATCAAACGTCTGACTAAAACACTCTCGTGTGATCGAGCATCAACACCAAAACAACAGGAGACGAGGAAACAGTCTTTCCCCGCGCGAGTCCCGCAGCCTGAATGCGATTTGTCTCATCGATACCTGATCAATAACTGATGTTGAGGCGCGCGAGCATCCACCTGAACCCGGAGAAGATGCGCGTGCAGTGATCAGAAGAGAGTTACAACGGAAAAACGCGCACCCGTCCATATCTGACATCCTGATCGGACGCATCGATACCGGATCGATATCTGAGCAGTACCAGACGCTGAGGAGCGGCTGAAGAATCTGACATCCTCTTCATCATCATCACAGCTGTCAGTCATCTTCATCATCTCTGTTCTTCATCACCTGTCACTCATCTTCACGCGCTTTGTCGGTGTTCTGCTGGAGGTTTGATGGTCTCAGGTAGGAGTTTCCAGCTGCTCTGTGGCGGTGATGATGCGATGGTCGCTGTAGGCAGGTGTGCTCTCCCTCAGCATCATCATCATCATCATCATCATCAGCAGCTCTGTTCGATCAGGTGGATGTGAGACACACAGTCATGCAGGCTGCGCCCTTACAGTACGACTTCTACAGTGAGGAGAACGCGCCCAAGTGGAGAGGACTTCTGGTGCCCTCCCTCAACAAGGTAACGTCACACATGCTGACAGACACTGTAGAGAACACAAGTGCTGATGTGTCACATAAGAACTGCTGGGCCGGTCTGAGATCAGAACTGAGATCAGATGAGTTTGACACAGGACAGATTCCTCTCACTCACAAGAGCTGCTTTCTCTGCTGCGCTCATCCAAAATGGCAGCACGCTGGGTGCACGCGCTCGCAATCACGCACGTACACACTGAATCCATAGCAACAGTGAGAATTCGTTCAGTCTCATAAGTGTGTTTTGGGATGTTATTTATTGAACACACTCGGGTAGATAAACAGCACGTTAGAGTTTGAGTCACAGCTGATAGTTGTTTTCTTTTACAAACTTGTGTTTGTGGTTAAAGGGATAGTTCGGTCAAAGTTTTGTCTTTCTACAAAATTCTGTTGAGATTTATTGTCCCTCTGTGTGGTTGTAAATCTGTATTTGACTCTTTCTTCGGTCGAACACAAAATATGATAATAAAGTATTGTGGTTTTGTGTTCATACAACGGAAGACAGTGTTGTTTGATTATCAACGTTCTTCAAAATACCTTCTTTTGTGTTCTGCTGATTCGGCTATTTTCAGGTTATGGAGATTTGTTTTGTGGCATTCAGGCAGTGTGCTCTGTGATGTGATGTCGGCATGTTTAAAATAATGATGATGTATTCAGTTCACATGATTGGTGATTCATTTGAGTTTTGAATGCCTGTCACATTTCTAAAGGTCTGAGTCTGATGGTCAGTGTCTTGAGAACAGAAATGTAAGTCTCAGCCTCAGACAGACCGTTGGCCAAATGTCTGATGCATAAGGCACAGTTTTCTGGACATTTCAGCTCATTCAAATGCGTTAACTGATTGGTTGAATTGGTTGAGTGACGCGGCACAAAACCAGACGTGATTGGTTGCTTTACCTTTCAGTCATATGGCCTCTTGGGAGGGCCTTGTCCAAAGAAAGCGGTGATAAGTTCCAGACCTTCAGGATGAGATATTTGTATAAACTCTCCATGTCTGGCCTAATCTCTCCCTCGTCTGGCCTAAACTCTCCTTGTCTGGCCTAAACACGCCCTCGTCTGGCCCTAAACTCTCCCTCGTCTCACACTAAACACGCCCCCGTCTCACCCTAAACTCTCCCTCGTCTGGCCTAAACTCTCCCTCGTCTCACACTAAACACGCCCCCGTCTCACCCTAAACTCTCCCTCGTCTGGCCTAAACTCTCCCTCGTCTGGCCTAAACACGCCCTCGTCTGGCCCTAAACTCTCCCTCGTCTCACACTAAACTCTCCCTCGTCTGGCCTAAACTCTCCCTCGTCTGGCCTAAACACGCCCTCGTCTGGCCCTAAACTCTCCCTCGTCTCACACTAAACACGCCCTCGTCTCACCCTAAACTCTCCCTCGTCTGGCCTAAACATGCCCTCGTCTGGCCTAAACACGCCTTCGTCTGGCCCTAAACTCTCCCTCGTCTCACACTAAACACGCCCTCGTCTCACCCTAAACTCTCCCTCGTCTGGCCTAAACTCTCCCTCGTCTGGCCTAAACACGCCCTCGTCTGGCCTAAACACGCCCTCGTCTGGCCCTAAACTCTCCCTCGTCTCACACTAAACACGCCCTCGTCTCACCCTAAACTCTCCCTCGTCTGGCCCCAAACTCTCCCTCGTCTCGAACTAAACACGCCCTCGTCTGGCCCTAAACTCTCCCTCGTCTCACACTAAACACGCCCTCATCTCACCCTAAGCTCTCCCTCGTCTGGCCTAAACTCTCCCTCGTCTGGCCTAAACTCTCCCTCGTCTGGCCTAAACACGCCCTCGTCTGGCCCTAAACTCTCCCTAGTCTCACCCTAAACACGCCCTCGTCTCACCCTAAACACTCCCTCGTCTCACCCTAAACACGCCCTCGTCTGGCCCTAAACTCTCCCTCGTCTGGCCCTAAACTCTCCCTCGTCTGGCCCTAAACACGCCCTCGTCTGGCCCTAAACAAGCCCTCGTCTGGCCCTAAACTCTCACTCGTCTGGCCCTAAACACGCCCTCGTCTGGCCCTAAACTCTCACTCGTCTGGCCCTAAACACGCCCTCGTCTGGCCCTAAACTCTCCCTCGTCTGTCCCTAAACACGCCCTCGTCTGGCCCTAAACACGCCCTCGTCTGGCCCTAAACAAGCCCTCGTCTGGCCCTAAACTCTCACTCGTCTGGCCCTAAACTCTCACTCGTCTGGCCCTAAACACGCCCTCGTCTGGCCCTAAACACGCCCTCTTCTGGCCCTAAACTCTCCCTCGTCTGGCCTTAAACTCTCTCTCTTATCTCTCCCTCATCTTGCCTTAAACTGATCCAGTCTCAGCACTAGTCTCTGTCTCTCTTGACCGTGGTACGGTGAGGTAAATGATGATGTGTGTGTGAATGCAGGTCTGCACTAGCTGAGATTTGTCAGGGTGAAATTCTTCTCATAACTGTGGGGAAGTGAAGCGTTTGTCTCCACACCCTCATCTAGCCGCCAGTATCAAACACACAATCATTACACAACACTGAACACGTGTGCATGGACAGTCATTTGTCAATCATTCGGCAGTCTGTGTTGTTTGAGAGGAAGTTGTTTTGTTGTGTAGTAGATTTAATGTACAGTGTGTGTTCAGAAACTCATTGACACCCTTACATGTGTGTGTGCGTGATATAATGTTCAATGGTTTATGACATCTTTAAGCTAATTTCACTGGAATACCCACAATCCCTCTGCTGCTGTATCTCAGTGTAGCTTAGTCTCTGTAAGTTATTATAATAAATGGTAATATTGGTCATTTTTCTCAGTACAATGTTTCCTTAAATAAACATGCATCAGCTGAGATTGATGTGTGTACTGATGTGTGTACTGATGTGTGTGTGTGCAGGTGTTGAATCAGGTTCATCCGAAGCTGTCGTCCCAGCAGGAGGCGCTGCAGTACATCGAGGGCTTGATTCTGGTGCTGCTCAACACACTGTGTCAGGCCCAGCCGCGCACCGTACAGGATGTGGAGGTGAACGACGTCACCATGACAACCACATCACAACAACACACATTTTATAATGATACGCCTAACTACTGTACAGTTTCATATATCATATAACATAACGTTGTCCAGATAACAAAACTATTCAACAAATGAACTCAAGAACCATTCCTCATCATTTGTATTATTTGATAACAACGAAGAGCAATATTCATATTATAAGCCCTATATATTCATTATATCTGCAACATCTACGTATATAAAAGTCCTTATGAAGATTTCACTGTGATGAAACCTATAAGCCAATTTATTGAAGATTCACATGCTGGTTAAGATCTGTTATTCTGCTCAGATAAGTGTGTTACAGTCACTCTCATATTCATAATACTGTTTTTATTTGACATAAGGTCACCCATCTATACATCTGACCAGCATTCAGAGTGCTGAAACATTTACTGTTTATGACTCTCAGCTGAACACAGATAAATATTTATAATATTTAAATGCCATCATGTTAAACTGAAGAAGTGATGTCATATGGATGTGAACAGTACTGGTCCAGAAGCTCTTCCTGAATAAACACACCTCAAGAATTAAAGGAGTAGTTCAATTTCAAAAAGAAATGTTGATGATCATTTCCTCACCCTCATGTCATCCAAGATCTTTAAGTGTTTGTTTCTTTAGTGGAAAAGAAATGCAGGTTTTTGATGAAAACATTCCAGGATTTTTTTAAAGTCATATAGTGACTTTAATGGACTCTAAACTCTTGAAGGTGAAAATTACAGTTTCAGTGCAGCTTCACAGGACTTTAAACCACACCAGACCATGAATAAGTATCTTATCTAGAGAAACCATCACTCATTTAAAAAAGATAAAGTATTTGCTTTACAAACACAAATGCTCGCCTTGCTCTGTTCTCCGTAGCGCGATCACGACTTCACGTAATACGTCATTACATTGAACACTTGCACGTTCTACTTGTAAACACTGACTCTGTACATGCACCTACGTCAAGCGTGACCTTTTCAACATAATTACAGATTACTTGAAGCAATGAACGTGCATCGCAGAACAGAGCAAGGCCAGCACTTCTGTTTGTAAAGCATATACTTATATTCTGTTTTAAATGAGTGATGGTTTCTCTAGATAAGACCTTTATTCATGGTCTGGTGTGGTTTAAAGTCCTTTAAAGCTGCACTGAAACTGTCATTTTCACCTTCAAGCGTTTGGAGTCCATTGAAGTCACTATATGGAGAAAAATCCTGAAATGTTTTCATCAAAAACCTTCATTTCTTTTCCACTAAAGAAACAAACACATCAACATCTTGGATGACATGAGGGTGAGGAAATGATCACCAACATTTATTTTTTTAAGTGAACTTCTCCTTTAACGGCTGATGAGAGAGTAAATGATGAGAGAGTTTTCATATTAGGGTGACCTCACTTCATCTTTTCATTCACTGTGGTATTTTATATTTACCACAGAGCTCTTTAATTAATAAAGTCAATCTGTGTTCTTCCGGTCTCAGTGGTGAACACAGCTAACTCATTTTAACCGGTTTGTTTTTGTTTGTTTGTTTGTTTGGCGTGCTCACAGATGACTGGTCTGACATGAAAAGGTGCTTTGGTTACTGGTTAAGAGCATGTTAAACCTCTCGACAGGTTTATCATGATCAGATCCCGTCACGTGTTTTCACCATCATCACGGCTCTCCTGGAGTTATATCTCTGACGCTCATTGTTCTCCCATCATCTGTGTGTCTTTTCTCCTGTGATGACTGACTCATTCTGTGTATCTCATATGGTGGTTTTGTGTCTGTCAGGAGCGTGTGCAGAAGAGTTTTCCGCACCCCATCGAGAAATGGGCCATCGCGGACGCCCAGGCTGCCATAGAGAAGAGGAAGAGGAGGAATCCTCTAGCGCTGCCCGTGGACAAGATCCACCCGCTTCTGAAGGTGCTCCATCTGCATTCAACTCATTCATTCACTCCCAAAACCTGCGTGCGAGTGGAACCCAACAGAAGATATTTTGAGAAATGTCACTGTGGTTTTGTGTTCACACAATGGAAGTCAATGAAGTTCAGTGTTGTTCTTCCAAATATCTTCTTTTGTGTTCTGCACAGGTTTGAGATGACATGTGAGTGAATAAATGATGTATTCCTGTATTTTCCTGTAGAGGAGGCTGTGCTCTTACTCTCTGCTCTCTTGTCTCTGTCAGGAGGTGTTGGGGTATAAAATTGATCATCAGGTGTCGGTGTATATAGTGGCCGTGCTGGAGTACATCTCTGCAGATATTCTGAAGCTGGCTGGAAATTATGTACGAAACATTCGGCATTATGAGATCTCACAGCAGGACATCACTGTGGCCATGTGTGCTGATAAGGTATTACATCACTTACTTGAGATGAATCACTGTAAAAAAAAACATATATATGTCTGAGCACTCTGCGTGTTCATTTTGTATTTATAAACACATACACATACATGTTTATATTTTTGAAATATTTGAATGTATATATTTACTTATAATTAGAATTATATATATACACATTTATTTATTTTGAATATATGCATGGATGCTTTAATAAGTGCAAAATTAATATGCACTGCACACAGACATGTATATTAAACACAAACTTTTATTCTGGATGTGATTTATCGCAATTAATTGTTGAACAGCCCTGGTGAATATTTGAAGGGACAGTTCACTCGAAAATAAAGATTCTGTCATCATATACTCCCCATTTACTACTCATTTACTTGTTTCGGAGCTGTATACATTTGTTTGTTCCTGTGAACACAGAGAAAGATATTTGGAAGATTGTTAGCAATTTTCAGTTCTGGGACATCATCCGCTACCGTAGTAGGAAAAAAATATTAAATTGAGTTTTGTTCTGTTGAACAGATCATGAGATATTTTAAAGAGTTTAGGAAAACAGAGAGTTCTGAGAGACCTTTAAATTAACCATAGAAATTGTCCTACTATGGCAGTTAATGTCACAGAATTGAAAATTGCTAACATTCTTCAAAATATCTTTCTCTGTGTTGATCAGAACAAAGTATCTTATACAGGTGTGACTTGACATGAGGTTGATTGAATAATAACTGAAGTTTCAATTTTGGGTGAACTATCACTTTAACTGCTGTTATCTATAAAAATGTCTTACTAAATCAACTCATCAGTATTTAATGAGAACTGTCACAATGTTCTCCTGTCATTGAAAATGATATGGATTAGAAACAGTGGACAAGAAAGCAGCATCACATTTAACTCTGCTCAAGCTCCGCCTCTGTTGCTGTGATTACAGGTGTTGATGGACATGTTCCATCAGGTGGAGGAGGACTTCAGTGTTTTTCCTCTGATGGACGAAGAACCGTCGGCGTCTGAGGAGCAGATGTACTATGATCTGGTGAAAGCGTTCATGGCTGAGGTGCGGCAGTATTTGAGGGATCTCAACCTCATCATCAAAGTGTTCCGCGAGCCCTTCGTCTCTAACACCATGCTGTTCTCACCTCACGTGAGTCACGAGGCGCTTCTTTATCACCGTGCTCCTCCTCATCATTGCCCCAGTGCACTCAACTCATCTCTATCTCTCTATCTCTCTCTCTGGCAGGATGTGGAGAACATCTTCAGTCGGATCGTAGACATTCACGAGGTGACGGTGAAGCTGCTGGGATTGATTGAGGACACGGTGGAGATGACAGATGAAGGAAGCCCTCATCCACTGGTGGGCAGCTGCTTTGAAGACCTCGCTGAGGTAAAACTCCTGAATATAATCCCACAGATTTCCATTCATTGTGCTTTTAAATATCAATTTCAATGTTAAAAAATCCTAACCAACAAATTTATTTCTGCACTTTTCTTTCCTAGTGCTAACTAATAGAACGTTCCCAAAAAACGTGACTTGGGCTAATAAATCGCGCTATTCGCGTGTAGTTGGACGATTAAACATTTTAACTTTAATCACTTCATTCGCGCGTGAAATTCATTTGACAGCAGACGTGAATTCAAGTCATGGGAGGTTCTTCTGCCAGGCGGCTCCAGTCGCGTGTGTGTGTGTATATATATTTATAGCTCAAATTGAGTAAAGAGCGTTTTTGCAACCTACCAGATCGTACGACCTCCTCACTCACTTTATTTATTATTTCTTTCATAATCACGTCACTACTAGAGCAAGCTCCTGATTGGTTAACGCGGTGGAAATTTTCGCCAATGTTCAGATTTTTCAACAGATTTGTCAAATGCCTGAAACGCTCAATTCGTGCGAATCGTGCATCAGGATGTCCTATCGCGTCTTTGCATTGACTTAACATGTAAATCACTTGCGCTAAACGCCTCATTCACGTTTGGTGGAACATAGCTTAAGAGTACACCCAAAATCAGATTTTGTTGCTCATTTGTGACCCAGATCTGTTTATGCACAGTGTGATCAGGACAAACCACATTGAAACCCATGTTTTTAAATCCGATCTGAGCCACTTCCATATCTGGTCCTTAATCAGGTACAGGTCTTGGGTTTCTGCCAATCTCATATTAATCTCGAGTACTGTAAGAGTACTGTATTACTTTTTGCCTAGGTAGAAGGTTGAAGAGTCTAGTCGATGGAACGCACAAAGTTTCAGGCCTGGGGACCAAGAATGACACAGACACAGAAATGCAGTTCAATCAGAGTCCAAAGTTTATTGAGTATAGGTCCAATACTTATATTCATAATGAGGAAGTAAGATATGTCATGGAAAAATACCACATCTATATTAATATTGTTAGATAAAGGCAGGACGATGTTCTTAGAAAATTGAAATTTCTGGAACATTCTGGTCAGCACTTAAAATCGAGTAAGATTAGACATAATTTGTGAACAATAATCATTGAAATACATTTCACATAATATGTGGGACACGGGCAGTACCCAAATTCTCACAAGTACCTATAGAGTAGTGTTGCATTCATCGTATCTTTGAAGAGTATTTAGTTTGATCACATTTATAAAAGATAGATAGAGCTGTTCGATTACTTCTGAAATCATACAACATGTCCAGGGGGGAGGGGTAGACTGAACTAAGTCTCTCTGTCTCTCTTTCTCTCTCTCCTGCACAAAAGTGTAAGTGATGTCTGCGCATGCTCCTTCTCCTGCTCTCCTGTGGCCGTGCCGTGTGCTTTTCTGTGAGAATTGTCCAATAAGGGACTAAAGAAAAATTGTTATGAAACAGTTTTATATGTTCGAAAAAAAACTTTCCGAAACCTGTTGGATCACTGGGGGACTGTATCGAGCACAGAAATACTACGTCATACGTCCAACTCGTTTTTTGACAAGTTGACCATGTTAAGCATGAGAAGACAACACGTTGCAGCACCCCTTTAAATATTTTAGATTTATTAGTAAATCATTTCTTAGTAGATTCACATTATTGTCAAGGAGTTGAAGGAGCTCTTTTGTAATTTGTTAGAATCAGTATTTAAATCTGCTCTGTGTGAAATGTGAAGTGTGACCTGACAGCTCATATTATAAAGCATTATTATACGCATGTTGAGAATCAGGGTCCTTTATGATTTTGATTTGCTCAATAACAAAGCACGAAAGATTGCACTTTCATTCCCATTATACTGAGGTGACTGTATGTGTGTATTTCATGTGTTTTCTTCTGTTAAAGTGTAAGTAAAGTCATTGTTCTAGTTTGAAAGAGCACGTCTGTCCTCTGTACCTGAGCGCTTCAAACCGCCTGACCCTGTGTCCTTTTGAACACGCGTGCACTTGTTTTCGCTGGAGCTGTAACAATACAGGTCACGGCGGGCGTGCCGGGTGTCATTTATTAACTCTGGGGTGTTGGCCGATTTCAGGAGCTGGCCTTTGACCCCTACGAGACATACGCTCAGGACATCCTGCGCAGCGGTTTTCACGACCACTTCCTCAGTCAACTCTCCAAACCTGGAGCGGCCCTTTACCTGCAGGTCAGAGGTCACACACAGCGCGTCACGTGAGGGTTCAGCTGTTCTGTCTGTGTGTGTGTAAACTTCTCTTTTATTCCAGTCCATCTGTGAAGGCTTTAAAGAAGCGGTGCAGTATGTGTTACCACGGTTACTCCTGACCCCCGTCTACCACTATCTGCATTACTTTGAGACTTTAAAGGTGAGTGTGTCCGAGCATCAGTGTGTCCTTGATCTCAGGTTGGCCTATATGTGAGTGTGTAGGATCCGTCAGAAGTCACGTGACGCTCAAATCCCTCTAAACCGCTTTTCTGGATTCTTTCTGGGAGATTTATGAGCAGAAATGAGCAAGTCTTAGACTGTGAGTGGTTGAGTATGTCAGGAATCAGCTGACCTGAGACAAAGGTCTGTCACAAAGGTGATGATGATGAAGATCGGGGGATGACTGCAGTGCTGTATCGTCTTCTGTCTCTCTGTGCTCTAACTGTGATGTCATGTGTGCTCAACAGCAGCTGGAGGAGAAGAGTGAGGATGAGGAGGATAAAGAGTGTTTGAAACAGGCCATCACAGCTCTACTAAACCTGCAGAGCAGCATGGAGCGAATCTGCTCCAAGAGTCTGGCCAAGAGACGACTCAGGTACACACACACACACCAGCCCCTAAAATAGCCTCTGAGCCGGGACACGGGGGGTGAGGGGGGTCTGTTGCGTCAGGGTTTGGGCCGTCCGACTATTATTGTTCTCAAAACAACACAGAGAGAGAGAGAGAGAGAGAGAGAGAGAGCGCGCGCTGCATGTGACTCCGATCGTCTGAGGTTTTCTCATGATCGACTCACATGTTCTCCTGATGAGACTTTATGAATCATGACAGTCTGATGGTGTTTGCTGTAGTTTCATCTGATCTCATATGGGGAAGGGATGGCTGATCTTACGGTACGTGTCTTTGCTGGATATGAACACACTTCCTGTCTGACTTTGGCTTGTGTGCGTTTGTGAGTTTGTGTTGAAGTAGTCTCGAGCTGTGTGAGCGTTTTCTGAGATATTTCATCAGTTATTGTGTTCGCTCATTCATGTTTACAGATGAACTGTGTTATTGAATTCTAAATAAGTCCCCTAACTTAATAAAAGTGTGTCTTGTCAGATTTTCTTGATGTCTTCATGTGAGATCACACTGGGCTCTGGTCAGCGGTGATATTCTGAGCTCTGTTATTCCCTGATATCACACAGCTCATCCAGAACTGTGACTCCTCTTTACTGCACAAACATGAAATGCTTCATGTTCTTTATCATTTCCTCACCTTCCAGTTGTTCCAAATATGTATAAATGTGTTTGTTCTTATAAACACTGAGAAAGATATTTGGAAGAATGCTCATAACCAAACAGATCTCAATACCCATTGACTCCCATAGTAGGGAAAATACTAGCATTCTTTATCTGATGAACAAAAGATAAGATATTTTGAAGAATGTCGGACAGCAAACAGTTCTAGGGAACTTTTGACTACAATCATATTTTTTCCTACTACGGGACTCAATGGGGGGCAAGATCTCTATGTTTATAAGCATTTTTCCAAATATCTTCTCTGCATTCATCAGAACAATCACATTATACACATTTGGAACAACTGAAGGTGAAGAAATGATGACAGAATTTCATGCTTTAGGTGAAGTATCTCTTTAAAGGTGCAGTTTGTAACAACTTTGCAATAAAATCAATGTCCATCTAATCAACGTCTTCAGTGTTGAATTTAAACCAGATCATTGAAATACAGTGAGTGTGATTCAAAAGCATACGGCTGCACTTGAATCGCTGTTGTGGTACTTTAATACGGCAATAAATTTGCACAGCACCGCATTGAGTTGAAAGCGTCTTTTCCTGAAGATATTGATCAGCTAGTTCAGGTGTGTTTTATCAGAGTTGGGTCTATACTCAGCAGGAAATGGATCTCACCGGCCAGAGTTGAGAACCACTGGAGTAGAATCTCCAGGATTGAGTTTAGACATCATAACTGTACACAAAGCATTTCTCTCCAGTGTTTTATTGATGTTTAACTGCCATCGTCTCTCTCTCTATCACCAGCGAGTCTGCATGTCGTTTCTACAGTCAGCAGATGAAGGGCAAACATTTGGCCATCAAGAGGATGAATGAGATTCAGAGGAACATCGACGGATGGGAGGGGAAAGACATCGGTCAGTGCTGTAATGAGTTCATCATGGAGGGTACGCTGACCCGTGTGGGGGCCAAACACGAGCGCCACATCTTCCTGTTCGACGGTCTCATGATCTGCTGTAAGTCAAACCACGGCCAGCCGCGTCTGCCTGGAGTCAGCGCTGCGGAGTACCGGCTGAAGGAGAAGTTCTTCATGAGGAAGGTGAGTTCAGGAGATGTCAAATGGGTTGATGATCAGTGACAGACGTGTGACGCATCTGTCTGATTTTCTACAGGTGCAGATAAACGATAAAGATGATAAAGAGGGCGAGTATCGGCACGCCTTCGAGATCATTCTGAAGGACGGGAACAGTGTGGTGTTTGCCGCCAAATCCGCAGAGGAGAAGAACGGCTGGATGGCGGCGCTCATCTCCCTGCAGTATCGCTCGACCCTTGAGCGCATGCTTGACACAGCCATGCTTCAGGAGGAGAAGGAGGAACAGATGAGACTTCCAGGGGCTGAGGTCTATCGCTTCGCTGAACCCGACTCTGAAGAGAACGTTGTGTTTGAGGAGAACGTCCAGTCCAAATCCGGCATTCCCATCATCAAAGCCGGAACGGTGCTGAAGCTCATAGAGCGCCTGACCTTTCACATGTATGCTGGTGAGTACACATCAGACATGTTAGATAAAGCGTGCTGGCTGAGCCGCATTGGGTTTATCACATTGCATGAAGCCGGTCGGGTGTAGCACGTTGGCTGAGGCACGTCAGGTGTAGAGCGTCGCATGAAGCGGGTTGGTTGTAGCGCGTCGGGTGTAACGGGTTGCAGAAAGCACGTCGGGTGTGGCGGAGGGCATGAATCACGTCAGGTGTAACGGGTTGGGAGTAGACCGCTGTATGAAGCGCTTTGGGTGTATACCGCTGCATGAAGCGCTTTGGGTGTAGACCGCTGCATGAAGTGTGACGGGTGTAGACCGCTGCATGAAGTGTGACGGGTGTAGACCGCTGCATGAAGTGTGACAGGTGTAGACCGCTGCATGAAGTGTGACGGGTGTAGACCGTTGCATGAAGTGTGACGGGTGTAGACCGCTGCATGAAGTGTGATGGGTGTAGACCGCTGCATGAAGTGTGACGGGTGTAGACCGCTGCATGAAGTGTGACGGGTGTAGACCGCTGCATGAAGTGTGATGGGTGTAGACCGCTGCATGAAGTGTGACGGGTGTAGACCGTTGCATGAAGTGTGATGGGTGTAGACCGCTGCATGAAGTGTGATGGGTGTAGACCGCTGCATGAAGTGTGACGGGTGTAGACCGTTGCATGAAGTGTGACGGGTGTAGACCGCTGCATGAAGTGTGACGGGTGTAGACCGTTGCATGAAGTGTGACGGGTGTAGACCGCTGCATGAAGTGTGACGGGTGTAGACCGCTGCATGAAGTGTGACGGGTGTAGACCGTTGCATGAAGTGTGACGGGTGTAGACCGCTGCATGAAGTGTGACGGGTGTAGACCGCTGCATGAAGTGTGACGGGTGTAGACCGCTGCATGAAGTGTGACGGGTGTAGACCGCTGCATGAAGTGTGACGGGTGTAGACCGCTGCATGAAGTGTGACGGGTGTAGACCGCTGCATGAAGTGTGACGGGTGTAGACCGCTGCATGAAGTGTGACGGGTGTAGACCGTTGCATGAAGTGTGACGGGTGTAGACCGCTGCATGAAGTGTGACGGGTGTAGACCGCTGCATGAAGTGTGACGGGTGTAGACCGCTGCATGAAGTGTGACGGGTGTAGACCGCTGCATGAAGTGTGACGGGTGTAGACCGCTGCATGAAGTGTGACGGGTGTAGACCGTTGCATGAAGTGTGACGGGTGTAGACCGCTGCATGAAGTGTGACGGGTGTAGACCGCTGCATGAAGTGTGACGGGTGTAGACCGCTGCATGAAGTGTGACGGGTGTAGACCGCTGCATGAAGTGTGACGGGTGTAGACCGCTGCATGAAGTGTGACGGGTGTAGACCGCTGCATGAAGCGTGACGGGTGTAGACCGCTGCATGAAGTGTGACGGGTGTAGACCGTTGCATGAAGTGTGACGGGTGTAGACCGCTGCATGAAGCGTGACGGGTGTAGACCGCTACATGAAGTGTGACGGGTGTAGACCGCTGCATGAAGTGTGACGGGTGTAGACCGCTGCATGAAGCGTGACGGGTGTAGACCGCTACATGAAGTGTGACGGGTGTAGACCGCTGCATGAAGTGTGACGGGGTAGCGGGTTGCATGAATCGCGTCGGGTGTAGAGCATTGCATGAAGCGCATCAGGTGTTGCGTGTCGGCTGAAGCGTGTTGTGCGTTGCATGCAAGGGCGTAGATTTGGTTTGAACATTGGGGGGGTTGAACGTCCCAGATAGCACACGAACATCACGGAGACGTCTATTTGATGTGTGTGTTTACATCTTGAAGACGTATTTTTTAGAGTGTTTGCTCATCTGCAATACGTCTATAGGACGTTTCCTGTTAGAAGCTGTCTTTAAGATGTAATGATTTAGAATGTATGTTAAACTGACATCTTATAGATGTCTATCAGATGTTAGTAAACAGCAGATGCTTTCCAGATGAAGTGATCTTTAACAGACATCTTGCAGACGTATGTGCTATCTGGGGTTGTATGCTGCCTGTTATTTTATTTTTATTTTTTAATGTGTATTGTTATTGGAAAATTTGACTTTTCTACCCTGCTGCTATATTTACCTCAAATCTGTTAAAAAAAACTTGTTAAGAGATTATACACCTCATAACGTTATGAAATTCGTGTATAATCCTCATTCATAAAATTCTAACATAGAAGAGATATAAAAAGAAAGAAATTAAGTATTGAAAGCGCCAGTAGGCGGCAGCGATTCACTGTTTTAATGAGTGAGCTACTTAAATTATTCATTCATCCAATTCGTTCGAAAGTCAGATTATTTTAGGAAGAAAACAAAAATCAATGTGAATACTTTTGTCATTGATAATTACAGAAACTATTGAAAAATGAACTAACAAAACAGATGGCTGCTTTGGTAACTTGTTATACTGATAGTTATAGCTAAATACATTGCAATGGATTAGCTAGCTAACATATATCGTGTGTACTTAGCTATTATTACACAATATTCTCATACCTCATTCTCAGTACATGCTTTATTTTGTTTGGCATCCCTCTCGGACCAGCAGTTAAATATAGTCCGCTGTGCAGCACTTCTCTTCATTTTGCGCGTACGTTAAATTACCCGCGTGCTCTCCCATTCAAACACCACTCGCGTTGTTTTGGTGAAAGTGCGAATCTTTGGTTGGACGTTACCAATCGGTTCAATGGAGGGGGAGTATTTTTTGTCTAATTTATTATGACAAACTCATTTGATTAGGAACACAATTATCATCACAAAAAAAGTAATTCTACTTATTTTTCATTTGATCTACTGTGATTTTCATGTTGAAATATTGGAGGGGTTGTAACTGATGGATTTGAATATTGGGGGGGTTACCTCCCCCCCATCCCCCCCACAAACTACGCCCCTGGTTGCATGATCCATTGCTGTTGGTTGAGGATTTGCTGTAGTCAGATTTGAGAGCGGTGTTCTGCTCCACTAATGCGCATTACTGATTTATTTCACAAGTTTGAGGCTCAATAACAACAACAACTCAGTGAGCAAACAAAAACACAAGCTGTAGGTCTCATCTGACCATATTATCTCTCCTCAAATTGAGAGATCCACCTGTGTGTGAGTTTGTGTGTGTGTGTTTGTGTGTGTGTGTGTTTGTGTGTGTGTGTGGGTGGGTGGGTGTGTTTGTGTGTGTGTGTGTTTGGGTGGGTGTGTGTGTTTGTGCTTATGAACGAGCGTGTGTGCGCGCATGTTTGTGAGAGTGTGTGTAGATTAACTGTTGAAACAGAAGCTTGTGCTCACAATAAACTCCATAATGAACATAAGTTAATCTATTAACAGTACTGAGTGTACACACAAATCCATCTCTTTACATAAAAATAACATGTGAAGTGTTGTGTTGTTTTGTGTTGTGTGTCAGGGACACGTCCAGGACGTACACACAATTCACTCTCTTACTGTATACACACTGAACGTAATGCACAGAGATCCGAAGAAAACATGCTTCACAACAGAATGATTGTGTATTTCATGTGTGTGTGAAGTATGATGTGGAGATTGTTGTCATGAGATTGATGGGATGTGTGTGTCTGTGAACATGAATTCTTGTGACGGGCGTCCCCTCGAGAACATTTCCTCTTCATGAGTGTCTGAGGTCAAAAATAGCAGCCGGCTTTCCACTGGAACCTCCAACACCTCTAATGACACCACACGTGTGTGTGTGTGTTTGTGTGTGTGTTTGTGTGTGTGTGTGTGTTTGTGTGTGTGTGGGTTTGTGTGTGTGTTTGTGTGTGTTTGTGTGTGTGTGTGCGTGTTTGTTTGTGTGTGTGTTTGTGTGTGTGTGTGTTTGTGTGTGTGTGGGTTTGTGTGTGTGTGTTTGTGTGTGTGTGGGTTTGTGTGTGTGTGTGTTTGTGTGTGTGTTTGTGTGTGTGTGTTTGTGTGTGTGTTTGTGTGTGTGTTTGTGTGTGTGTGTGTGTTTGTGTGTGTGTTGTGTGTGTGTTTGTGTGTGTTGTGTGTGTGTGTGTGTTGTGTGTGTGTGTGTTTGTGTGTGTGTGGGTTTGTGTGTGTGTGTGTTTGTGTGTGTGTTTGTGTGTGTTTGTGTGTGTTTGTGTGTGTGTGTGCGTGTGTGTTTGTGTGTGTGTTTGTGTGTGTGTGTTTGTGTGAGTGTGGGTTTGTGTGTGTGTGTGTTTGTGTGTGTGTTTGTGTGTGTTTGTGTGTGTGTGTGTTTGTGTGTGTGTTTGTGTGTGTTTGTGTGAGTGTGGGTTTGTGTGTGTGTGTGTTTGTGTGTGTGTTTGTGTGTGTTTGTGTGAGTGTGGGTTTGTGTGTGTGTGTGTTTGTGTGTGTTTGTGTGTGTGTTTGAAAGACAGATCATTATGGGTGTAGAGAGAGAGCTTTAACACACACTCACTGTATTTCTGTGACTCTACATTCACTCCTGGAGCTATTTTAAGTGTGTGTGTGTGTGTTGTGCGTCAGCAGTGTGTCTGTTTCCTGGCTAGAATAATTCCAGGCTGATTGTTTGGAAACACACACTGAGGTTCTATTGTTCCAAAGCACAGAAACGTTCCATCATGCAGAAAACTCTCACAGCAGCTTCACTGTACGACTCAATGACATGAAAACTGAGTGAAGAAACGCTGCTGCTGATGATGATGATGATCTATGAAGGGCTTTATATGAAATAAGTGTGTTGAGAACTTCAGTTTGGTTTCATTAGAGTCTTTTTACATTCTGTGTTTTCATAGCTAAACCGACAGAAACTGTTTTCTGAATGTGTTACAGATCCAAACTTCGTCCGAACGTTTCTCACCACGTACAGATCGTTCTGTAGACCTCAGGAGCTTCTGGATCTGCTGATGGAGAGGTGACACACACGCTCATTTAGTTTATTTCTCTCACCAATACCTTGATCATCATGTTTAGAATGACCACATCTCCTCAGGTGACGTTAGAATTGGTGTTTTATGTTATTGTAGATGACCATGTCAAGTATTTTAATCCTCAAGAGATAATAGTCCATTCAGTTCAACACATTTTAGGGTTAGGGTTTATTGCTTCATTTTACAATATTTCCAATTATATACAACTTGTATTTTTAGAAAATGATTTAAAGGACCAGTCAGTAAGATCCTGCTCACTCCAGCTGATTGTTTAAAATATTTCTAATCTGACGTAATCTAATGTTCGTGTGCGGCAGGTTTGATATTCCAGAACCCAAACCCACAGAAGCAGATCAGATGGCGGTGGAGAACGGAGAACAGCCTCTCAGCGCTGAACTCAAACGCTTCCGTAAGGAGTTTGTGCAGCCCGTACAGCTCAGGTACAACACGACACACCAGCACACGCTCAAACAGACATGACTGCTCAGATCTCATGCTGTCCGTCCATCCTTCCGTCCGTCTGTAGGGTGTTGAATGTGTGCAGGCACTGGGTGGAGCATCATTTCTATGACTTCGAGAGAGACGCTCAGTTACTACGGCGACTGGAGGAGTTCATTGGAATGGTCAGAGGTACAGACACAAACTGGCCTATGATTAGAGGATATTCACATGCGCTCCGTCCTGATCTCACACGAGTCATGTGACCTGTCCGCAGGTAAAGCCATGAGAAAGTGGGTGGAGTCTATCACAAAGATCATCCAGAGGAAGAAACAGGCTCAAGTGAACGGCCCGAGTCACAACATCACGTTCGAGAGCTCGCCGCCGCCCATCGAGTGGCATCTGTGTAAAGCTGGACAGACGGATCAGTTCGATCTCATGACCCTTCACCCCATCGAGATTGCCCGACAGCTGACGCTCCTGGAGTCTGACTTCTACAGGTGCCCATCACATGATATCTACACTCGGAGTCAGTCATGTCAACAAATACTGTTGGCGTCACACGTCACGTAACTGAAAAACACATTTCAACTGATACCACATGAAAGTGACTTTTGTGGGTGAACTTCAGTGTTTTATTGTCTTTGTTTTATTGTCTGGACTTCCTGTTTGTAGTTTTATTTTCTGCTCGATTGCAGTCTGTCTGTGTAGAAAATGGGCCAGTTTAACACAATGGAGCGAAACAGCTGTGACACACACTCACACTTCCTTCACCTCTGTGGGAACAGGCAGTGAGCGTTGTACCCACCTCACCTCTGTTTCCCATGAGGCCGTTCTGCACACACACACACACACACACACACACAGAGTGCAGAATCTTCAGGGTTTTAAAATCTCTTGGATCATCAAACATATTTCAGCATTTTTTCCCCTGTGAAGATGTTGACCTCACCATGTTTATTCTGAGCAGATCAATGCTGTGATGTGATTGGTCACAGCGTGTTTGTGATGTAGAGAACTGGTGTGTGGCGAGGCTGTGTTTTTGAGACTGTGTTTGGCTAACTTTGGAGTAAAACTACTCAGCAGTGAGTGCTGATGAATGTGATGAACTTACAGTACACAGGGTTTGTATGGGCTAGTTGCACTAATCTAAACTAAATCTAATATGGCGGCTTCATGCAACTAGCCCATTAAAACAACAGATGTAATCAACAGTGTCACTGCCTGATGTATAAGTGTATTGAGTTGCTGAGTTGACATTCGACCTTCCTCCTTCAGGGCGGTTCAGCCGTCAGAGCTGGTAGGCAGTGTTTGGACCAGAGAAGACAAAGAGTTGAACTCACCCAACCTGCTGCGCATGATCCGGCACACCACTAACCTCACGCTGTGGTTTGAGAAGTACGCCTCTCTCTCTCTCTCTCTCTCTCTCTCCCTCTCTCTCCTGTGGATCATTTGGTGTGAATTCACTCTTGAGGTTCTCACACTTTCCTCACCTCTCGAAGGTCCATTGTGGAGACAGAGAACGTGGAGGAGCGTGTGGCCGTGGTGTCGCGGATCATTGAGATCCTCCAGGTGTTTCAGGAGCTGAATAACTTCAACGGTGTTCTGGAGGTGGTCAGTGCCATGAACTCATCTCCCGTCTACAGACTGGATCACACGTTTGAGGTGAGCACACATGCACACAGCAGTGACGTCTCAATCACACGGCTCGTCCTCACTGCTTTGCTTGAAGATCAGACGGGAGATTTCTTAGAGCTGTATCTCTGGACTGGGCAACCATGACGTCATTTAGCAGAAATATACTAAATATCAACTTGTTTTACAACCTCAACAGCGCTGAAACAAGATGAACTGTGAGAATGTAAACAACATATTAATAACAAGACCAAAAGCAGATTTGTATTGTACAGGTCTGGCCATATTCTTATGATGTGACGTCTGTGGACTAGGCTGTTTACCAGTCAGAGATTATGTTAAACCAGGACTAGGCCTTAGTTAAATTGGGACATTTACAGCTCATTCACACATACAGCTTGAACACATGTTGTTCTGTGTCTTTGGTGTGTTGTAAGTTGGCCGTGCATGTATTAGACACGTTACATTGCAAACATACAAGTGTGGGAACAAAAGAGTCATTCTATGTAAAAGTGAATACTCATCCAGACCTGTCTGAAACACCTGGTGTAACCACACCCCCACAAATCTACATCAGTTGGTTGGTCTGACCGCCCAAATGTAGACTCAAGTACGCTGGTGTACCTGTCAGTACAAATGAACATGCACCTGATGTTCCTGATATGGTCAGAGGCGTTACATGCTTGCAGTATTCCACCAATCACTACACACTGGTGAACTGGCCAATCAGAGCACACCTCACTTTTCAGAGCCATGAGCTTTGTGAAAAATTCAGATAATATAGAGTTTTTAACCTTAAATCCTGTTTACACATTGAGTTACATCTAAAACAAACCATAATATTCCTTTTAGCCGAGTTATATGACCTCTTTAAATAGATCTACAAATAAAAAACCTTACTTGTGTGCATTTTGACAAAACAATGGCACTGATGTATTTTAAGAAATGTCTGTTTTTAGTTTATTTGTTTTAATCTAGGACTTAAAGTTTTTAATTATATTCTTTGTTTGAGTTTTTGTGGTCGATCTATTCCGTGTGTATGAAGAACTGTAAAGTTTTCTATTTGAAATGTTGTTGAGAGTATGGTGTATGATGGAGAGTCAGTGCTGGGTGATGGTTACTGTAACGTGCTCTTATGATGCTTCTTCCAGCAAATCCCAAGCAGACAACGGAAGATTCTAGAAGAAGCTCACGAGCTCAGTGAAGATCACTACAAGAAGTATTTGGCTAAACTCCGGTCCATCAACCCCCCCTGTGTGCCCTTCTTTGGTACGTCTGAGAGTCTAGTGTTGTCAGTTCTGTGTCTGTGTAAAGATCAAACCCTGTGTGATCTCTTCAAACATTTCAGGCATTTACTTAACAAACATCTTGAAGACGGAGGAAGGAAATCCAGACTTCCTGAAGAGACACGGCCGAGAGCTCATCAACTTCAGCAAACGGAGGAAAGTGGCAGAGATCACAGGAGAGATCCAGCAGTATCAGAACCAGCCGTACTGCTTGCGTGTGGAGAGCGACACACGGGTGCGTGACATCTCACATCACGGTACTACTGCATCACGCCACGTTACAGACGTACACAGATTCACTCTTGTTGTGTTGCAGAAATTCTTTGAGAACTTGAACCCCATGGACGACATGCTGGAGAAAGAGTTCACAGATTATCTGTTCAACAAATCTTTGGAGATCGAGCCCCGTAACGCCCGCACACTGCCTCGATTCGTAAGTGCCTCTGTCATCACGAGTTATGTCAGGCAGTAGAATGCAGATGTTTGAACTGTGATGCTGTCACAGGTGAAGAAGTACCATTATAATCTGAAGTCTCCGGGGGTTCGGCCTTCCACCGTCCGTCCCAGCACCATGCGCCACCCCACGCCGCTGCAGAACGAGCCGCGGAAGATCAGCTACAGCCGCATCCCGGACAGCGAGACCGAGAGCAGCACGACATCCGCTCCAAACTCGCCCCGCACCCCGCTGACCCCGCCGCCCGCCTCCAGCTCCACAGAGATCTGCAGCGTGTTTGACTCGCCGCTGGGGCCGTCCAGCCCCTTCCATTCCAGTATGTCAATCATTCCCGCACACATATGATGAGATCTACAGCCGGCCGTGTGTTTGATGAAGTCTCTTTATATGAGCAAAGAGATATGACAGGTTGTGCCGTATCATGAATTAATCACAGCTAACTGTGTCATGAACAGAACTGAATCTATTGTGTGTACATCTGTGTGTGTCTGTGTGCGCATGTGTGTGTCTGTGTGCGCATGTCTGTGAGTGTGTGTCTGTGTGCGCATGTGTCTGTGAGTGTGTGTGTCTGTGAGTGTGTGTGTGTGTCTGTGAGTGTGTGTCTGTGTGCGCATGTGTCTGTGAGTGTGTCTGTGTGTGTGTGTGTGTCTGTGAGTGTGTGTCTGTGAGTGTGTGTCTGTGAGTGTGTGTCTGTGAGTGTGTGTGTGAGTGTGTGTCTGTGAGTGTGTGTGTGTCTGTGAGTGTGTGTGTGTGTGTCTGTGAGTGTGTGTCTGTGAGTGTGTGTGTGTGTGTGTCTGTGAGTGTGTGTCTGTGAGTGTGTGTCGGTGAGTGTGTGTGTGTGTGAGTGTGTGTCTGTGAGTGTGTGAGTGTGTGTGAGTGTGTGTCTGTGTGTGAGTGTGTGTGTGTGTGTGTCTGTGTGTGTGTGTCTGTGAGTGTGTGTCTGTGAGTGTGTGTCTGTGAGTGTGTGTGTGTGTCTGTGAGTGTGTGTGTGTGTGTGTGTGTCTGTGAGTGTGTCTGTGAGTGTGTGTCTGTGAGTGTGTGTGTGTGTCTGTGAGTGTGTGTCTGTGAGTGTGTCTGTGAGTGTGTCTGTGAGTGTGTGTCTGTGAGTGTGTGTCTGTGAGTGTGTGTCTGTGAGTGTGTGTCTGTGAGTGTGTGTGTGTGTCTGTGAGTGTGTGTCTGTGAGTGTGTCTGTGAGTGTGTCTGTGAGTGTGTGTCTGTGAGTGTGTGTGTGTGTGTGTCTGTGAGTGTGTGTCTGTGAGTGTGTGTCTGTGAGTGTGTGTGTGTGTCTGTGAGTGTGTGTCTGTGAGTGTGTCTGTGAGTGTGTCTGTGAGTGTGTGTCTGTGAGTGTGTGTGTGTGTCTGTGAGTGTGTGTCTGTGAGTGTGTGTCTGTGAGTGTGTGTGTCTGTGAGTGTGTGTGTCTGTGAGTGTGTGTGTGTCTGTGAGTGTGTGTGTCTGTGAGTGTGTGTCTGTGAGTGTGTCTGTGAGTGTGTGTGTGTCTGTGAGTGTGTGTGTGTCTGTGAGTGTGTGTGTGTCTGTGAGTGTGTGTCTGTGAGTGTGTGTCTGTGAGTGTGTCTGTGAGTGTGTGTGTGTCTGTGAGTGTGTGTGTGTCTGTGAGTGTGTGTGTCTGTGAGTGTGTGAGTCTGTGAGTGTGTGTCTGTGAGACGGTATGAAACTGACCGCTGATCAGCTCTTATGATGGTGAGACTCATCTGTCACTTTCTCTTTTCGTTCTCTCTGCTTTCTCACAGACAGTGACAGTATTTTTGCACCAGTCGCACTACCTCACGGCCCACGTTAGTATATACTGTCTGTCTTTCTGTTGTCAAAGCATTAACATGTGTGTAAAAATGACAAATATGCAACAAAAAAGAACAAAAACAGCTCGCATGAGGAAATCTTCAACTATGACAGTGAAATATAAAAGGGATTTGAACTAATCTGTCTTCTGTAATGTTGAGCTTTAGTCAGTCATTCTGTCATATTTACCTCATGCTGTTACACACACACATACACACACACACACACACACACACACTCACAGACACACACACACACACTCACAGACACACACACACACACACACACTCACAGACACACACACACACACACACACACACACACAGACACACTCACAGACACACACACACACACACACACACACACACACACACACACACAGACACACACACACACACACACACACCACACACACACACACACCACACACACTCACAGACACACACACACACACACACACACACACAGACACACTCACAGACACACACACACACACACACACACACACACTCACAGACACACACAAACACACGTTCTCAACATTATATCTTTAACATTAACATGTGACAGTCTCCATCAGTGCACACACTGATCCTGTATGTGACCTCTGCTCATATTCTCTCGCTCACTCTCTCTTTCTCTCTCTCGCTCACTCTCTCTCTCTCTCTCTCGCTCACTCTCTTTCTCTCTCTCTCGCTCACTCTCTCTCTCTTTCTCTCTCGCTCACTCTCTCTCTCTTTCTCTCTCTCTCTCTCGCTCACTCTTTCTCTCTCTCTCTCGCTCACTCTCTCTTTCTCTCTCTCTCGCTCACTCTCTCTCACTCTCTCTTTCTCTCTCACTCTCTCTTTCTCTCTCGCTCGCTCGCTCACTCTCTCTCGCTCACTCTCTCTCTCTCGCTCACTCTCTCTCTCTCGCTCACTCTCTCTCTCGCTCACTCTCTCTCTCGCTCACTCTCTCTTTCTCTCTCTCTCTCGCTTACTCTCTCTCTCTCTCTCTCTCGCTCACTCTCTCTCTCTCGCTCACTCTCTCTCTCGCTCACTCTCTCTTTCTCTCTCTCTCTCGCTTACTCTCTCTCTCTCGTTCACTCTCTCTCTCTCGTTCACTCTTCTCTCTCTCTCTCGCTCACTCTCTCTTTCTCTCTCTCTCTCGCTCTCTCTCTCGCTCACTCTCTCTTTCTCTCTCACTCGCTCGCTCACTCTCTCTCTCTCGCTCACTCTCTCTCTCTCGCTCACTCTCTCTCTCGCTCACTCTCTCTCTCGCTCACTCTCTCTCTCGCTCTCTCTCTATCTCTCTCTCTCTCTCTCACTCTCTCACTCTCTCTCTCTCTCTCGCTCTCTCTCTCTCGCTCACTCTCTCTCTCTCGCTCACTCTCTCTCTCGCTCACTCTCTCTTTCTCTCTCTCTCTCGCTTACTCTCTCTCTCTCGCTCACTCTCTCTCTCGTTCACTCTCTCTCTCTCGTTCACTCTCTCTCTCTCGTTCACTCTCTCTTTCTCTCTCTCTCGCTCACTCTCTCTCGCTCACTCTCTCTCTCTCTCTCTCGCTCACTCTCTCTCTCTCTCTCTCTCTCGCTCACTCTCTCTTTCTCGCTCTCTCTCTCTCTTTTTCTCTCTCTCGCTCACTCCCTCTCTTTCTCTCTCTCGCTCACTCCCTCTCTTTCTCTCGCTCACTCCCTCTTTCTCTCTCTTTCACTCACTCTCTCTCTCTATCTCTCTCTCTCGCTCACTCTCTTTCTCTCTCTCGCTCACTCCCTCTCTTTCTCTCGCTCACTCCCTCTTTCTCTCTCTTTCACTCACTCTCTCTCTCTATCTCTCTCTTTCTCTCTCTTTCACTCACTCTCTCTCTCTATCTCTCTCTTTCTCTCTCTCTCTTTCACTCACTCTCTGTATCTCTTGCTCACTCTCTCTTTCTCTCTCACTCGCTCGCTCACTCTCTCTCTCTCGCTCACTCTCTCTCTCTCGCTCACTCTCTCTCTCGCTCACTCTCTCGCTCACTCTCTCTCTCGCTCACTCTCTCTTTCTCTCTCTCTCTCGCTCACTCTCTCACTCTCTCTCTCTCTCTCGCTCTCTCTCTCTCGCTCACTCTCTCTCTCTCGCTCACTCTCTCTCTCGCTCACTCTCTCTTTCTCTCTCTCTCTCGCTTACTCTCTCTCTCTCGCTCACTCTCTCTCTCGTTCACTCTCTCTCTCGTTCACTCTCTCTCTCTCGTTCACTCTCTCTTTCTCTCTCTCTCGCTCACTCTCTCTCGCTCACTCTCTCTCTCTCTCTCGCTCACTCTCTCTCTCTCTCTCTCTCTCGCTCACTCTCTCTTTCTCGCTCTCTCTCTCTCTTTTTCTCTCTCTCGCTCACTCCCTCTCTTTCTCTCTCTCGCTCACTCCCTCTCTTTCTCTCGCTCACTCCCTCTTTCTCTCTCTTTCACTCACTCTCTCTCTCTATCTCTCTCTCTCGCTCACTCTCTTTCTCTCTCTCGCTCACTCCCTCTCTTCTCTCGCTCACTCCCTCTTTCTCTCTCTTTCACTCACTCTCTCTCTCTATCTCTCTCTTTCTCTCTCTTTCACTCACTCTCTCTCTCTATCTCTCTCTTTCTCTCTCTCTCTTTCACTCACTCTCTGTATCTCTTGCTCACTCTCTCTTTCTCTCTCTCTCTCTCTCTCTCTCCGAGTGCATGCTGGGAGCGAGTGGAAGGAGCCGTTTGGTGTGAGTGAGAGTATCTCGCTGTTGAAGTGAATCTTATCTTTTCGTTTTCTTTTTTATTCATATTTTTCAGCTAGTGTAGGTAGGGTAATAAGTTGAAACATTACTTACTTCGGTCAGCGTGTGGGGGTAATGGGGTCGGATGTGAGAGATTTCTCGGGGCTGACGCTCGGGCATGGTTTCAAATGTATGCCCGACGCCGCGGTATCTGTGGAGGATTGTCTGATAGCCGTGAGTGCGGCGGTCGGAGGCGCTCGTATCAGATCGGCCTCCCGCATGAATAAGGCCATTGTAATATTTTTGAGTCAAAGTCAAATGGTGGATGATCTAATTGAATCTGGATTAATAATCAAAGATACTTTTGTACCCGTTTTGCCTTTATCAAGCCCATCGAAGAAAGTTGTATTATCTAATGTCCCCCGGTTTGTTAAATACGAACGTTTAGAGCAAATACTCCAGAGGTACGGAAAAATAGTGAGTCCTATAAAAATGATTCCGCTTTGATGTAAAAACCCCCAAATTAAGCATGTTATGTCTTTCCGGCGTCAGGCTTTCATGATTTTAAATCCTCAGAGCGATTCCTTAAATCTGTCGGTTAAACTAAACATTGATGGCAAGGATTACACTATATTCATTAGCTCTGATTCTATGAGATGTTTTATCTGTGGTGCTTTTGGACACATCAGGCAAACATGCCCGAATCGGGACAGGCCGGCGGTGTCTGATGTGACTCGAGCTGCTGAGGTGGAGAACAGTGAGCGAGTGACGGGCGAGGATGCCGCCGCGGTCGCTGTGGCTTCACAACCCCAGCCGGCTGAGGCGCTTTCCGGGCCGGACGATTCACCCGAGGGGAGACCGGGGCAGGTTGCCTCTAAAGACGGCCTAAAGGCGGCTGAAGAGGTGCCTGGGCCGAGTCATATCCCCGCTGTCCCGCCGGCCGAGTACTCTCGCAGCCTGTGCCCGAGACTGAGGCGCATAATAGAAAACAAACGAAACTTGACAAACCTGTTATCTAACCACCGATGACTTATTAAAGCAAAGCCAAGAGGATATCTCATCTCAGGAGCTAATGGATTTAGAGTCACAAAATGAAGATTTGGAAAATGAATTTGAGGATATTGAGACCACTGAAAATGACACGATGTATTCGGAATTGGCTTCTGGAGGTAAGATCATATTTTACTCTGTACAGCAAATTAATAAATTTCTTGATGCTACGAAGGGGCATCGCAAACCCAAAATACAGTTACATTTTCCCGATTTAAAACTGTTTCTGGCGTCCTGTACTTTGGCTATGAAAAAGGCCACGTTTGATGAGCTTGACAAACCCAAACGGTACCGTCTTAAGAAGCTGCTGAGTAATGTTAGAAGCTCTTTGAATTTACATGGCAAAAAATGAATTCTGTATGTTCATTTCAGGCGTACTTCTGTGTACTGCTATTTCTGAGTTGTTATTCCATTTTATTGTCACCTTTGAGACTTGGCTCTTTTAACATCAATGAGTGTCGTGATGCTGTTAAACGGACCAGTCTTTTTGATTATGTAATGCTAAAGAGCATTAGTGTAGTGTTTCTTCAAGAAACACACACTGATGTTAATAATCAGATACAGTGGTTGAGTGAGTGGAAGGGGCAGGCTATACTGAGTCATGGCTCCAGTGTGAGTGCAGGGGTTGCGATACTAATGGCACCTGAGTTTAAAGGTCAACCTATAAATGTTGTTGAGATGATTTCTGGTCGCCTGCTGAGAGTCGATACAACAATTCAAGGGGTCAACTTTTCTTTTATCAATGTTTATGCTCCTAATACTGGGCCAGAACGCATTTGTTTCTTTAAGGAGCTTAAGACTGTATTAAGTAATGTTCCTCATGATAAGATTATTGTGCTTGCTGGGGATTTTGATTGTACTTTGGATCACACTTTAGATAGGAACCATGCTGAACCCCACAGTCAATCAGCTGATGTGCTTAGGGCTTTGATCACATACCATGATCTTGTAGATGTTTGGAGGGAATCTTTCCCCCAGGTTAGACAATACAC
>CM017911.1:0-47500 GCA_008369825.1 Triplophysa tibetana | reverse complement strand
AAATACTAAACAAGTGATTGTCCTGTATGTGTTTGATCTTTTATTTCCTCAATCATTGCTGTTTTGCCAATAAGTATGTCAAGAAAACAACGATAGCCTTCTCAAAACAAGGGAATAAAAGTGTTTCTACCACTGAATGCCAAACATGAGCGATGAACATGTGTTTCTGCGGTGTGAAGGAATACATCTGGTGTTGTGTTGAAAGGTTTTCTTTGTTCCTGAAGTAGTTGTAATGTTGGCAGATGTTCCTTTAGCAGATACTCTTATATCCAGAGCAGTGAAATACAATGACAGGTAGATTTCTACATAAACTGCAGCAGACAGAAGAGACTTCTTCATCTGTTGATTATATGCTGACGTGAGCGTCTCTTCACACACCTGCAGATGCTTCTACCTCAGTGATGTCATCACAGTGGAGCTGTGTAAAGAGGTGTCGATGAAGGCAGTCGCTCTAATTTTATCATCTCGCAAAAACCAAACGACACCACTTAATGACACACTCTTGTGTAGTACTCTTTATAATGACCTGCATCTGTAGGTGTTTTGCCATAAAATCATCTAAATAAATACATGCAAAGTTAACTCTGTACACCTGAGGAAGAGTATTAACACAAATATGATGTTAAAATCTAAATTCTTTAATCATTTATTCTATTAAAGTCTTTCTTCAGTGGAACACAACAGAAGATATTTAGAGAAATGCCTCAGTGGTTTTGTGTTCAGTGTTCTTTTGTGTTCCGCTGAGGAACAGGTTTGACATGACGTGAGGATGAATACTTGATGGAATTCTTAATTGTTGGTTCATTTCTTCATCATCATTCAATCACGACTCAGAATGAGATCTTCATCCAATAAGAATGCCAGCTGATCATTTAGTGTGTTGTGTGAACCCTGTAAAGTCTGAATTCACAGTCACATCATTGAAAACGGACAGCCAGGATTTCTTTCCAAGCTTTTAACTTTTATTATAAAGATTACAAACAGTATTTTAAATGTGCGATGTCATAAGACCAAGAGTCTGTACATCAGAGGAGAGGAGTCCAGTACTACTTCACATGTCCGCATGAAATTCTTACGTTAACATGAATCAGACGTCATCATCTATTCAACAGTCTCGAGCCGTAGATGTGATGAGTTTGTATTATAGAGATTCTATACATCCGTTAGTCTAGAGACCTGTTTGACAAATGCTCATGTTATGTCATCTGGTGTTGTCGCTCTGTACGGTTGGTTCTGCACGAGACTCTGGACTCTGGCCAGTATGATCTCATTGGTGCAGCTGCAGTCTTCAGGCCGATAGGGGGCGCTGATGGTCAACACACTGGCCACGCTCAGATCCTGTCCGTCTTCAGTGACCGGGAACCGGTTTCTCTCCAGCCACAGGCGCAGATTCTCTCTGCGTGACTGAAGCTCCTCCGGGCAGAGAGACGGTGTCGTGTCCGGCAAGATCAGACCCTTCATCCGTCTCTCCATCTCCTCTGATCCGCTCCGGAGGATCTGAACCGCTCTCACCGCGTGACCCAGAATCACCCTGACTGAAGCCCGACCGGTCTCCTGAAAGGTCACCAGCACCACACTGTAATGAAGTTATCTATTATTAGTCATGTGACAAATTCACATTAAGGTCAGAGCCATTGATAGAGAGAGTCGCGTCTTCTCCGTTGACTCCAATGGAACGGTTTAGAAAGTTCCCAGACCAACTGAGGTCAAAGCATTTAAAGAATGAAAAGTGAAAGAAATGAAGTATTTAAAGAGAAAACAAAACTTCCTGCAACTATCTGAAGGCTCCATGAATCACGTGACGCTCCAGCGTTTTGGCAGAACTCTCTCCATCAATGGCTCTGTTTAAGACTAATACACCACAAGATTTTCAGTCTGTGCCAGTCTGCGGATTTGATCAGTTTGTGTGTGATGTGAAGTTTAAAACAATCTCTTCAGATTTTGAAGCCTTGTAGTGTGTTCCAGTCATTGGTCGCACAACTTGCGTGTAATCACGTGTATCCATTCGTGTAAATCCGCTTCATATTAAATGTGTCCGAGGTCGCATTTTCATCCACCGCAAGATGGAATTAGTTTGTTTGTACAAGTAAAACATCATCAGCGAGTATATGTAGCGATGTGTAAGTGACTCATATTCGCTGTTTGGGAACCGAATTGACCGAAAGAAACGTTTCGCAGACAATCATTTTTCGCTCGTGCGGATATTATGATGTTGTCATGTGTGACGTCACCTGGCAGAAACGGGATCAACGGTGAACACCGATCCTTCAAAGCGCTGCTCGTCGCAAGCTGTTACGCAGACCTCGTGATTAATAAACTCCCGCCACTCAAGCGGATTCATGTCACGCCACTTCATCTCCGCTCATATCACATCAAACCTCGTCCGTTAACCCGCGAAGTGAACCTTCGTCAAAACGCGGCTCGACCGCGTGTGTGAACGCCAAACGTCTTTACGCTGAACGATCGCGATTGGCCAACTGGTTCGGGCACGGACTCCTGGGAAATGCAGTTTTTATTCTTTCAGCGGGCGCATGCGCGGACGTGTCGCGCTTGTCAGATTACTGCTGACGGTTTGATCGTTTGATGATATGTCGCGACACGGGCGACACGGAGGCGGTGAGTCCCGTTAAACACATACATGAACTACACGCGAAGGCAGACGAGTGAATTTCTCTGCATTTATTCAGAACAATGTGTTTGTTTAATGCAGATTTGCGGTTTGTGTTAGCGCGAGCAGCTAACCGTAATGGCGCTCGCGAACATCATTGAGCAGCAAATATTCTGTTTGGATTTGTACTTTGTCACACGATTTCTTTATAAGAATGATTTATATTTCAGTGTTTAAATGTGTTAATGGTTGAGTTTGTATTGGAGTGTTTCCTCTACACTCGATTATCGGTGGGTTTTGTAGAAGGAGCTTTAAATAAGTATAAGTATGAAGTTTGCGTTGAGTACAATGTTAAGCACGCGCAGGTTTCGCTCTTTGTGTCAGAGACGAAGGTGTACGTGGGTAATCTGGGCACCGGGGCCGGTAAGGGTGAGCTGGAGCGCGCGTTCGGTTATTACGGGCCGCTGAGGACCGTGTGGATCGCGCGCAATCCTCCGGGATTCGCCTTCGTGGAGTTTGAAGACCCGAGAGACGCCGAGGACGCGGTGCGTGGAGTGGACGGCAAGTGAGTGACCGTTGGCTGCTCTTTAATTCTGCTGCTGTAACGCTGTTACCATGACAACACCGTACACTACTGGCACGTGTTCACACACGTATGACGTGCTTATGTTATGATTTCAATTCGGTGTTTAGGTGCGTTTCTGTCGTCAGAGGAGATGTCTGAGGCAAATTCACCACGTCAAGCGATTGTGAGATGTTTGTCAAATCTAGGGCTGGGCAAAAAAAATCGATTCGTCGATTAAGGTCGATTCTCAAAAGCGGTGAATCGATTTCTTTCATATTTCCGCAAACTGAACATTCATTAACGTGACTGTTATGCTTCTGCTATCCACTAGATGTCACTTCTCTCTATAAAACGGTCAGTTCTGGTCCTTGATTCTGATTGGCTAAGCCGAGTTCTATCGAGAATATCCCTTTATTTACTTTAATTTATGAAACCTTGCTACTCACATGAAATGACCGTTTTATAAAAGCAATAATCTCCGTGATGCAGTGCGTTACAGGTGCATTATATAACAGCTAGGGGGTTTAAGGGTGGGGTGTCAGATTTCCTGAAATGTAAAATAAACTGATCCTGTTTGATCAAGGTAACTGTTGGGTTTCAATATACTTTTTGAAGTTTAAAATACAGATTTGCGGCTCTTCATTTCATATTTGAATTCGCCATTGTAATCTGATATTTACTGATCTTTATATAATATATACGATTTTTATAGAAATGTCTATAGGATATTAAATCTAAAATCATTGACTCGAATGGAGAGCTTGTGAATGGGATCAGAATCGATACCCAGCCCTAGTCAAATCCTGTTATAGAGAATGTGAAGCTACGTCACGCGGGTAGAATGATGCCATATTGGGTGGATCTCTGCTAGTGCGTTCGATGAGTGTTTTGTTTTTCTAGTCTGATTGGGAAGAGAACTGTGGTACTTCACTCTTGCTGGCATCACGCAGAGTCGTTCAGGAAAAGCCCCTGGTTCTTCATTTTCAATTTCTCCATATTTCTAACAACACAAGTAACGGTACATATCAAAACAGTTATAGCAGCGGAGTATGAGCCTCCCAAGATGGCAGCACCACTGCAACATGCAACATCACACGTGACATCAGCTTAACAGTCTCTATTGTCTGACAATGGCAGTGACGTCATCACATGTGCATTCTCTTGGGTTTCAGGGTGATTTGTGGATCTCGTGTGCGTGTGGAACTATCCACAGGAATGCCGCGGCGTTCCCGATACGATCGGCCACCGACTCGCCGTCCCTTCGACCCAAGCGACCGCTGTTACGAGTGTGGCGAGAAGGGCCATTACGCGTATGATTGTCACCGTTACAGCCGTCGGCGCCGGAACAGGTAAAGCTCACCTGTGACTGAATGTTATTGATGATTTCTGTCACGTCTCTCTAGCTGCCTGCTTGACTTTCTCCTCTGTGTTTGGTTTTCTGCTTTAACGTGCTCCTTGGTTGGCAGTGGGGTTCTGTTTTCTTTCTTTGTTTAAAGTGATATTTTTATTTCCAATGTTCTTGGGATTTTTTGAATGACTGACCTGGTCAAAACCTTTCAGGTTTCATCGTTTGATTCAAGAGAATCACGATCCTTTACGATTTCATGAGGCATCTAGCAAATTCCACACTTTCGATTGCCTGCTATGACGGCCACACCCCTTCGCTGAGGCTCCTCCCGCTGCTACTTAACTATTCATAGCCCCTCCCCCAACCAGATGAGAGTAAATTTGGCTAGCGATTCGAGCCCACGGTTTTGATAAAGAGCATCGAGACCTCGACAGACCACGATCCCATCTAGAAAAAGCGTCTTGCACACTTCCATCAAGCCTCGATCAAGCGATTTGGCTGTCGGTACGATCATCGTTAGAAATCGAAGGGAACGACTAGATGCAGAGGTCGGCTGATGATAGATACTTCTAGATCGTCTAGATCTGCTAGACCTCGACCTGCAAAGTTGCAAGGTTTATTTCAAGTACCAAATAATGTGTCTCTCTGTCTATCATTTCCATAGCCTGAACTCAGAAGAGTGGTAATGCTGGCACAGGGCTGGGTGACGTAGCTGACGTGTTTCCTACAACTTTTGTACATTTGCCCATTTTCATTTGACTGAACTTTATTGAGTGCTGAAGTGTAAATCAAAGACAATGTTAAAGACCCATCCCAAAATATATGTCACTCAGCCCTGACGTGTACTGTATGTGTAACGTTGATTCACGTTCTGTTTCTACGACTCATTTCTCTTTCTCTGCTCTGTGTTTCCTCCTGCTCTCCGGACTCCAGCAGGTCTCGCTCGCGCTCTCCATCCAGAAGCCGGAGACACGGTCGCTCGCGGACTCGCAGTCGAGGGAGAAGGTTTGTCGTCTACGCTCTCTTCGATCTTGTGTGGGTTTGATCAGCAGTGAACCTGTGTGTCTTGTTTCAGGTCCAGGTCTTTTTCTCCTCGTCGGTCTCGCTCTGGATCTCCCAGACACTCTCGATCTGTGACGCCCAAACTGTCCAGGTGAGTTCTGACCTGCTTCACCTGTACAGGCAGTTGTTGCTGTCGTCTTTGGCCTGATGAGCGTCAGGAAGTCTTATTGTGGCAGATTGCGCTTGTATTTCTTGTTTCTTTCTCCTGACCTACCTAGATCAAGATACCGCTCTCGCTCTGGCTCCGCCCACAGGAGCAGGTAACCTGTACAAATCTCATCATCTCTTGCTATATGATCAGACAGGTCTTTAGTAACATGGTCTTGTGTCATTGGGTTCTGTAGGTCAGCTTCAGTCAGGAGATCCAAGTCCGGTTCTGCAGCGAGGAGGTGACACACACACACACACGCATGCTGTGAAAAAATGTGATGTGTGTGACAGTATTTATTCATCATAGTAAAGGATCTGATGGAGTAGATATAGAGCATATATTTTAAGATCTTACTGTAAATATGTCAGCATGATATCTTATTCTGTTATATTTCTCTGATTAAATGACTGACAGAGACCCATCCTGTTTCAGCCAATCACTGTGTGGTCATAGTCAGTAAGCTTGATGACATCACCATCCCTTTCTTTCTGCTCCTCAGTAAAAGTTGCTCTCAGCAGCATTGAGAATAGGTTTTAAGATGACTTTTATTGCTGTTAGGAGAACCTCTTGTGGTAAGATGTTTTGTGAATACGGGCCCAGGTTCAGTCATTTGAAGTGGTTGTCTTGTTTCAGTCGGTTGCCCTCGCAAAGTCCTGCAGGAACTGAGAGTCCAGAGAGAGATGACTGACCTTCTGACTCTTTTCTTCATGTTTTGCTGAAGCACTTAAGTTTGAAGTGTGTTTATGTTTTGGAGATTTAAGAAACGCTTAATGCAGTGAATTTATGTGATTTCATTGCATTCAAATGCAATGAAATCCTTTTTGTTTTGTTTCATCATAGAACGATTCTTGTGTGTAATCGTTTGAGTTGATTTTTCTTCTCTGTATATGTGAGTTTTGTTACACACCAGCATATATCCAAACTATAATAAAAACATCATTTCTAAACACAGAGTGAAAATGTCAGAATATTTCACAGAGTGAGTGAACCGATGATAGATATGAAGAGTATTGTGTTTTAA
Source organism: Triplophysa tibetana (assembly GCA_008369825.1). Taxonomy (NCBI): domain Eukaryota; kingdom Metazoa; phylum Chordata; class Actinopteri; order Cypriniformes; family Nemacheilidae; genus Triplophysa; species Triplophysa tibetana. Next base: position 40,745 of record CM017911.1, on the reverse strand, counting down.
TTAATGTTTGAAATGTATAGCAATCACGTGTGTGTGTGTGTGTGTGTGTCAGTGTGTGTGTGTCAGTGTGTGTGTCAGTGTGTGTGTGTCAGTGTGTGTGTACAGTTCAGATGGATGATGAGGATATTGGGTGTTTTTATTCAGCTCCGTTTTACTTCGGGGTTATTTTTAGTGTCTTTGGCACATTTGTGAAGTCAGATTTTCCGGAAGAATCTCACAGATCTCACAGCAGGTCATCTTCTGATCGCTCACACACTGTTCTCAGGTCAGCTGTGTATGTGTGTGCAGCAGATTGTGAGTTATCTACAATACTCTACAAACACACACATACACGTGTTTCCTGTGGTCAAATGTCGTTCACAAATGATTTACTTCACACATGTGATTGTACAGTTTGTTGAGGTCTTTCTTCAGATGTGTGGATAGATTCCACTGAATTTTTGAGCACATGAGGGAAATGACACAAGTAGTTCCTTCTTTCACATCCATTTTAAAAGGTCTGAGGGCTCTGTTCCCATCACTGTGTCACGTCACACATGTTCATTTCAGCTCTCATCATGTTAAACACACGCTTCATCATCACAACTCCTGTGTTCCACATCTAGACGTGTTTCAGTGATGTGCCGTCTCATCCACATGCATGTGTGCGTGCGTGCTCAAGTGTGTGTGATGTGTGTGTTGCGTGTTCGTGTGTGTGTGAGATGGAAAAGAGTTGCATGGTTGAAACCTCAGTTGTGTGGCTCTGGTTACTTAACTGACTTCCTCTGGCCGTTTCCTGTCCCTGTTTTTGATTTGTGAACGTTCATAGGAATGTTATGTAGATCATACACAACCACAAACACTTTCTTCAGTGAAGCTGAAACATTCAGAATAAAGTTTAATCTCTCGTTGTGTTAATGTGTCGTGTGAGTTGATGTGTGAAACATGCGATGCTCTGTATTGACAAAAACCTTTCTCTCTCTCTCTCTCTCTCTCTCTCTCTCCTCTATCTCTCTCTCCTCTATCTCTCTCTCTGCTCCTTCTCCTCTTCCTCTCTCCCTCTCTCTCTCTCGCTCTCGTCTCTCACTCTCTCTCTCCTCTATCTCTCTCTCCTCATTATCCTCTCTCTCTGCCTCCTTTCCTCTCTTCCTTCTCTCTCCTCTATCCGCTCTCCTCTCTCCTCCATCCCTCTCTTCCATCTCTCCTCTATCTCTCTCTCTTCTCTCTCTCTCCTCTATCTCTCTTCCCTCTCTCTCTCCTCTATCTCTCTCTCAATCCTCCTTCTCCTCCTCTCTCTCTCTCTCTCTCTCTCTCCTCTCTCTCTCTCTCTCTCTCTCTCTCTCTCTCTCTCTCTCTCTCTCTCTCTCTCTCTCTCTCTCTCTCTTCTCTCTCTCTCTCTCTCTCTCTCTCTCTCTCTCTCCTCTATCTCTCTCTCCTCTATCTCTCTCTCTGCCTCTCTTCCTCTCCTCTCTCTCTCTCTCTCTCTCTCTATCTCCTCTCTCTCTCTCTCTCCTCTATCTCTCTCTCTCTCTCTCTCTCTCTCCTCTATCTCTCTCTCTCTCTCTCTCTCCTCTATCTCTCTCTCTCTCTCTCTCTCTCTCCTCTATCTCTCTCTCTCTCTCTCTCTCCTCTATCTCTCTCTCTCTCTCTCTCTCTCTCTCTCTCTCTCTCTCTCTCCTCTCTCTCTCTCTCTCTCTCTCTCTCTCTCTCTCTCTCTCTCTCTCTCTCTCTCTGCCTCCTTCTCCTCTTCCTCTCTCTCCTCTATCTCTCTCTCTCTCTGCCTCTCTCTCTTCCTCTCTCTCCTCTCTCTCTCTCAAGATTCAAAGGAGCTTTTGCCTAAATAGCGATTGTCTGTCATCACAGTGTTTGTGATTGTTGCTCATGTTTGAGCTGCAGTGTGATGCTGTGAATCTGAGGAAAGATCCTGATCTTCTGAATGTAGGTCAACATCAGTGTTCTTCATAAATCATCCGTCCAAACCTCAAGCAGACTGGAAGAGAGTCATCAGGTAACGTGTCGCTGTTCATCATGACCCGTGTGTAGCTGTTAATCTGAGAAACGACTGTTATAAGAGATTCTCATTCATTTAATACAAATTAGGGCTGTCAAACGATTAATCACGATTAATCGCATGCAAAATAAAAGTTTGTCTATACATAATAACTTTGTTTTAAAAGCACATTCAATACACATGCATTAACTGTAGAAAAAATAAACAATAATTTATAAATTATTAGTAAAATAAATAAATACATATTTTTTAAAATGTATCCTAAATATTTATGCATGTATGTGCATGTGTTTATAAACCCAAAATGAATATCCACAGTACACAGAATGTATTACATAAACACAAACTTCATTCTGTTTGACAGCCCTAATAAAAATGTATGTTTGATTTTCAGACTTTGTTCTCATTTGTTTGTCACACTGTTGACCGAATTAAACGTGTAATCTCCTGAAACATTGAGTGTCTTATCTGTCAGCGTGTGGCGATCTATTTAAACACATGAAACCCTCATGAACAGCAGAATACATGCTGGTGAAATATTTCTGTGTGTGTGAGAAGGTCTGGTCACGGTGATACTGAACGATTCAGACGTCTCACTGAAGCCCAGAATTTAAACCTTTAATTACAAATACTGTACACGAGTTTTTACAATATCTGAATATGAATTCTCAAAGATCAAGTGAAACCCCCGAGGCAGTCGTGGCCTAATGGTTAGAGAGTCGGACTCTTGACCAAGTCATCTTACCTCTTCTTGCTCACAGATTCTGCAGTGATATCTGTGCACTGATCCAGGTGTGGGTGTGTTCATCACGTGTGTTCATCACGCGTGTTCTCTACTCTCTGGATGGGTTAAGAGCAGAGGTCACCATATCTGACTCATAGGTCACTTTCTTTTTCTGAACACAGCTTCTCACCGCACACACAGAGCTGGCACTGAAATCTATTGAGTTGTTCAGCTCCATGATTTCTTCACAATGTCTGATGTATATCAACTCATTCCTTCTCCTGTGCATGTCCTCATTGCCACCGCAGGAGATGATGCTGTCAATGTGAAAATGTTTTTTTATAGATCATGAACCACCTTCCGTCTCTATATGTATTTTCACACATGACACTTGTCTATTAGTGTTGTCAGAGTGTTTGGTGGTCGCAGTTACTCAAATTCTCATTTTAAACTCTACAGACATTGATGTTTCTCTCTCTTGAAATGAAATGCATCTGTTTGTGTTTGTTTTATTATTACGTGAATCCACTTTCATTGGCCTTAATATGTACTGCATCATATTCATGAGTACGACAGAGATAAATAAGATTAAGATTAAGGTTATATAAGATTAAGGAACATTTATGTAAACAGGCGCTCGAGGTGATTATTTATATATCCATTTTTTATTTTATCTTTTTAGAGCAAAATAACATAATAAATACAAATATGAACAGGAAAAACAGAATTCATCATCTTAAATATGAAACAATTTTTCTAGGCACATAACAGAACTCATGACACATGTCTCCGTCTCATCCAATCAGCGCCGCTGTATGTCAGAAGCCCGTCCAATAAGCATCTGGTGTGATGTCAGCGCCGCAGGACGGTCGGAGAATGCGTGAGCGCGCGGAGAGGTCGTGAGCGCACATATCAGTTGCCGAATAAGACACGCGTGCGCGCTAATATCGGATAATCTGATTATTAATCGAGCGATTAAGGAATTGATCGATCGATGATGTCCGAGCTGGAGGAGTACGAGCGCGCGCCTAAGCGTCTGAAGGTCTCGGCTGAGGATGACGAGGAGCTCGAGGAAGGCGAGGAGTCAGATTCAGCATCCGCGGGGCTCGTGCACGATGACGAGGATGAAGATGAAAACGAAGGGCAGAGAAGAGCGAGCAGGAAGGTCAGACTGTCAATCACTTTATGTTGGTCAACGTAAATATTTCAATATTCATAAAAGAAAAGATGTCATCTCTATAGAAACGAGACGCTGTCCTGAGGAAAAAGATCAACGACTAGATAATAAACAAATGAATAATCGGAATAAAGGCGAAAACAGAGAAATGTTAAGTCGTCGTGTGTATTAAATAGCACAATAGTATAATTTGAATGAAACATGTTTTTTTGTCCGTGTAGATAAACAGTCCCATACTTTACACACGTGATCTCTCGAACACACAAGTAGCATGCAGCAGAAACACAAACAAACAAACATCACACGTGAAGAACATGTTGAGTGTTGTCAATAACACTTCAGATCAAAGATCATGTTTTAACATCTGACATCATTCCCTGACAACAAACAATATGTCTGATAATGACGCAAATAATTCATTGAAAAAAAAAGTTATTGACCAAAAAAGAGAAACAAAAGCAAAAAAAATATGAATTTGACTGATAGGGCTATTTATTCTTTTTAAAAATTAGCTCACTTTGGATAAAAGCTTCTAACAATGCACAAAAACACTGTGTGTGATATCATGAGCCCTTGAAGTGAGACGGAAGCCCAGAGATGCCTGATATGAAGATGGTATTTATATATAGATATACAAGTTTATTTGAGCTATTTAGAGAGAAGATCTTCATCATTATCATCATCATCATCATCTGATGCATTAGTGTGTCCGACACACAGAAATCTGCACCGTCGCATTTATTCGTGAATGCGCTTTTCATATTGCATATGGTTTCAGAGCAGCTTTACAGAACATTGATGTTTTAGTGTCACCATGGGCGTAGCCAGGGTCTAAAAATGAGTGAGGTGTCAATAATTTGCCTCATATTAAAGCTAATAAATGCTATTAATAATTAAACTTTTATAAATATAATAAATGATCAACTTTAAGACTGCATACCCGCTCACACAACTCACACAACTGTCAATGGGATGACGCATCAAGTGGAATGAGTGTGTGTGTGTGTTTGTGTTGCACACGAACAGGTTCCTACAAAGTGTGCAATCTACCAACATGTACTTATATATAGAAGTGTGTGTAAATATAAACACATGAACATCCTTACACAGAACATCTACTGATAGAACGCTGATACTACAAAAAGAAGTGCCTCTGTGTGTTTCCTGTCTCCTTTATTTGCACATTTTCAGTAAATTAATAGTTCAAGCGGACATTTATATAACTGATGTGAGAAGCTACAGAAGACTGATGGGAAATCACTAGTTATAGTGTCATGACTGATCTCACTGTGCTGGAGGATTTGGCAAACTTCTTATTGAAAGCACAATTGTTAAAGATGCACTATATAGGAAACAAGAATTAAACCAAAAGCATTCAAACAAACAAAAAATAAGATCAAAAGAGGGTAAGCATATTAACCATCATTACAAAAATGATATCAATAAAAGGTTGGAACATCTTATTGCATTTCTATCTCTCACCAGAAAACAACTGCAAATTTGGTCATTTTCGTAAATCTACTACAAATAATTCTGAAATGAACACTAAAAACCAAATTAAGTAAAACATGCATTGCAGAAAGAATGTGTTTTGAAAGAGCGCCGTGATGTATTCAGTGAGATTTATAAAGGAAGGTTAGTTCATCATGTCTGGTTCATTGGAGGTGTTTCTCAACACAAATGATGATAAACGTGAACGAGCACGACGTTTAAGAACATGTGGGATTCGTCACCAATGATTAATGTCTATTAAGACCCGTGTGCAGACGTGTGACAAATACAGATGATGTTGTACCTATAGAACCTTGTACACACTGTTGATAAATGAGGCCGTGAGTCCTCACATGTTCAGTGTTCACATGTGTTCACAGGTGTTTGATGAGACGCAGTGGTGCAAAGAGTACCTGAAAAACATTCTTAAGTCAAAGTACAGGTAGCTTGCTGCAACTAACAAACTACTGCATTACAAGTTAAAAGTCACCAATTAAAAAATGACTTCAGTAAAAGTCTTGGAGATTTGAACAGTATTTGAGTATTTGACTCATACTGAATGTGGCTCAAAGCAGCACTAGTGCTCAACACTGAAGACACATGTCAGTGAAAAACAAAACACTTGATTCATGAGGAGAGAAATCACATTTATTTTCTTCAATCAAAATAAAACTGAACACCTAAAAATAGCAACAAATCATGATCAACACCATAACCTACGTCTACTACAAACACTCAAGTCTCATTTAAGCTTAAGTGCTCATAAAAACCAAACTCTTTCAAAAGGTTTTTTCAATACAACGGATAAATAAAAGAATCTTAAGTCAAATAAAAAAGTCAAAGAACTGGACATGCTGGTTTTGTCCTCATCATCAGCTGCTGTCATGTTCTCCTCTCACATATAAAGCACCAGCGATTGACATTGAGAACCGTTACCCATTGATCATTGATAATGCACTCGTATTCACATAAAGATCCATGTTGACAAGTTTTTGTAAGTAAGAGCAAAACCCACAAGATATAGTACCTTCAATGCCCTGTAAATGTCAATATTAATTCTGCCGCAAGATAAACTGCCGCAAAAGAATGATATGTGCCAGGCAAAATGTAATGTGTCATTGTTTTATTCATTACAAATGTTGTGGAGTAAAGAGTACATATACTTGTTCAAAAATATAGTCAAGCAGAGAGTAAAAGTTACTAATATCTTTAATACTCAGTACAAGTACAAAGTAGCCAAAAAGAGACTTAAGTTCAGTAACTATGAACATTAACTCCAATACTTCACACCACTGATGAGATGTGAGGAGATCTTCAGTGATTGTTTGTGTCAAAGATACACGGTGACATTAGTTCCTTATGAAACACAAATATAATGTATAAACCATTGAAACCCAACATGTGTGTGTGTGTACGGACTCATATTGACTTTTGATCGCAGACAAACCCAATCTGAGCTCAGTTTGACACACTGTTGACTTCTCTTCTCAAATTCCATGACAGACACACTTGTCACATTTTTGAAAGTGAGACACACATGATGAGACTAAGGGGTGATTCACATTTGATGTCTAAAACTGCGCGAATGCGCGAGCCGCGCCTCTTTCTCTCTTCAAATGACCCGTGTGCTCACATGGCACTCTGAATTCTTGAAGTATTTCCATCTCGATGCAGCGCCCCATTTCCGCGTCTGTATTCAAAATAAGGAATATACGCACAGAAAAAAGGTGAAATGTGAATCAGGCCTTGAGCAAGTGTTTCCATTTGATGTCCAGTGAATGTCAGTGATGTCCAGGAGTAGTAAGAGAGATATTAAAGAGAGATCTGTGATGGGTGCTGGCCGCGAGTATGTCTGTGTGACACATTGATTTGTGTGTTGTGTTGCTGTCATCAGGGTTGGGTTGTGGTTGTTTGAGCTGATTCCAGATCTGTGAACAGTGTCCTCTGAAGTCACACAACATGTTTTTTTACACAATGGTTCTTGTGGATGATGTCATTTCCTGTCAGTGTTACTATTGGTTTGCAGAGGAGGTTTGTAGATGTTATCTGCAGGTTGTGCAGTGTTAGAACGACACACACAAGCGTTATAATCCTTCACATGCTCATAAATCAGCTTCTCATCTGTGAATCAGACCTGTCAATCAATTCTAGCACATTGATGTTTATAGAGGAGAACATACAGAGGTACTCAGAAATGATTTCCCATGATTCAGTGCGAGCGGGTGAACAGCTGTGTCGGGATTTGCACAGTAGAACCCAAGTGCAGGCAAGCACGAGACGGTAGGTAGGGGTAACAGGGATTTATTATTAACAAAGAACACTACAACAAAAAGGCAAAACAAAACCCATAGTGGGGAAAACAAGACTGGAAAACTAAATGACAAAAACAAGAACACGGACTGACTAGACTTAGAAATAAAACACTTTATGCAAACACTAAACTAGACTTACGAGACACGATGAAACAGGAACTTGGGAGACAAGGTACACAACACGTAGCCACAGGATACACGAACAAGGTAAGGTAGACACAGAGCAAGGTATGATATGCAGCGCTACATACAAACAAGCACAAGTAACGAACCAGTACAAGACAAAGAAACATGACAGGTCTAAATAGGGAGACAACACAGGGTAATTAATTAGGGACCAGGTGACCAGGTGACAGATCAAACACTAAGGGGAAGCTAATTAACACAAACTAGGAAACAGGAGGGTAGGAACGATGACGCGACTCGGGGAGAGTATGGAAGGCCACAAGGTCAAAAACATCTCTCCCCACATGAAAGGTTTCTGTATGATTCCACCTCTAAACCAAGAAATACCTGACAAGGAGAGGTGAAACCATGACAAGCTGAAATCAGTTGTGTAGTTGCTGAAGGTGTGTATGATGGTTTGGGTTCAGGTAAGAGCTCAGGACACACAGATCAGATCTTTATATCTTCAGTGATGTTCACAAGAGATGAATGTGCAAGAAAGTGAAGTTTATTTGAGAAACACTTAACGGCTATGTAGTGGACACGGAGGTCATTCAGTCTATAGGGACTAGTGAAGGAGTGAGCACATGTGTTATCTGTCTTATTTCATCTGGAGCTGATTGTGGGCATTGTTTTGAGACACTCACGAGAACACACTATTTCTGTCCTGCGTCATCTCCTCAGATCAGCTACTTCTATGATCAGATTCACGTCTGATGACATTACAGAAGCAGCTGCACTCACTGTCCACACTGCGTCTGATTTCAGGATCTGAGACGGGTGTGTGTGTGTGTGTTTGATTGACAGTATGAGATGACTGTCATGATGTGAGTCTTGAGAAATATCTTTGAATGAAAGTTTAGTGTGTTGTAACAGTGATGTGATCTTTTGTTGTCATTATAAATTTCAGGATGAAGTATAACATCAGTGTGTTAAAGAGTGTTCTCTGTGTGTGTGTGGTTCTATAAATATTGAGCTGTGCTCTGACATCACTTCCTGTTACGCCTGTAAGATCCTTCAGTGACCAAAAATGACTAAAACAGTCATATCTGCACACACGCACGCACGCACGCACACAGACACACACACACACACGCACGCACACAGACACACACACACACACACACACCCACACACACACACAGACATACACATGTTTATTTTATCATATGAAGAGAAAACAAGTGAAGGATCTCTTTGAAGTGATGGAGCTGGTTTATGTGTTAAAGGACTGAATCAAATCAGGTGTAGTTGTTGTTGTTGTGTTATGATGATATGATGTGTCGGGGGTCTATAAAGGGGTCGCTGATGTCATTTCCTTCATCATCTTCAAATCCAGATGCAGGAAGCTGTTAAACACACAAATGCAGCTCTGCATCTCTCCAACTGTAAAAAACCGAAAGAGGAATAGAAGATAGCACTGAAGTTGACACGGATGTGTTTAGTGTGTGTTGTTGATGTAATTATGAAATGAGTGTATTGTTCAGGCGGATGTGTGAAGGTTTCAGGACGCTCTGATGTTGCTGAAGTTGTTTGTCATTTAATCTTTGTGGTTGAAAAACATTTAGGATTTTTGCAGAAGAGTAATGGAAAGCTGGTGCATGCGTGCAGACTGAAGAGCAACATGCAGCGCTCGGATGGCACGTGTGGTTTCACTGCAGAGAAAAGATAAACACCTCAATCTGAACGTTACAGGTTCACATGCACCAGTGTAGAGAAAACAAGTGACACGTCTATCACACGTCTGCATGATCAGGAACAAACAGACATGTGATAACATCATACTGACTCATCATCACCACCACAGTTAAACATTAGAGGATGATCTCATATTAGAGCCTAAAGAGAATATTTTATTTCTAGATGTATTGTGCTCATTTCAGTCCAGTGTCTGTTGAATTTCAATCAAATCAAACCTCAGGAGTGACATGTAGTCACGACAACACATGACAACTGTCATCAAGATCCAAATGATCACATAAGAAATAACTGTACAATTGAATTCAGATTAATTTGTAAAGATCTTTTCACAGCTCACACTCCTCCAATGTGGCACGGATCAGATATGACCCATGACGGTGTAAGCAGGAAATAAACACATGGATGCCCATATGTTCAGATCGGCTTCAGGCTTCAATCATATGTGGTAATAAATCTGACATGATTCGGATACGTGCAGTTACGTCTGCCATGTAAGCAGACAGATCAGATATTCACAAGTCATTGTGAGTTTTACTTCATCAGTTCCTTTCAAACTGATGATGTATTGCCTGAAACTGAAAATTGCCAGGAAACAAGCGAGTTTGTCAATTATTAAAGAAAACTATTATTATGCTATATTTAACAAAATCCTCCATGCATGCATGTACGTTCTTATCATCAAACTGAATCTCAAGACCAGAGAATAACATTGACTGCTTAAATGCAGTTTTAAAGTTTTAAAAATTCACCAGAATATCAAAAATACAAATCGCCGTAGTAAACTTGATCGCTCAGCTACCTTGAAACAATGATCTGTTCCACACAACAGAGAAGCAGCAGACACACACTTTACTTTAGACTTCACTTGACATAATGATGATACACGACCTAAATGTGTCTGTCTTTTATTGAGCGCTTTTTCCTTCAGTCTGCACGAGCTTGTTCAAAAAATCTAAATGATAAAAAAATTCTCAGAATTTAAAAAACATTACAGATTAAGTCATTTTAGAGCTCATATTTTTTGTATGTCATTAAATGAAAAGTGCGCTGCTGTAATATCATGTGCCTTTTATATTGGAGTTGCAAATATTCCGGCTCACTTTTACCACAATGGAAATATAAGTTTATGGGTTTTTCGTGTATTTTATCCTCATCAGTTTTTTTAAATGTGTATGAATTGACGTTTTGGCCAAATCACTTGATTGTTCTTGTTTTAGTTTTTATTATCAAATAAAAAAATAAATAATAATAATAATAAGACACCACTGCGTTCTGTTATCATTTGTATTGAGGCTCTGTAAAAAAATCTCTGAATACGCCAGGCCTTAACAATTCACTTTTATTTTCATTTAACACTTCTTCTCGTTCTTATTGTCATGATTCTGCATTTACCAATAAATATATAAGTAAAAGGTATTCACGTAAAATAAAAAATAACAATATATGCTACATAATAATAACCCAACAATATAGATTATTTAGCCCTATTTGACTAAATATATAAGGAAGCGGCAATAAAAGCAAACCGCTCTACTGCGGCACCTAAAAGCACAACAAGGGAAATTCCGTCTCATTGAAAACATTCATGATTAAAACATGTGCACATGACATGACAGTTCATTATCACGTGTTTTTATGTGTGAAGGGTCAGTGGGGGACAAATCCTGACACATTATCACTTCATCTCCCCAGATCTCTGTATGAAGATGTTAAATAAGCAGCGGTGGAATTAGTTTTAAAATCTCGGCTGCTTATACAGTTTTAGGCATGTGCTTCAGCTTTCCACGTGTGTGTGCGAGTGTGTGTGTGCGAGTGTGTGTGTGCGAGTGTGTGTGTGTGTGAGTGTGTGTGTGCGAGTGTGGGAGTGTGTGTGCGAGTGTGGGAGTGTGTGTGTGCGAGTGTGTGTGTGCGAGTGTGGGAGTGTGTGTGTGTGTGGGAGTGTGTGTGCGCGAGTGTGTGTGTGCGCGAGTGTGTGCGAGTGTGTGTTTGCGCGAGTGTGTGCGAGTGTGTGTGTGCGCGAGTGTGTGCGAGTGTGTGTGTGTGTCTCATGACACTGATGTATCCTGTCACTGTTACTGAAACATGTTTCTCAATGTTGTGTGTTTGTGTTGTGCAGGATCACACCTCTGACACGCATCACATCGCTCCGTCTCCTGTGGTTCACGTGCGTGGATTGTGTGAGTCTGTGGTGGAGGCTGATCTGGTGGAGGCCTTGGACAAGTTTGGGAACATCTGGTAAACTGACTTTCATTTGTGTTGATGTGTTCATCTGTAACATCTCCTCATGACGACTTCCTGCTGAACTGTGTTTCACTGTCGAACACACAACCAATCCTGTCAATATTTCACCAGATAAAGTCTTGTGAGGATTTGATCGCATCATTCATGAGCATTTGTCACTGTTCACATGAAGTTCATAAAAACAAACGTGAGAAATAATATCTCAAACACACATACAAGCAGATCTGATCTTCAGACAATCAGGACTGAGCGTGTTTACACATCTGGGGATCTGATCGGATCTCTTTAGTTTCCTGCCCATTATTTGAAGAAGTCTGCAGTTTAAGAATAATGTTGACATCGAGGCAGCGCTGGGAAGTAAACCACACTCAGAATCAGAGACAGACTACAGTTGTTGGACTCAAGCTGGAGTTATTAAAGCCATTAATGATGTAATGTGTGACAGTATAACATCAGGATGTTTGTCAAATATTACACAAGCTTTTGTACTGACCGCTTCAGCTGTACCACCATCACATGTTCAAGCTGCCATGGGTTTCACTTGCGCACATACACACACACACACACACAGACAGACACACACACACACACACACAGACACAGACACAGACACACACGCACACACAGACACAGACACACACACACACACACACACACACACAGACACAGACACACACACACACAGACACACACACACACACACACAGACACACGCACACACAGACACACAGACACACACACACACTTACACACAGACACAGACACAGACACAGACACACACACACACACACATACACACACACACAGACACAGACACACACACACACACACACGCACGCACACACAGACACACACACACACACACACACACAGACACACGCACACACACACACACAGACACAGACACACGCACACACAGACACACACACACAGACACACGCACACACAGACACACACACACAGACACGCACACACAGACACATACACACACACACACACACACAGGCACATACACACGCACACACACACACACACACACACAGGCACATACACACACACAGACACAGACACAGACACACACACAGACACACGCACACATACACACACGCACGCATACACACACACACACAGACACACACACGCACACACAGACACACAGACACACACACACACTTACACACAGACACAGACACAGACACAGACACAGACACAGACACAGACACAGACACACACACACACGCACACACAGACACAGACACACACACACACACGCACGCACGCACGCACGCACGCACGCACACACACACACACACACACACACAGACACACGCACACGCACACACACACACACACACACACACACACACAGACACACGCACACACAGACACACACACACACACAGACACACGCACACACAGACACACACACACAGGCACACAGACACACACACAGACACAGACACACGCACGCATACACACACACACAGACACAGACACACGCACGCATACACACACACACGCGTGCACGCACGCATACACACAGACACACACACAGACACACACACAGACACACACACACACACACACACAGAAAGACACACACACACAGCTATCTTTATGAGGACATACATTGACGCAATGCAATCTGTAGCCCCTTACCCTGACCATCAGAAGTGAGTACCTGACCCTCACCCTAAACCTGAATACAACCTAAACCCTAAAACCAGGTCTTGACCCTTAAACAGCCCTTTAAAGGGGTCTCAGAAAGTGAGGACCGGTCAAAATGTCCTCACTCAACGCTCTTAGTCCTCACTCTGCTGGTGTAAAACTCACACTGGTTCTCATGAAGATAGATGTTCAAGTGCACACACACACAATATCAGTGTATTACACAGAAGAGCTTTCACAGTCGATGTTAAAGTCATGAAGCTGTTATTTGAGTGTTATCTTAGAATGTGTGCAGCTGAACTCTTATGACCAGCTGTTGGACTGTGATGAAAGTGAAAGTAGTTGAGCGCGTAGCTCAGTCAAATGTTCACGATCTCTGATAACCGAACACTAATCCAGCCGCTCTTCCTCTTCTCTAAGGAAGATCTTGCCCATTTATTGGCTTATTCCTTTGGGCGGAGGTTATTAAAAGCACTGGGAATAGTGACATCATGTTCCCGGGAAGTAGAGGGTTGTAGTTCGATCCAGCCGTTCTCTGTAGTCCTTGAAAAGTGAATTCTGTTAAAGACAATATCTCGCTTGACACTGAACTTTGAGCTTTATCTTTAAACAGGTATTGTTTATGATCTAACAGCAACAATACACACTAACTAAAGGTTGAAAAATGCGATCACTGGGAATGTGCTCTTTAAATCTTTAGCTTTCCTGTAGCTCAGTGGTAAGAGCATTGCGTCACACAACTCAATTTTGTGGGTTTGATCCCAGGGGATTGCATATACCTAATTATAAATGTATAGGATAAAGCAAAGTGAGTCACTTTGGATAAAAGTGTCTGCCAAATGAATAAATGTAAATGAAACCCAACTGAGAATTCATGAGCACTGAAGGAGAAATAACAGTCTCCTCTGCTCGTGAACATGATTGTCTTCCGCTGTGAAAGTTAATCTTCAGTACGTCATTCTCACAATGAAGAGGATCATTGTTGTGTTTGTTTTGGACTTCTGAATAAAAGAGAAGAGAAAGATTCACTCAGATGAGTGACGCTCTGCGATTTTCATGAGAAACACTGAATACAGAAGATAAAGAATCAGTTTCGAGAAGAGAGATTCTCTGTTTATTTATAGACTCAAGGTCATATCTCATGACACACACTCACGTTTTACACTAATACAGACATTCATATCAGATGACACCAATCCCATCATTCTTTAATGTGATGACTGCCAATACATTCAGAGAAACACAAGAACAAACAATCTTCTGTTATTAAATGAGACGACTGATGTTGTTCTGTGAGTTGTTCTGGTTATTAAATGACAAAAGAGTTTTCTGTGGTATGTTTGTTTCATGTACGAGGGCCGTTGTGTGTTTCCTCCATCAGTTATGTCATGATGATGCCGTTTAAGCGTCAGGCTCTGGTGGAGTTTGAGGAGGTGGAGTTTGCTGACCGCTGCGTGTCGTGTGGCTCTCAGGAGGCCGTGTACATCGCCGGACAGCAGGCGTACTTCAACTACTCCACCAGCAAACGCATCACCCGACCCACCAACGCCGACGACCCCAACAGCGGCAACAAAGTGCTGCTGCTCTCCATCCAGAATCCACTGTATCCCATCACTACGGTAACCATGGCAACCAGAGCCACAGTATCACTACATGACACTTTTATATAACCAGCACACTCACACACAGCTGACCTCTGATCAGATCTCTCTCTCACTGAATCTTTCTCTCTCTCACTGAATCTTTCTCTCTCTCACTGAATCTTCTCTCTCTCTCTCACTGAATCTTTCTCTCTCTCACTGAATCTTCTCTCTCTCTCTCACTGAATCTTTCTCTCTCTCACTGTATCTCTCTCCCTCTCTCTCTCTCACTGAATCTTTCTCTCTCTCACTGAATCTCTCTCTCTCTCACTGAATCTTTCTCTCTCTCTCTCACTGAATCTTTCTCTCTCTCACTGAATCTTTCTCTCTCTCTCTCACTGAATCTTTCTCTCTCTCACTGTATCTCTCTCCCTCTCTCTCTCTCACTGAATCTTTCTCTCTCTCACTGAATCTCTCTCTCTCTCACTGAATCTTTCTCTCTCTCACTGAATCTCTCTCTCTCTCACTGAATCTTTCTCTCTCTCTCTCACTGAATCTTTCTCTCTCTCACTGAATCTTTCTCTCTCTCTCTCACTGAATCTTTCTCTCTCTCACTGTATCTCTCTCCCTCTCTCTCTCTCACTGAATCTTTCTCTCTCTCACTGAATCTCTCTCTCTCTCACTGAATCTTTCTCTCTCTCACTGAATCTTTCTCTCTCTCACTGAATCTTTCTCTCTCTCTCTCACTGAATCTTTCTCTCTCTCACTGAATCTTTCTCTCTCTCTCTCACTGAATCTTTCTCTCTCTCACTGTATCTCTCTCCCTCTCTCTCTCTCACTGAATCTTCTCTCTCTCACTGAATCTCTCTCTCTCTCACTGAATCTTTCTCTCTCTCTCTCACTGAATCTTTCTCTCTCTCACTGAATCTTTCTCTCTCTCTCTCACTGAATCTTTCTCTCTCTCACTGTATCTCTCTCCCTCTCTCTCTCTCACTGAATCTTTCTCTCTCTCACTGAATCTCTCTCTCTCTCACTGAATCTTTCTCTCTCTCACTGAATCTCTCTCTCTCTCACTGAATCTTTCTCTCTCTCTCTCACTGAATCTTTCTCTCTCTCACTGAATCTTTCTCTCTCTCTCTCACTGAATCTTTCTCTCTCTCACTGTATCTCTCTCCTCTCTCTCTCTCTCACTGAATCTTTCTCTCTCTCACTGAATCTCTCTCTCTCTCACTGAATCTTTCTCTCTCTCACTGAATCTTCTCTCTCTCACTGAATCTTTCTCTCTCTCTCTCACTGAATCTTTCTCTCTCTCACTGAATCTTTCTCTCTCTCTCACTGAATCTTTCTCTCTCTCACTGTATCTCTCTCCCTCTCTCTCTCTCACTGAATCTTTCTCTCTCTCACTGAATCTCTCTCTCTCTCACTGAATCTTTCTCTCTCTCTCTCACTGAATCTTTCTCTCTCTCACTGAATCTTTCTCTCTCTCTCTCACTGAATCTTTCTCTCTCTCACTGTATCTCTCTCCCTCTCTCTCTCTCACTGAATCTTTCTCTCTCTCACTGAATCTCTCTCTCTCTCACTGAATCTTTCTCTCTCTCACTGAATCTCTCTCTCTCTCACTGAATCTTTCTCTCTCTCTCTCACTGAATCTTTCTCTCTCTCACTGAATCTTTCTCTCTCTCTCTCACTGAATCTTTCTCTCTCTCACTGTATCTCTCTCCTCTCTCACTGTATCTCTCTCTCTCACTGAATCTTTCTCTCTCTCACTGAATCTTTCTCTCTCTCACTGAATCTTTCTCTCTCTCACTGAATCTTTCTCTCTCTCACTGAATCTCTCTCTCTCTCACTGAATCTTTCTCTCTCTCACTGAATCTCTCTCTCTCTCACTGAATCTTTCTCTCTCTCACTGAATCTTTTTCTCTCTCTCTCTCACTGAATCTTTCTCTCTCTCACTGTATCTCTCTCCCTCTCTCTCTTCTCACTGAATCTTTTTCTCTCTCTCACTGAATCTCTCTCTCTCTCACTGAATCTTTCTCTCTCTCTCTCACTGAATCTTCTCTCTCTCTCACTGAATCTTTCTCTCTCTCTCTCACTGAATCTTTCTCTCTCACTGTATCTCTCTCCCTCTCTCTCTCTCACTGAATCTTTCTCTCTCACTGAATCTTTCTCTCTCTCTCTCACTGAATCTTTCTCTCTCTCACTGTATCTCTCTCCCTCTCTCTCTCTCACTGAATCTTTCTCTCTCTCACTGAATCTTTCTCTCTCTCTCTCACTGAATCTTTCTCTCTCTCACTGTATCTCTCTCCCTCTCTCTCTCTCACTGAATCTTTCTCTCTCTCTCTACTGAATCTCTCTCTCTCTCACTGAATCTTTCTCTCTCTCTCTCACTGAATCTTTCTCTCTCTCACTGAATCTTCTCTCTCTCTCTCACTGAATCTTTCTCTCTCTCACTGTATCTCCTCCCTCTCTCTCTTCTCACTGAATCTTTCTCTCTCTCACTGAATCTCTCTCTCTCTCACTGAATCTTTCTCTCTCTCACTGAATCTCTCTCTCTCCACTGAATCTTTCTCTCTCTCTCTCACTGAATCTTTCTCTCTCTCACTGAATCTTTCTCTCTCTCTCTCACTGAATCTTTCTCTCTCTCACTGTATCTCTCTCCCTCTCTCACTGTATCTCTCTCTCTCACTGAATCTTCTCTCCTCTCACTGAATCTTTCTCTCTCTCACTGAATTTCTCTCTCTCACTGAATCTTTCTCTCTCTCACTGAATCTTCTCTCTCTACTGAATCTTTCTCTCTCTCACTGAATCTCTCTCTCTCACTGATCTTTCTCTCTCTCACTGAATCTTTCTCTCTCTCACTGAATCTTTCTCTCTCTCTCCACTGAATCTTTCTCTCTCTCACTGTATCTCTCTCCCTCTCTCTCTCTCACTGAATCTTTCTCTCTCTCACTGAATCTCTCTCTCTCTCAGAATCTTTCTCTCTCTCTCTCACTGAATCTTTCTCTCTCCTCTCACTGAATCTTTCTCTCTCTCAGTATCTCTCTCCCTCTCTCTCTCTCACTGAATTTTCTCTCTCCACTGAATCTCTCTCTCTCACTCACTGAATCTTTCTTCTCTCACTGAATCTCTCTCTCTCTCACTGAATCTTTTCTCTCTCTCTCTCACTGAATCTTTCTCTTCTTCACTGAATTTTCTCTCTCTCTCTCACTGAATCTTTCTCTCTCTCACTGTATCTCTCTCCCTCTCTCACTGTATCTCTCTCTCTCACTGAATCTTCTCTCTCTCACTGAATCTTTCTCTCTCTCACTGAATCTCTCTCTCTCTCACTGAATCTTTCTCTCTCTCACTGAATCTCTCTCTCTCTCACTGAATCTTTCTCTCTCTCACTGAATCTCTCTCTCTCTCACTGAATCTTTCTCTCTCTCACTGTATCTCTCTCTCTCTCTCACTGTATCTCTCTCTCTCACTGAATCTTTCTCTCTCTCACTGTATCTCTCTCTCTCTCTCTCTCACTGAATCTTTCTCTCTCTCTCACTGAATCTTTCTCTCTCTCACTGTATCTCTCTCCCTCTCTCTCTCTCACTGAATCTTTCTCTCTCTCACTGTATCTCTCTCTCTCTCACTGTATCTCTCTCTCTCTCTCCTCTCTCCTCTCTCTCTCTCTCACTGTATTCTCTCTCTCTCGCTCTCTCTCTCTCTTCTCTCTCACTGTATCTCTCTCTCTCTCTCTCTCTCTCTCACTGAATCTCTCTCTCTCTCACTGAATCTTTCTCTCTCTCACTGTATCTCTCTCTCTCTCTCACTGTATCTCTCTCTCTCACTGAATCTTTCTCTCTCTCACTGTATCTCTCTCTCTCTCTCTCTCTCTCACTGAATCTTTCTCTCTCTCTCTCACTGAATCTTTCTCTCTCTCACTGTATCTCTCTCTCTCTCTCTCACTGAATCTTTCTCTCTCTCACTGTATCTCTCTCCCTCTCTCTCTCTCACTGAATCTTTCTCTCTCTCTCTCACTGAATCTTTCTCTCTCTCACTGTATCTCTCTCTCGCTCTCTCTCACTGAATCTTTCTCTCTCTCACTGTATCTTTCTCTCTCTCACTGTATCTCTCTCTCTCTCACTGTATCTCTCTCTCTCTCTCACTGTATCTCTCTCTCTCTCTCTCACTGAATCTTTCTCTCACTGTATCTCTCTCTCTCTCTCTCACTGTATCTCTCTCTCTCTCTCTCTCTCTCTCTCTCTCTCACTGTATCTCTCTCTCTCTCTCTCTCACTGAATCTTTCTCTCTCTCTCTCACTGAATCTTTCTCTCTCTCACTGTATCTCTCTCTCTCTCTCTCTCTCACTGAATCTTTCTCTCTCTCACTGTATCTCTCTCCCTCTCTCTCCCTCTCTCTCTCTCACTGAATCTTTCTCTCTCTCACTGTATCTCTCTCTCGCTCTCTCTCACTGAATCTTTCTCTCTCTCACTGTATCTCTCTCTCTCTCACTGTATCTCTCTCTCTCTCTCTCTCACTGAATCTTTCTCTCTCTCACTGTATCTCTTTCTCTCTCCTCTATCTCTCTCTCTCTCTCTCTATCTTGGCGGGAAGTTTGGGGTGTGTGAGTGTCTCAAAGAGGAGAGCAATATTTAATGGTTATTTCTAGCTTTTGGTTTAGTTTTTGATATATCTGTTACTGTTAGAAAAGTTTTCTTTTATTTAGTGTTTGTTAGTTAGTGCTTGTTTAACTCTTGTGTTGTTTTGGGAAGGGTATTGGGGGGTGTTTTCATTTTGGCCTCGTGGCGGGTGTTTGAGATGGAGTCTCACTCAGGTGAGGGTGATTCTCTCTCTCGCTCCGTCACGGCGTTAGATGTGTAACGGAAGCCGGCGTCTCAGTCGAAGAAGTGCTTGTGGCGATAGGCGAGCAGTGGGGTATAGCAACGTGTTTCGGCTTCACGGATGAACAAGGCAGTAGTGATTTTTCTAAAAGAACGGAACTTAACCAGTCGGTTGATTGAGAGCGGCATTTTGGTAAGTGGGCGTTTTACAGTTGTCTCTCCGCTGGTGGCTCAATCGAGCCGTATAACAATCTCGAATTGTCCCCCTTTTATACCAAATCTTGACATTGAAAAGGAATTGTTGAGATTTGGGGAAAATCGCTAGTGGAATCAAAATGGTTCCACTAGGATGTAAAAGCGAGTCATTGAAACATGTTGTCTTTTAGACGTAAAAGTGTTATGTTTTTTGGATTCAGCGGTTCTTGACATTTCCTTTCGAGTTATGCATGAGGGCAAGTCCTACATGCTTTACGCAAGTACTGGAAGTTTAAAATGTTTTGAATGTGGTGAAAATAGGTCAAAGAAAAATGCGTGCCCTCATAAAACGAACACTGAGAATAACGATTGGAAAATGAAACGGCGGGAACGAGTGGTTTAAATGAAATGGTTAGACCGGGTAAGCCCAAAGAGAGTGATGACAGGAAAAGAAAGAGTTCAGAGAAAACTGAAAGGAAGCGAGATGAAGCAGAAAACAAAGAATCACAGAAGAATCAGGATAAAAGCGAAGAAGAAATAAATGTTGAAAAGAGTGATTCTGTTTCCGAGAACGTTAAGAAAGATAAGGTGAACGAGTTTCAACGTGAAGATGAAACTGGATACACTGATTAACATAATGCTAATGTTAGAAGTGAAAGTGACCTATTTGTCAGATATGGTGACCCATACCCGAGATGTGACCTCTGCATTTAACCCATCCAGTGACTAGTGAACATACGCACAGCAAGTGGTGAACACACGTACACCCGGAGCAGTGGGCAGCTATCAGTGCAGCGCCCGGGGAGCGTGTAGGGGTTAGGTGCCTTGCTCAAGGGCACCGCAATCGTTACCTGCCGGCCCTGAGGATCGAACCGGCAACCTTCTGGTCACGAGTCCGACTCTCTGACCATTAGGCCACGATTGCCCACGATTGTTGTTGATAGAGATGATGATGAGGAGGAGGAGGAGGAGATGGCTGATGATAATGAAAGTCTTTCAGGAATGTCTGACATATTTTTTCAGAGTGGTGATGATCAGCTATATACAGTGAAAGAAATTAATGAGTTCCTTGATAAAACGTTTGGAAAAACTTATAATATTCAGACGTTTTTTCCTGATGTTGAAAGATTCTTGAAGTCGGCAGTAAAAATACAGAGGAGTGTAGGATTGGAAGAACTGAGCCGAAGGAAAAGATTTAGACTGAGAAAAATCGTGACGAATATAAGAAAAGAAAGGAAATTGGTTAAAAAGTAATTTAATGATGATGTCACAATGGGTGTTTTTCTCCCTTACTTGTCTTTCTCTACTGCTTTGTCTTTCTATTTTTTCACTTCTTATGGAGAGCATAAAAATGGGGACAATAAACATTAATGGGGGAAGAAATTGCAGAAAAAGGGCTGCCTTATATGAATTGATAAAAAATAAACATTTGGACATTACTTTTTTGCAAGAAACCCATAGTGATTTAGGCAATGAAATAGAATGGAAAATGTGGTGGGAGGTAAGATATTTCTAAGTCATGGCTCCAATTTAAGTGGAGGTGTTGCAATTCTTTTTTCCCAAAAGCTCAATATGAATAATATATCCTCCTATGAGATAGTGAAAGGTAGAATTTTGGTTGTAAAAGCAGAGGTAATGGGGTTTATTTTTCTTTTTATTAATATCTACTCACCAAATAATGGAGCCGAAAGAGTTGAAGTTTTTAAAAAACTATCTAGTGCTCTAGAAAATAATGATGATGATGATGTAAGTATAGTTCTTGGGGGAGACTGGAATTGTACTTTAGATTTCACACAAGACCGAAAGAGCGATGAACCGTATCCCCAGTCTGCTAATTTGTTAAGCAGCATTATAAAAAAAATTGAGTTGTTCGATGTTTGGAGGGTAAAACACCCAACAGTGAAGCAATATACATGGGTTAAAGCCGCGCATGACCACATAAGTGCTGCAAGGTTGGATAGGATATATATAAGTAAAACATTTTTTAATAGAGCTTTAAAAGCTAATATTTGTCCAAATGGGTTTTCTGATCATCATTTGTGTATGATAGAAATGAGTTTAAAAAAGTCACAACGTTGTAGCTATTACTGGCATTTTAATCAAAAATTACTACATGACTCCTTTTTTTGTGAAAAGTTTGGGCTGTTTTGGTCTAGATGGCAAGAACAAAAAACCGAATATGAAGATTTAGTGCAATGGTGGGATGTCGGAAAAGCACAAATAAGAATCTTTTGTCAGAATTACACGGCTAACTCAAATAGGCTTATAAAGGACACAATCAAAACACTTGAGAGAGAAATCACTGAAATTGAAGGAGGAATTATTGAAGAAAATTCAGAAGAAGTGGATTTATTAAGAGAAAAAAAGACTGCTTTGGCGTCCCTGTTTAATGAAAGAGCAAAAGGTGCTTTGATAAGAGCCCGTTTTTCCTCAATACGAGAAATAGATGCTCCGAGCTTTTTTTTTTTCAACTTGGAGCGGAAAGAAGGAGAAAGAAAACTCATGTTACATTTGAAACTACCAGATGGAACTTTAACAACTAATCCAAAAGAAATGAGAAACCATGCAAGTAACTTTTATACTGATTTATTCAAAGCAAGAGACTGTGACATGAACTGCATGGACGATATACTAAGGGATTTGCCAAAGCTCACTGGTGATCAGAGACAATGGCTTGATGCCGATATCCAATTGGATGAAATATCAGAGGCGGTCAAGAAACTTTCTAATGGCCGGTCCCCTGGCATAGATGGACTACCTTCTGAATTTTACAAACAATTCTGGACTCTTTTAAAAGATGATATGCTTGATGTTTTTAGATTTTCTCACAGGAAAAATGAACTGCCGACTAGTTGTAGAAGAGCGGTTTTATCTTTACTACCAAAAAAAGGTGACCTAGGACTGTTAAAGAATTGGAGACCAGTAGCTTTACTGTGTACTGACTACAAGATTCTAGCTAAGTGTCTTGCAAATAGGTTAAAACATTGTTTAGAGTATGTTATTAATGACTTTCAGACATATTGTGTGCCAAAAAGAACAATAATGGATAATCTGTTTCTTGTGCGTGATATAATGAGCTTGGCAAATGCGGGTAATGAGGATGTGGGTTTTCTGTCAATTGATCAAGAAAAGGCTTTTGATAAGGTGGATCATTTTTATTTATTTGAAACTCTTAAAGCTTTTGGTTTTGGTGAGAATTTTATCTCTTGGATCAAACTGCTATACAGTGGAGCTTCTGCAATGTTAAAGGTTGGAGGTGGGCTAAGTTGTCCAGTCTTGGTTCAGAGAGGTATAAGACAAGGATGTCAAGGACGTGGAGATGGTGGTCTAGTGGGTTAAACCACTGAACTGGTAATCAGAAGGTTGCTGGTTCGATCCCAGCAGCCACCACCAGTGTGTCCTTGAGCAAGACACTTTACTCCATGTTGCTCCAGGGGGATTGTCCCTGTAATAAGTGCACTGTAAGTCGCTTTGGATAAAAGCGTCTGCCAAATGACTAAATGTAAATGTAAATGTAAATGTCCTTTGTCAGGACAGCTGTACTCTCTAGCAATTGAACCAATGCTATGTAAACTCAGGGAGAAACTGCAAGGGTTTCTAGTTAAAGGTTGTGAAAACAGGCCAATCACTCTTTCGGCCTATGCTGATGACATCACTGTTTTTATAAGAAGTGAAACAGATGTAGTGAATTTGAAAAATGTTTTAAATATTTACGAAAAGGCTTCATCAGCTAAAGTAAATTGGGAGAAGAGTGAAGGATATTTGTTAGGAGACTGGCAGGGAAGAGCCCCTCCTTCCAGGAGGAGTTAAATGGGGAAGACAGGGTTTAAAAATGTTGGGAGTATTTTTAGGAACAGATCAATACAAGCAGAAAAACTGGGAGGGTATGGTGGGGAAAATGTGTGACCGGTTGTCTCGATGGTCGTGGGTGCTGCCCCAGTTATCGTATAGGGGCAGGGTATTGGTCACGAACAATCTGGCTGCATCTGCTTTATGGCACAAAATGAGTGTTCTGGATCCCCCAGAGAGTGTAGTGGAAGAGTTACAAAGAAAGCTAATTGACTTTTTCTGGGATGGGCAGCATTGGAAAAAATCTGCTGTTCTTTTCCTACCTGTTCATGAGGGAGGACAAGGCCTAATGGACATCAACAGCAGAATAAAGACATTCCGACTTCAAGCAGCACAAAGATTGCTGTATGCGGAGACGAGCTGGGCTGACACGGCGTGTGCTGTGTTGAGAAAAATGAACATTTTCAAGTATGATGTGCAATTGTTTTTGATCAACTTGGCAAACATGGACTTGAGGAATGTTTCCCCTTTTTACAAGACAGTTTTAAGAGCATGGACCTCAACGTTCAGGGTCAAGAGGATGGTTTCAAATATCGGACACTGGACAGAGAATGAACCTCTTTTTAATAACCCGCTGATACCAGCACCGGCACTGGAGCCCAGAAGCATCCAGAATGTAATGGCAAGAGCGGGGTGTACAAGAATTGCTGACCTTAAGACTGGTGAAAACTGGAAAAGTCCAGAGGAGATGTGCAACAAGACAGGAATCAAGTCCATAAGGGTAATGAAGAGAATAATGGATGGAACTGTCTCTGCATTGCCTTCGATCTTCAGACAAAACCCAGAGGAAGATGAGGTTCCTGAACAGAATGGAGGGAGTCTTTTTCCCCAAGTGGTAGTCCTAGCAGCGGTGGATGAAGAGCCAGAGGAAGGTTCTCTTCTACGTTTCGAGACTGTCTCAAAAAAGGCAATGTACAATATTTGTGTGAAAGTGTCCCATTATAACGTGCTCAAGGATTGTAAGGAGACAAAGTGGTCAGATTTGTTCGGGCCAGACTCGTCCCCTAGAGGATGCTGGAGGTCCCTATACAAACTTCCTATAGAGAAACGCACGGCGGATCTCCAATGGAGGGTTGTTCACTGGGCGGTAGCTACAAACAGGCACGTGGCACACATTGACCCCACTATAGGGGAAGAATGTCCTTTTTGTGGCACTGAGGAGTCAGTAGATCATTTGTTTTTAAATTGTTTAAGGTTAAGAGGACTGTTTCAGATTTTAGATGGGTGGGTTAGAGATTTCGGGGTAGGGTTTAATAATGAACTTTTCATTTTTGGACCAAAATATGTTGCATCAGACAGGAAAAGAATCTCGTTAATTAATTTTGTGTTTGGAGGAGCCAAAATGGCAATATGGTTAACGAGAAAAAGGAAACTGAAAGGAGAAGGGGAAGTCGGCCCTGAGGTGGTCTTAAAGGCTCTTATAGCAACTAGAATAAAGGCAGAGTTTGCATATTTTAAACTAATGAATAATATGGACAGATTTGTTGAAACTTGGGCTTTGAATGAGGTTTTGTGCTCAGTGGATTTTGAAAATGAGCTGGTATTAAATTTATGAGGTTTTTTTGTTTATAAAAAAAAAAAAAAAAAAAAAAATTGTTGAAATGTGGATTGCAAAATTTTATTCAATACTTTGCAATGTTTATAAGAAGTTTTGAGTCTTGACTGGGTATATTTGTGTATTTATCAATGTACATCTGTGAAAAATAGATGTTTATGAGGAATGTTTTTATAATGTAAGTAGAAATAAAAGTGTGTTAAAGGTCTCTCTCTCTCTCTCTCACTGAATCTTTCTCTCTCTCACTGTATCTCTCTCTCGCTCTCTCTCACTGAATCTTTCTCTCTCTCACTGTATCTCTCTCTCTCTCACTGAATCTTTCTCTCTCTCACTGTATCTCTTTCTCTCTCCTCTATCTCTCTCTCTCTCTCTCTCTCTTCCTCTCTCTCTCTCTCTCTCTCTCTCTCTTCCTCTCTCTCTCTCTCTCTCTCTCTCTCTCTCACTGAATCTTTCTCTCTCTCACTGTATCTCTCTCTCTCTCTCTCTTCCTCTCTCTCTCTCTCTCTCTCTCACTGAATCTTTCTCTCTCTCACTGTATCTCTCTCTCGCTCTCTCTCACTGAATCTTTCTCTCTCTCACTGTATCTCTCTCTCTCTCACTGAATCTTTCTCTCTCTCACTGTATCTCTTTCTCTCTCCTCTATCTCTCCTCTCTCTCTCTCTCTCTTCCTCTCTCTCCTCTCTCTCTCTCTCTCTTCCTCTCTCTCTCTCTTCTCTCTCTCTCACTGAATCTTTCTCTCTCTCACTGTATCTCCTCTCTCTCTCTCTTCCTCTCTCTCCTCTCTCTCTCTCTCACTTCTTTCTCTCTCTCACTGTATCTCTCTCTCGCTCTCTCTCACTGAATCTTTCTCTCTCTCACTGTATCTCTCTCTCTCTCACTGAATCTTTCTCTCTCTCACTGTATCTCTTTCTCTCTCCTCTATCTCTCTCTCTCTCTCTCTCTCTTCCTCTCTCTCTCTCTCTCTCTCTCTCTCACTGAATCTGTCTCTCTCTCACTGTATCTCTCTCTCTCTCTCTCTTCCTCTCTCTCTCTCTCTCTCTCTCACTGAATCTTTCTCTCTCTCACTGTATCTCTCTCTCGCTCTCTCTCACTGAATCTTTCTCTCTCTCACTGTATCTCTCTCTCTCTCACTGAATCTTTCTCTCTCTCACTGTATCTCTTTCTCTCTCCTCTATCTCTCTCTCTCTCTCTCTCTCTTCTCTCTCTCTCTCTCTCTCCTCTCACTGAATCTTTCTCTCTCTCACTGTATCTCTCTCTCTCTCTCTCTTCCTCTCTCTCTCTCTCTCCTCTCACTGAATCTTTCTCTCTCTCACTGTATCTCTCTCTCGCTCTCTCTCACTGAATCTTCTCTCTCTCACTGTATCTCTCTCTCTCTCACTGAATCTTTCTCCTCTCACTGTATCTCTTTCTCTCTCCTCTATCTCTCTCTCTCTCTCTCTCTCTCTCTTCCTCTCTCTCTCTCTCTCTCTCCACTGAATCTTTCTCTCTCTCACTGTATCTCTCTCTCTCTCTCTCTTCCTCTCTCTCTCTCTCTCTCTCTCTCTCTCTCTCTCACTGAATCTTTCTCTCTCTCTCTTCCTCTCTCTCTCTCTCTCTCTCTCTCTCTCACTGAATCTTTCTCTCTCTCACTGTATCTCTCTCTCTGTCTCTCTCTCACTGTATCTCTCTCTCTCTCTCTCCATCTCTCTCTCTCCATCTCTCTCTCTCTCTCTCTCTCTCACTGTATCTTTCTCTCTCTCTCTCTCTCTCTCTCTCACTGAATCTTTCTCTCTCTCATTGTATCTCTCTCTCTCTCTCTCTCTCTCACTGAATCTTTCTCTCTCTCATTGTATCTCTCTCTCTCTCTCTCTCTCTCACTGAATCTTTCTCTTTCTCACTGTAAGTTTTTAAGTTTGTAATTTTGCCAGTTTATAAACTGGGGGAAGAATGTTTCTCTGATGTGTGTGTAGTTGGGACAGGAGAGGAGAAAGTGCAGCTCTGTTTACACTTGATTGTGTGTGCAGTGTGGACACAGTCGCTCTTCTCTCGGTGTCCATGTGTGTCTGTGTCTGCCCGTCTCTACAGTGAGCTGGTGATCACTGAGTCTGTACATGCTCAACACTTTTCTTAGTTTAGGGTCTGAAACGCTTGTGAGGTATTCTGACACTTTATATTCTCTCTTTAGTGACACATAGCATTCCAGTTTACTTTGCTGAGCTGTTGCTTCTGTCCAGTGTTGGAGATATTTCTCTTTTTGTCTTTTGATCATTTGGTTTAGTCTGGCTGGGGTTTGGGGTCGGCTTGGGCATGTTTGGGGTTGTAGAGTTAATTGTGAGATCAGTTGGATGAAGGGGTTTCTCTCTGGGCTCAGCTCTTGATGTCTTAAGGCTCTGTGATGGAGTGCGTCTGTGTCGCTGTTCTTAAGGTGCGTGTAGAATTTTAAAGCTCTTTTTTGTATTTTAATGATTAGAGGATACAGTCCTAATTCTGCTCTGCAGGCGTTGTTTGGAGTTTTTCTCTGTACCCGTAGAATGTTTTTACACATTTCTGTTTGCAGAATCTCTATTGGGTGTTTGTCCCATCTGCTGAACTCTTGGTTGGCGAGAGGACCCCAAACCTCACTTCCATACAGCGCCATCGGTTCTATAATTGATTGTATTATTTTCAGCCAGATTACGGTTGGGATGTCAATTTTGATATTCTTTTTGATTGCGTAAAAGGCTCTTCGTGCCTTGTCTCTCAGGTCATTTACAGCCTTGTTTAAGTTTCCGGTGTTACTTATGTTTATACCAAGATATGTGTAGTTCTTGGTGTGTTCTAGGGGCACGTTGTTTAGTTTGAAACGGTTATGTTGGTTTTGGCTGCTGGGCTTTTTTTGGAATATCATGACTCAAGTCTTTTTAAGGTAAACCGATAGGGCTCAGGTTTGGCAGAAAGTGTGCAGGGTGTCCAGATGTTGCTGTAGACCCTCTTTTGTGGGTGACAGCAGCACCAGATCGTCTGCAAACAGGAGGCATTTCACTTCGGTGTCTTGTAAGGTCGGACCAGGTGCTGGTGACTGTTCTAGAGCTCCAGCTAATTCATTCATGTAAATGTTAAATAGTGTAGGACTTATCTCTCTCTCTCTCTCTCTCTCTCACTGAATCTTTCTCTCTCTCACTGTATCTCTCTCTCGCTCTCTCTCACTGAATCTTTCTCTCTCTCACTGTATCTCTCTCTCTCTCTCTCTCTCACTGTATCTCTCTCTCTCTCTCTCACTGAATCTTTCTCTCTCTAACTGTATCTCTCTCTCCTCTATCTCTCTCTCTCTCTCTCTCTCTCTCTCTCTCTCTTCCTCTCTCTCTCTCTCTCTCTCTCTCTCACTGAATCTTTCTCTCTCTCACTGTATCTCTCTGTCTCTCTCTCACTGTATCTCTCTCTCTCTCTCTCCATTTCTCTCTCTCACTGTATCTCTCTCTCTCTCTTCTCTCTCTCTCTCTCCTCTCTCTCTCTCTCTCTCTCTCTCTCACTGTATCTTTCTCTCTCTCTTTCTCTCTCTCTCTCTCTCTCTCACTGAATCTTTCTCTCTCTCATTGTATCTCTCTCTCTCTCTCTCACTCTCCATCTCTCTCTCTCTCTCTCTCTCTCTCTCACTCTCTCACTCTCTATCTCACTCTCTCTAACTCTCTCTCTCTCTCTCTAACTCTCTCTCTCTCTCACTCTCTCTCTCTCTCTCTCTCTATCTCTGTTCTCTCTCTCTATCTATCTATCTCTCTCACTCTCTGTTCTCTCTCTCTCTGTCTCTCTCTCTCTCTCTGCCTCTCAAGATTCAAGATTCAAGATTCAAAGGAGCTTTATTGGCATGATAAAAGAAAATTTACATTGCCAAAGCACAAGATTAAATATAAACATGCACCAATACAGATTAAGATAAAAAATAAGATAGAATAAAATTAAAAGTCTATAAGTAAAAATATATATATAAACATCTCAATATAAACAGAAAAAGAGTTTTAATTAAAGTTCTCAATGAGGGTGATAGTGTCAGTTTGTGTGTGTTGTTCTGTCAGTGTTGTTTTGTGTTGTGCTGCTTGTTCTTTGCTCGTGGCAGGACTTGACATATCTTGAGCAGGTTTGAGCTTCTTGAGTTTTCTCCCAGTATGTATGAGATCTTGTCCTTTTGTTGAAACTGGTCAAAGTCTTTGTGTAAGTTTGTAAACTGGGGGAAGAATGTTTCTCTGATGTGTGTGTAGATGGGACAGGAGAGGAGAAAGGGATGTTTTACTGAACGGGAAGTGTACCGATTGAGGAAAATTGTCAGAAAGCTTAGTATCGAAAATAGTAATAATGAAGAAGTCTAATTTCCTGGTTTCCACTGTCATAGCTGCGGTGCTTGTATGGGGCTTGTTTTTGTTTTTGTTTTCTTTTAATATGAGTTTTATTAATATTGCATCCCTGAATGTCAATGTAGCAAGGGACAGCAAAAAAAGAGCGGAGATGGAATGGGAGGGGCTTTCTTTTTTGAGTCACAATAACTCACTTAGTGCAGGGGTTGCTGTTCTTTTTTCTAAATACTTTACCCCTGTTTCTTATGAGGTGGAAGAAATTCTAAAAGGCAGAATTTTAAAGATTAGGACGGTGTTTGAAAACGAATTTTTTTTTTTTCAATATATGCCCCAACTGCATCAGTTGGAAGAATAGCTTTCTTAGATATGTTACGTTTAGCTTTACAAAAATGTAGTAGTGATGATTTTTTACTGCTTGGTGGTGATTTAATTGTACTGAACAGAATATTGACAGAAATCTCCTTGAACCGCATATGCCATCACGAAAAAGGCTATACATAGCAGACAGTCTACATGGTCTCATTTTCGTGACAAAGTTGTGTCTTTGGCAAGATTGGATGGGATATATTGCTTCGGACATCAGATAAATGTTTTTAGAAGTTGTTGTATTATTCCTGTATCTTTTTCTGATCATTGTGTGGTTCAGTGTTCAATATTTTTGAACTCTGTTAACCCAAAGAGCGCATATTGGCATTTTAACAATGCACTTTTAAGTGATCAAGGTTTCAAGGATGCTTTTGAGTATTTCTGGGATAATTTTAGGAACACATAAACAACTTTCAACTCAATACAACAGTGGTGGGACTATGGAAAAGTCCAAATAAAACAGTTTAGTCAGCAATATACAAAGAATGTCACAAAAAATATAGAAAGGTCAATGAAAATTTTAGAGATGGATATTATTAATTTGGAAGAACGACTACAATCTACTGGAGATTGGACATTTACGAGGAATATTTCTGAGAAAAAATCCAAACTAAATAAGATTTTAGAGATGAGAGCACAAGGGTCTTTGACAAGGTCTAGTTTTCAAAGCATTGAAGAAATGGATGTACCATCAAAATTATTTTTGGACTTGAGAAAAAGAATGGTAAAAAAAGATTTTTCCATTCATTAAGATCTGAGTCGGGGAGAATGTTAACAGATGCTAATGAAATTCAAAAACGAATAGTTCGTTTTTATAAGGAGCTATATAAATCTGAGCTGAACGTAGAAGAAAACTTTAATTCTTCTTTCTTAGAAAACTTACCTCAAGTCTCTACTGAGTCAAATAAGGATCTTAGTGGTGAACTAAGTCTAGAGGAGCTTAAAAAACACTTCAAAGTATGGAGACTGGAAAGGCTCCAGGTATAGATGGCCTGTCAGTTGAGTTTTTTAAAACTTTGTGGTCAGTGGTGGGGCAGGATTTGCTTCAGGTTTTAAATGACAGTTTTAAAAATGGACATTTGCCGTTAAGCTGTCGGAGAGCTATTCTTACCCTTTTACCAAAAAAAGGAGACCTGACAGATATAAAATGCTGGAGACCAGTTTCGGTTTTATGTAGTGACTATAAAGTACTCTCACAAGCACTTGCTAACAGAATTGAAGGTGTTTTAGAGCAGGTGATTCACTCTGATCAGACATATTGTATTCCTAAGAGATCAATTTTCGACAATATTGCACTTGTACGGGATATATTTGATCTTGCACAAATGAAGGATATTGATGTAGGCCTGATCTCCTTAGATCAGGAAAAGGCTTTCGATAGAGTTGAACACCAATATTTGTTTAAAACCCTGGAAGCATATGGCTTCAAAAAAGATTTTGTGAAAAAAATCAGAGTGTTATATAATAATATTGAGAGCATTATTAAGGTTAACGGTGGCTTATGTGCTCCTTTTCAGGTGAAAAGAGGTGTGAGACAGGGCTGTCCTCTGTCGGGTATGTTATATTCTGTGGCCATTGAACCATTTTTACATAAGGTTAGAAAAAACATTAAAGGTTTGATCTTGCCATATTCTGGTAAAAATGTTTCCCTGTCAGCATATGCTGATGATGTAGTGATTTTCATTAATAATCAAAAGGATGTCGAAACAGTGGTAAATATTTTAAATGATTTTAAAGAAATATCATCAGCTACAGTTAATTGGGCCAAGAGTGAAGCAATTTTGGTTGGACAATGGTCACAGGGTGTTCCAATACTCCCAAATGGTTTACTTTGGTCTAAAGGAGGTTTTAAATACCTGGGTGTTTTTCTTGGAGAAGGTTCCATTGTAAAGAAAAACTGGGAAAATGTTCTTGAAAATGTAAAAGGAAGATTAAATAAATGGAAGTGGCTGATTCCAAGAATGTCCTACAGGGGGTGTATTCTTATTATAAACAACCTTGTGGCCTCCTCTTTGTGGCATCGCTTAGCCTGCCTGGATCCTCCTTTAAATCTACTTGTAGAGATTCAGAAAGCCCTGGTAGACTTTCTTTGGGAAAAACTACATTGGGTATCCCAAAGTGTGCTATTTTTATCCAAAGATGAAGGAGGTCAAGGTCTTATTAATGTGAAAAGTAGAATTGCTACTTTTCGTATGCGTTTTATACACCGATTATTGTATGGATCCTTTGATTCTAACTGGAAAGTTGTTTCATGTGAGATTTTAAAGAGTGTGGCAGGCCTAGGTTTTGATAAAACTCTTTTTTTAATGGATCCTCTGAAAGTAAACACATCAGATGCACCATTTTTTTACAAGAACATTTTTAAAGTTTGGAATCTGTTTAATATTTTCATTGGACAGAAGCCAAGGACACTTTATTGGTTATTACAAGAACCATTGATTAATGGGACTCGTTTTGACAATGCAGCAGACGCTCCATTTCTTTCTGCAAGTGATGGCAAATTAATCAAAGCTGGAGTAACAACACTTAGACATTTGATAAATACAGCAGGACCTACCTTTGAAAATCTTGAAGAGACTGCTGTAAAGCTGGGCATTAAATCCATTCGGTTGGTTCGGCAAATTCTTACCAAATGGAAGTCAGCATTGTAAGAGGAAGAATTAAAAATCCTCGCAGACTTTTGTCAAGGAATCTTAAAGCCTAATGAGGAGGACTCCTTTTATAATTTAATCTTGTCTCCTAAACTGGAAGAATGCGATGGCCCTTTGTTGGTGAAGAGAGATATATGTTTTTGTGATGATTCTCTGAATGTTTAAGAGGTGTATAAGAGTTGTGTGAAGGATAACAGATGTGATACTCCATGGCGTAATGCCCTTGGACTAAACAAAGAGTGTAAACCAGAATGGAGAGCTCTATATAAGCCACCGTTACCCAAGAGGGGGGGTGATATTCAGTGGAGGATTTTACATGGAGTTATAGCTGTAAATGCGTTCATTTCGGTGTTAAATCCGGAAATAAGTCCTGATTGTCCTTTTTGTGGTCAAAGAGAAACTGTATTTCACGCTTTTATGTATTGTTCCAGATTGAGACCTTTATTCCATGTTTTGGAGAATCTTTTAACATCGTTTAATGAGTTTTTTTCTATGCAAATGTTTATTTGTGGTTATAAATTTGTAAGAAGAAGGTCTTTTGAATGTCAATTGTTGAAATTTGTGTTGGGTCTGTCAAAAATGGCAATTTACGTAAGCAGGCAAAATAAGGTTGAAAATGAATCTGGACAGGACGTTCTGATGGTTCTTACCAATTTAATTAAGTCACGGGTGGTCACAGACTTTAATTATTTTAAGACAATGAATGATTTGTTATCTTTTGAAATGAAGTGGTGTTGTAAAGAAGCGCTGGCATATTAATTTTTGCATTTTTTTTGCAGTAAGGGGTTTTATGTATTAGGAAGATGTAGATGTGCATTTATGTATATGTTAATTTTCTTGTGAATATGTAATGTGAAAACATGTAATCAATGTATTGGAAGTTTTTTGTAAATTAAATGGATTTTCAAATTCAATTCTCTCTCTCTCTCTCTCTCTCTCTCTCTCCCTCTCTCTCTCTCTCTCTCTCTCTCTCTCCCTCTCTCTCTCTCTCTCTCTCTCTTGCTGTATCTCTCTCTCTCTCTCTCTCTTGCTGTATCTCTCTCTCTCTCTCTCTCTTGCTGTATCTCTCTCTCTCTCTCTCTCACTCTCTCTCTCTCTCTCTCTCTCTTGCTGTATCTCTCTCTCTCTATCTCTCTCTCTCACTCTCTCTATCTCTCTCTCTCTCTCTCTCACTCTCTCTCACTCTCTCTCACTCTCTCTCTGTCTCTCTCTCTCACTCTCTCTCACTCTCTCTCTCTGTCTCTCTCTCTCTCTCTCTCTCTCTCTCGTGCGCATGCGTGGGCGTTTGTGGAGTGTGTTGTGTGTGGAGAGCGCGAATGCGAGTTTTTCTCTTGTGAGTAATTCTATTTATTTCCTCTTTCTGTTCTGTTTTTTTTTTCCTCTTAATTATTTGTTTGGATATAGTTGTTTTTGGTTTTGTGGGCCGCTTGCTACCTGGGATCTGGCAAGCATGACGGCCCCACGTATGCAAACTTTAAACTCATTAACCCGGCGTCATGGGGTGAAAGTAGCGGCCGCGGCTAGTGTAGAAAAATGCTGCCTGGCTGTGGGCGAGGTTGTGGGGCATGAAAGTATAATGTCTGCCTCGAGAATGAATAACGCCACTGTCATCTTTCTTTGCACTATTGATAAGGCCAATGAAGTGATCGAAAAGGGTTTAGTCATTGATAACCTTTTCACTCTTGTGCTTCCGCTTTCTACACCATCAAAGAAAGTTACACTATCTAATGTCCCACCGTTTCTTAGTGATGAAACTTTAATCAATACTTTGTCGCGTTATGGTAAACCAGTTTCAACCCACCCTAACCCTAACCCAAAATTGGTGACATCTTACCCGGATTTGTGGCTAATATAGCTAAAGATGTGTTGCTTGAAAACACGGGTCCTGATGTAGGAGCGTCTAATCTACCTGTGGATGATTCCGTTCCTAAGGAGAATCAGCGCTTAAATGTTGATTCCGATAATGATTTAGAAATCACTGTGGGAAATGAGTGTGATGTCATTCATATGGAACTGCAGCAGACTGAGTTTAAAGTCCCATTTAAGAGGAAAAATGTGGATGAAGTCCAAGTTTGTAGACCTACAAAAAAAGTGGACAGGGATGAGCTAAGTGAAAACGATGAAGTAGAGAGTGGCAGCGAATCATCTGATTCTAGTGCTAGTCTTTCTCAAAGTGTTTTTTCTGGGCGTCGTTATGAAGTTGACGACATTAAACTGTACCTTAGAGCTACCAAAAATAAGAGAGGTGTGCGCATTAAAGAATATTTTCCGGATATAAAGCAGTTTATTGAAAAAGTTAGACGTTTTATGATGGAAGGGTTGTTTAGAACTAAAGAAGGTTTTCGTCTGAGGAAGATTGTAAGTAAACTTAATCTTGAACTTAACAATGAGTACATTGAGAAAGCCTAATTACATGTATTCTAACAGAATGTTTTTTTGGGTGTCTTTTTTTCGTTTGTTCTTTTCTTTTCTCTCTTTCATAAGCATGTGTGAGCTCAATGTTGAAACTTTAAATTTGAACGGTGCCAGAGACATGCGAAAAAGAGCAGAATTGTTTGAAGTAATTCGACAGAAAAAAATTGATATTATTATGTTACAAGAGACACATAGTGATATTAGCAATGCTGCTGATTGGGCAGTGGAATGGAATGGTACCACTGTCTTAAGTCATAATACTTCACTTAGTGGCGGAGTTGCTATTCTTTTTACCAAGGGTTGTAGTCCGCAGTCCCTTCAGGTTGAGGAGGTTATTAAAGGTAGGCTGTTAAAAGTACGAGCCTCCTTTGAAAACTCTGTTTTTGTTTTTATCTGTGTTTATTCACCAACTTCAGCTGTTGAAAGAATGTTGTTTTTAAATACTCTGTGTTCTGTTTTGCAAAATGTTGGTGATGAAGAATATTTATTCTTAAGTGGTGATTTTAATTGCACGGAGTCCAATTTGGATAGGAATCATATTGAACCTCATTTACCCTCGCGTCAACGTCTTATTAAGTTAATAAAAACACACGAATTAAGTGACATTTGGCGACAACGGAATGGTGAACATAAACAATACACTTGGTCACATGTTCGTGGTAGTTTGATCTCATTGGCAAGACTGGATAGGATTTACGTTTATAAATATCATAATAGTGTAGTCAAGAGTTGTGTCATTTCCCCATCAAGTCTTTCAGACCATAGTATGGTGCAGTGTTCTGTTTTGATTAATTTCATTAAACATAAGAGCGCTTACTGGAATTTAAATACCACTTTGCTGGGGGATAGTTGTTTCAAAAAAAGCTTTAAGTTTTTTTGGGATGAATTTAAAACTACTAAGAAGTCATTTAGAACACTGCAACAATGGTGGGATTTTGGCAAAGTTCAGACCAAAACGGTGTGGAGTCTCTCTTAAAAAATAAGAAGACTCAATTGGGGGATCTATTAGGGAATAAAGCACAGGGTGCTCTGGTCAGGTCCCGTTTTCAGAGCACAAATGAAATGGATGTACCGTCAAAGTTCTTTTTCAGTTTGGAAAAGAAAAATGGGCAAAAAAGGGTCATTCATGCTTTGCTTTCTGAATCTGGAACTTTGTTGACAGAATCTGCAGATATTAGTAAAAGAGCAGTCTCGTTTTATGAGAATTTATATAAAAATGAATTGGGTGAAGACTATGAAAACGATAGTGTTTTTTTTGATAATCTCCCTCAGGTGTCAGAGGAAGCTAATAGAAAAATTTCACGTCCTTTAACTTTGGGAGAGCTATATAGAGCCCTACAAGGAATGGACCTTGGCAAAGCGCCGGGGATCGATGGGCTGCCAGTTGACTTTTATAAGTCTTTGTGGTCAGTGATTGGGGAGGATTTGCTTGAGGTACTTAAGGACAGCTTAGCCGGAGGGCTGATGCCGTTAAGTTGCCGCAGAGCTGTCCTCACTCTCCTACCTAAAAAAGGTGATCTGACAAATATCAAATGCTGGCGGCCGGTGTCGCTCCTCTGCGGGGACTATAAGCTGTTCTCTAAAGTTTTAGCAAATCGTTTGGCAGAAGTCATTGAACAGGTCATCCACCCTGATCAGACATACTGTGTCCCTGGTAGATCGATCTTTGATAATGTCTCGCTGATTAGAGATCCGTTAGATGTCGCGAAGATGCAAAATTTGGAATGTGGCCTGATATCTTTAGATCAAGAGAAGGCCTTTGATCGTGTTGAACATGTGTACTTATGGAGAGTGTTAGAGGCTTTTGTTTTTTGTAAAAAATTTATTGATCAAGTGACGGTCCTCTATAGGGACGTTGAGAGTATTGTCAAGGTGAACGGTGGTTTATGTGCTCCTTTTGGGGCTCGTAGAGGTATCAGACAGGGATGTCCACTCTCTGGTATGCTGTATTCTTTGGCCATTGAGCCTTTACTACAACAAATAAGGTTGAAATTACATGGAATTACTTTGCCAAATTGCAGTAGTAGTTTTGTCTTATCAGCATATGCTGATGATATAGTAGTTATGGTCAGTAGGCAAAGTGATATACATATATTGACAGAATTGCTTAAAAATTTCAGGGTATTATCTTCTGCCAGTATTAATTGGATAAAGAGTGAAGCACTGCTCATAGGAAGGTGGACAAATGGAAAACCAAAACTTCCTGCTGGTTTAAGGTGGGGAAATGAAGGTTTTAAGTATCTGGGAGTGTTTTTAGGTGATGAGGCAACAGTACAGAAAAACTGGGAAGGTTCAATTGAAAAAATTGAAGGGCGTTTAAAGAAATGGAAGTATTTGCTTTCAAAATTGTCATATAGAGGGCGCATATTGGTTGTTAATAATCTGGTGGCATCATGTTTATGGCATAAATTTGCATGTGTGGATCCTCCTGTAAAGTTGGTTGCGAAAATCCAGGCCATTTTGGTGGATTTTTTTTGGGATAAACTGCACTGGGTCCCACAAAATGTGCTATTCTTGCCCAAGGAGGAAGGAGGTCAAGGACTGGTGCATCTCAAGAGTAGAATCGCTGCCTTTCGACTGCAGTTTGTGCAAAGACTCTTGGGTGGACCGTCAAACTGCAGTTGGCGTGCAGTTGCATGTCAGATTCTTCGTAGTCTTGCGAGTCTTGGATTGGATAAAACGCTTTTTTTGATGGATCCACAAAGAATGAATACCTCCACTTTGCCAGTTTTTTATTGAAACATTTTTAAAGTCTGGAGTCTTTTTGATGTCCAAAGATCAGAAGAATCTCTTTCTATTTTTTGGCTACTGGAGGAACCTTTAATTTATGGATCGCGTTTGGATCTAATAGACAGTGCTTTTTTTCCTGGACTGAGCAGAGTGCTATTGGAACAGAAAGTTATTATTTTGAGACATTTATTGGACATTGCAGGACCGAACTTTAAGAACGAAGCGGCATTGGCTCAACACCTGGGAGTAAGGTCAATTCGTGTGACTGCCCAGCTGATGGCGAATTGGAAAGCTGTTCTTAATACAACTGATTTAGCCTTGTTAAATGACTTTTTTGCAGGTTCCTGTGTTCCTAATCCTAAAGATACTTTTCCTTGTTTTGTTTTGTCTGTGAATGTAGAGGGGCTTTCTTCCCCTTTCTTTGAAAATAGTAAATCTCTGTGTGCTTTTTCTTTCCTTTCAAGTACTGTTAAATATTTGTACAAAGCCTGTGTTTTAGCTTTTAGCAAAAGAGAGTTGAACGGAAAAACTGATTCCCCTTGGCGTGATGTTTTTAAGCTTGATCATTGTGAAAAGCCTGAGTGGAGATCCCTGTATAAACCACCGTTGACCAAAAGAGTAGGGGATTTACAATGGAGAATTCTCCATGGTGCTGTCGCTGTAAACTCGTTCATTTCAGTTTTAAATCCTGAGGTTGAATCTTTATGTCCCTTTTGCCTTGTCAGGGAAACAATTTTTCATGCTTTTATGAATTGCGGTAGACTGGAACCGTTATTCATGATTGTAAGTGATTTTTATGGTTCAAATATGTAAGGAAAAAAAGATTTCTCTGTCAACTTTTGAATTTTGTGTTGGGCCAAGCAAAGTTCGCTATTTACATCACTAGGAAAAAGAAAACGGAGCAAAATGTAAATCAGAACTTGTTAGTGGTGTTTTCTAATCTGGTGAAATCCAGAGTTCTGGTAGATTTTTATTATTATAAATCTGTCAATGACCTTGAAATTTTTGTAGGTATTTGGTGTTGTAATGAGATTCTATGTTCTGTTTTAGAAGGTGAACTGTTTTTTACCCATATTTTAATATAATTAAAAAAAATAAAATAAATAATAATAATGGTTTAATGAGGAGTTGTATTGTGTAATGGAAAATGTTCTTTTGTAATAAAGGCGTTGTTAAATCTCTCCATCTGTCTCTCTCTCTCTCTTTCCCTCTCTCTCTCTCTAGTGCGCATGAGTGAGTTTGGCGTGGTGAGGAGTGTGAGAGGCGTTTGATTGATCTTTACATTCTCCTTTTTTTCTAAACTTTATGGTCTTTTTTTCTCACCTTAGTCAGGGATTAATTGTGAAGTGGTAAGATCTGGTGTCCATTTGTATTGACGTTAAACATGGCCTCACCCGCAAATGAGGGAACGCCGGTTTTCTCCATTGGAAATGAATGCAAGTGTTTTCCAGATCAGATATGTACGGTGGAAGATGTACTTATGGCCATGGGAAGTGTTGTTGGCCATGATAAAATAATTTCAGCGTCTAGGATGAACAAGGCCGTCGTTGTGTTTCTGGAAGAAGAGAAGTTTGTTAATGTGCTTGTAGAGAATGGAATTGAAATGGCGGACACGTTTGTGCAGGTGACACCTTTGCGTTCTCCTGCGACGCGTGTCATAATCTCAAACGCGCCCCCGTTCATAAAGAATGAAGCGATAATAAAAGAACTAAGTCGCTTTGGAAGATTTGCGAGTCCAATTAAAACTGTTCCACTCGGCTGTAAGAACAACGCACTAAAGCACGTAACGTCATTTCGGAGACAGGTTTTTATGTTTTTGCAAGCACCGACAAAGTTTTTGGAAATATCTTTTCGTATACAACACGAGGAAAGCTCTTACATGATCTTCGCAACAACGGAAAGTATGCGATGCTTTGAATGTGGAGATTTAGGCCACAAGAAATTGTTTTGTCCTCATAGAAAACAAAATGAGGAGAAAAGTGCAGAGACGGAAAGCAACGAAAAGAGAAATCAGTCGGAACTTGGAAAAACTAGTGATAAAATCGAAAAAAGACACACGGTGGTAAAAGAAACGTATACACAACCGAAAAATAAAAAGCAAAAAGTACAAAACGAAAAACAAACCGAGGAGACTCAGGATAAAAGTTCAACTAACAGTGGAGTACTAGTTCCCTTGAGAGCATACAGCTTTCAGAAGGACAGGCCGAGTCAGACAAGGAGTCAAAGTCAAGATCAGAGGTGAGTGAGTCTCCTTTTCCGATGGTGCTTGGTGTTTCAGGAGCTGAGCAGAGTACTATATGTGGCAATGATATGGAAGTTGAAATGGCAAGTGAAGTGGTTTACAGTTTGTTGAGGAGGATGAGGTGTGTATTGATGAATCAAGATTGACAGTGACAGTTTTTCAAAATTTCGGAGTTTGAGTTTGAGTCAAACATCTAAAGATTTGTATACTGCGGAAGATTTAATGACTTTCTGGATCAAACAAAAGACAGAAAGTGGATGTTTTGAAGCTTTTTCCGGATGCCGTTAAATTCTTGAGGTCAGTTATGACTGTACAGCAAAGTGTAGGATGTGATGTCATATCAAACAAAAAAGATTTCGTTTGAAAAAATGCTACAGTAGTTCGTAAAAGTCTAAAGGAAGAAAAGAATAAATAGGTTCAGATGGGTATGGTGCTGCTCTTATATATCTTTCTCTGTCTTTCACTTTTCCTGTTTCTTTTCCCACACCTTTAACATGCAAACCTTACGAGTTAGTACTCTAAACATAAATGGTGCGAGGAATAGAGAAAAACGAGGTTTACTAACTGAGTTCCTT
>CM017910.1:23448726-23488116 GCA_008369825.1 Triplophysa tibetana | reverse complement strand
CTCTTTCTTTCTCTCTCTCTCTCTCTGTTTTATATGTTCATAAAACCTTTCTGAAACCTGTACGTTCACTGGGGGATGTATTGAGATCAGAAATACAACGTCATACACCCAACTGGTTTTTTGACAAAGTTGACTATGTTAAGCATGAGAAGACAGCACATTTAAGAGAGAGAAATGTTGTTAGGTATGTGTCAACACATACCTAGAAATGTTAAATTCTCAAAATCTGAAAGGGGTCTTTGAAATGGTCTCTTCATTTTGTCCACAGCTGCATATTATATTTGTTTTGTGTACTTTATGTAATTCTTGTTTAACTTGACACATGATTAGAGTAATAAAAGTGAGTCAACAGCATGCAGGCACAGATCAAACACAACATTGATGCTCAGTAATGATTAACAGATTCATCTCTGCTTTCATACAGCCACTCTTGGACCACCGCTGGTGGACGTGACGGTGGTGCAGAACTACATAAACATCACAATGAAAGGTCCCTTCAGGTGGAAAACTAAGAAGTCAAAGAAAGAAAAATCCCTCTGGAAAATCATCCCACTCATGATCTACAACGTTTCTGTGTACAGCAGCAAAAGAGAGCACATGGTCAGTGCTTCATTCACTCTGTATTTCACTTTACATAGAACTCCACAGATATAACTCTGTACTGTACATAGAATTCAATAGACAACTCTATACCAATGACTCTAGAGGTGGAACTCTACAGATTTAACTCTTAGCACATGATTTAACACATGAAGAGTTTATTTCCAAAATGACATAACTATGTCTGATAACTTTACAATTGTTTTTGTATTTTGCATTCCAATTAATTTCAATCAAACTGCAGTTGATTTGTTTTGATTTAAGCCATAATTACTCAACAAATACAGCTGACTAACACAATAAAAACATGATAACATCATAAAAAACGTGATTTATCTCATTTTGGAAACAAACTCTTCATAAATACAGTGTATATATGTAATTGAACTCTGTACATATATAACACAGATAAGCCCCTGCTAATGCAAATCTTTTCTTCTTCTTCTTCTGCCAGCAATCCTTCCTTCTGGAGACGTCTTCGTTGACACAGGGTCCTCTAGACTTCTCCACACGCGTCTGTGTGGTGGTGTCTGCTCAGTCTCAGACTCTTCCTTTGGCCAGCACACCCAGCCTGCGCAAATGTGCAGAGACGCCTAAAGGTGCTCATGTTTTCTGAAGTCTTTTACTTTCACATTGAATGAATGTAAACAGGTTTGAGGAGTGTTTGATTGACAGGACTGGTTTCCTTCTTTTCACCTCTAAACTAACAAGAGGAGTTGTGAGAACCTTTGGTATGTTTTAACACTCCTCCTTATCACTGTGTGCTATCATTAGGTTTTGCTCTAGCTCGGGTGTTTTCCCAGCGCGATCTGAGCTGGACTTCCTCCTTTGTGTAACAGAGGCAAGCTAGTGAAGAGCTGTGCAGTATGTAAACCTTACTCCCCGGCCTCAAGGACACTCTAGCGACTGACAATAGTGACTGCGGTCTTTAGACTCCTCGATAGAGTGCCCGACTCCCATACGAGACCGACCCGGTTTGAGGCCCGCTTGGAGCAGTTCGTTCCTGTTACATTTGTACACGTCAGACCTTTGTGTGTATGGACCTGGATTTTCTATGTTAGTTGGGACCTAAACCTGAATGCACACCAACTCATGGGGACTCCACAGGCACAAAAGATTATAAATTGTACAGAACGATAATTTTGAAAATCTAAAAATGCAAAATGTTTTGTATGATCTTTTGGTTTAGGGGTTGGGTTAGGGCAGTGGTTCCCAAATGGGGGTACGCGTACCCTCAGGGGTACTGCAGGGGTACTGCAGGGGGTACGTGAGAGAAACAAAAATTTAGGAATAAATAATGAAAATCAGTCAATAAACTATGACAGGGGTTTTCAACCGGTGGTCCGCGGCCCCCTGGTGGTCCGCGGCGGCATTGCATGTGGTCCATGACCTGCATTCCAGCCTACATAATTTCACTATTAAAATCACTTTTCCATAATTTATTTTTCCAAACATTTCCAGAATATTTGCGCATTGGTGTGAATACTAAATTTAATGAAG
Source organism: Triplophysa tibetana (assembly GCA_008369825.1). Classification (NCBI taxonomy): domain Eukaryota; kingdom Metazoa; phylum Chordata; class Actinopteri; order Cypriniformes; family Nemacheilidae; genus Triplophysa; species Triplophysa tibetana. The sequence continues at coordinate 23,486,016 of CM017910.1, read as the reverse complement.
ATATTTAAAATAATTTGAGTTTGAGTTGAGATTCAAACTGACACAGGATAGGCTACCTTTGCACCTATCAGGTCTATCTTATGCTTTGCCAACATTGTGTTTTGCGTCCCCAACGTCATATACGTACATACACACACACAATAGTGGGCCGCCGATTACTTGTTATTCAGAATGGTGGTCCCTGGCACAGAACCAGTTGAAAACCCCTGAACTATGATAATAGTATTGTTATATGAAAGTAGGACTACACAAATATGCATAAAAAATAATTCATATATTTAAAACGCATTTCAATTTATAAGAGTTATTTTTTGAGACCCGGACCCGGATTCAGGAGCAATGTCTGGGTGCGAAATAATGCAGGTTAGGAGAGATTGCGGTTAAATGTCAAAAAAAATCCTGAACAGAAAAGCACTGATTTACCTTTAACTGTTATGCCTAATACTTAAGATATTTACATAGTTGCGTAAAGCAACATACAGAAATATTTATAAGCAATAAACCTGCTTGGGGGCATCAGATATAATAACTGTCTGACTCTCATTTCACTGTATTTAAATGAAAAATGTTGCGGTCTGGTCAAGGGGTACTTGGCTTGAAAAAATCATTAAAAGGTGTACTTAAGTAAAAAAGTTTGACAACCACTGGGTTAGTGGATAAAATATACAGTTAGTAAAGTAAACAACTCATTACACCTATAGACTATGGATAATAAACATACATGTGTGTCTGTGTGTGCGTTATGTTGGATTTTATTGTCACACTCTTTAGACAAGATTGATGATGATTTTTCTTTTTCATGTAGATGTGTTTAAAGATCAGATGTTGGCTGCTATGCTGGGTGGTGTGTTGCCCTCCGCTCTCTGTCTGTGTGTGCTCGCTGTTCTCGGGGGTCTCGTCCACTGCTACATCACAGATCACAAACAAACCCAGCCCAAGAGCACGGTGAGATGACCACACACACACACTGGCATTTGTTTCTGCTCATCACAAGATTCAGTGTTATGAAAGCAAGTGATGTTTCATGTATATGTTGGATTCCAATAACACACAGTAAGAATCTAAAGATGAATGCTTTTGTCTGCTCTAGAATATGGATCATGTTACTGAAAAGCATCACACTGTTCAACCCGAAGGACCCCAAACAATCATTCTGAATGTGACCAATATAGTTATAGAGGAACCCAAACTCTTCTCTCCTCTGCATCTGCTGCCGCCCGTCTCACCAGTGGTCAGAGCACAGTGTGCACCGCCTCCAGCCGCAGGACCCCGGAGTTACACACAGCCGCAGGTGCCGGTGCCTGGTGCTTCTGCAGGTGTTGCGGCGGACTTTCAGAATGAATCCTCAGGGACGGACAGCTCGTGGCCGCAGGAGCATCAGCATGAAGAACCTGAAGATTACGGCATCGTACTGCGGGCTGCAGCTGTGACAGATATGAGCCTGTACAGGTCACAGGTCAACATGACAGAACCCAGACAGCCGGATGATGAGGAGAATGAAGAAGAAACGCAGATATTTTTGGACTGGAGTCCAGACATGTGTGAACTGAAGATTCCTCTGGTGAGTCCTTTAGATGTGGAGGACAGCGAGCAGACGGACACTGAAACAGAGCCGGATGAAGTGATGCTTCTGCCTCAAGTGATCCTGAGACAGTGTTCAGAGGAGAGCTCAGAGCACGAGGACGACTTCACCAAGATGGAGAGAACCTGGGGTCTTATAATCCATACCAACGCGGAATAAACTCAACATGTACTGTATGTTACAGACGACATGAAGCCCAAACACTTAACACTTATTATTGATCTTTACAGAGATGACACAAGCTGAAATGAAGGAGTCGGCCTGCTTCTATTATATGTGAATGTATGTATGTATGAACCGTGTTCAGTTTTCTTTAAAGAGAAAGGCCGTTTAAGTTTATTTTTAAGATTCTATACTACTCATCCTCCAGTATAGCCCGACCTGTATGGATACTGCACACAGAATCCCACAATGCAGTGCACTTAACAACATCTCTGTCTGGACTCTACCTGAAATATCATGTCATACATGAATTCTCATGGTTTGTATTTCTAAGCTTATGACATAATAGTCGACCTCAGTATAAAAAGGTTTATCCAGGAATATCTCACTTACTCTAGTAAATATATGTAGAACGTGTGCAGCACATATAGTGAGTTCACTCTGAACATATCTACTCTAAATATTGAACACTTCTGACACTTTATTGAATATGTTGCTATTTCAAGACTGTTTAAACATTTTTTAATATGAATGTATATTGTGTGCAGAACAGAAAGAAATCAATTTTCTGTTTTAGAAAAGAAAGTGGCATAACGTATATTTTTTATAGAAATAGTATAAATGTGTTTACATTTATATGAAATAACTACTATTTGCAGTGAGATATAACTGATTAGATAATTGTTTTTAAAGCTTCACATGTGTAATATGACATGTTTTATAACTACAGTTATTTTATTCTTTAACTGAACTATAGGCTGAAGACTGATGACAGATTAGGGACAGTTGTTATTCTAATCATCAGTTATTTTCATTATACATGATAATCATGTCTTGGGTTTACTTTCTGAGAAGATTTTTAATAAATATATAATAATGAAATATTGATTTGAGTGGAATTGTTTTGATTGTAGTTTGATGTGGAAACTACAGAACACAAGGACAGAACTACTGAATGATTGGACGGGTTCAGATAAATTGTGTCACTTTGTTCCTAAAAGTTTAATAATATTCCACAATAAGTGCGACTCTATACATTATTCAATCATTAACTTTGAAAGATTTAAAATGTTAAATAAAACATTAAACCGCTGTGTTTGAGAGACAGTGCATGAATATCATTCCGTGATGATTTGAGCAGAGATCTGCTGCACTGCTTCAGCGCTTCCGCTTGTGGCCGCTAGAGGTCCTGTTTGCGCTTCCTTTGCGACAGACTGCACGATTCTCTCTCTGTTGTGTCAAATTACATCTTCTTTACTGAGCAGTTCTGGACCTTTTTGTTGTATTTCGTGTCACTGAATTCTGTTGTTGAATTCTTCATTTGTAAATAGTACAAATGCTAATCACAGGTCTGAAACCCTATCAGATGAACCGTAAAAAGACAGGAAGTTCTGAACAGATCACAGGAAGTTGCTTTGTCTCTGTACTTTTCTAACATACAACACACCGGGCGATGGTAAAATACATACGAATATAAAAAAAGAAGTTTAAAAGAAATTCACACCGACGTTAATTGTGTTGACGTTGCAGCTGCGCCCTCTTGCGGCGCGTGTTAGAACAACAGATAAAAGCATCTGATCTCTATGGCAACATGTCATAACACCAGCGCGCGGTTCAGTTTTAACATATCTTGATATTTCAGAGTAAAATGTCGCGTTCTCATGCTGAAAGTGTTATAAGAAACATTATCCGTGAAATCGCGCAAACATGTTCGAGCAGAGGAACAACTCTGTCTGAAACCCTCATCGCTTTCATGGTGAGTGAAATAAAAGAGCAACTGTCCTAAATATTACGATTATTAATCTTGCTACAATATTACTGAACTTGTTTCAGGTGAAAGCTGTTGTTTTGGACCCCAGGAATCATTTTAATGTGGACAGAACTCTCACCAAGCAAGATGTAAAGAAACTCATAGAGGTAAACCTGAATGTATTTCTTATTTTACATGATAAATACAATCGCGTGGTTGATTTCCTTACTTACATTACATGGTTAATAAATCTGGCAATCATTCAGACTACTGCAGTAGATCATGAGATGAGGATTGTAAGTGAAGTGATTTGTGCTTGTGTTTGTTTGTTGAGATTTGTGTGGACAGACTGATGGATGAGGACAGTCCCACTCTAAACACCATTCAGATGCAGGTTTATTTTGACATGAACTACACATGTCGACGTGAGTACATGACGTGTTATTCACTCCAGGGGCGTGTTTATCATGTTGGGGGCCCTAAACAAAGTCAAGACCCGGGGCCCCACACATGCAGGTCAGTTGCGGTCTAGTGGTTAGAGAGTTGGACTCGTAGCCAGAAGGTCGCTGGTTCAATCTCAGTGCCACCAGGATATGACCGAAGTGCCCTTGAGCAAGACACCTTACCCCTGTTTGCTCTGCAGTGATACTGTACCCTACTTGTAAGTTGCTTTGACTTAAAGCGTCTGCCAAATGAATAAATGTAAATGGTACATTTATTTCTTTGAATTGCACAACAGAAATATTGAGTACATGTAATCAATGAGACATATAACCTGGATTTATTTGACTTTGAACCGCATAACAGCACACACAAGTGTTTATTGTTTGGTGTAAGAATAAACATTCTTTGTTTTGGAATCAAATATTTGAAATGCACGTCAATACCTGAAAAAATTGTGATCATTTAAAATGAAATATGATTTTAGTTTTAAGTAATTATTTTAACTAAATAGCATGAACACATATCAACTAAATGTTATAGCAATTAATTCAATTAAAGAACCCCCAAGATTTCAGTGCTTTCTACACTTTGGTGAAGTCACATTCCGTCAAAAGCAATCATCACATGATGTAACCGCTGGTGGCCACTAGGGAGCCTCCAAACTTGCGGGCCCTATGCATTTGCTTGGTTAATGTACTGCTTAACACACACACACACGTACGACAAGGATTTGGGATATTGTCCCCATACCGTAGGGTTAACCAGGTGCACATATACACACACAGTGTATGAGTGTGTTGTGTTGAGTGTGTGTGTTTGTGGTGTGACAGGTGAGTTTGCAGATGTCCAGCAGAAGATCCAGCAGTCACGTGTGCAGTCGCTGAGCAGAGACGTCACAGACACCAGAGCCAGGAGCAGAGAAGAGCTGCACCACCTCTACTCAAAGATAGCCAGTTACATCATACAGCGCTCCAACCTGGGCTCAAACACAGACATCAACACCGTCAGAGAGACCACCGGTGAAACACCATCAGCACATCCATTAAACAGACAATACGACTTTTAAAAGGCTCAATTTTAGCCGCAAAACGAACATTAAGATCATGATGTCTGTATGTATTGTGTCCATTTTCAATTTCAACAGAAATAACATCCCTGATAGCACAATTCATCTGGCAGACATCTGTATACATAGTTTGCTCTTCTGAGACGTCTGCTGTCAGATATCGTTCACACATCTATAAGACATCTGTAAGATGTTTATGATATGTAATGGACGTGAAACTGCTCTTAGATGAGTAGCAGATGTTTTCCAGATCTTTAGAGAACGTTGTCCAGACATATGTGTGCTAGATGGTATAAAGTCACCTCACAGTAATGTAAAAGACAAATAAATCTGACTTCCCACATTGATTTTTCATATGTCGACCAGTTGGTCCCGTTTCAATTTCCTGCAGATAAAAACACGATCATTCATTCATATGAAAAGTGAAATGCAGAAGACTTACACGCTCTAGAGAAGTGTTGTGTTGTGTTGCAGCCGCTCTTCAGAGTGTGTTTCCACAGTCGGAGCTCAGCACCTTCATGTCTCTACTGAAACAAGACAAAGAAGAGCAGCTGCAGGAGCTGACGCTGATCGTGAGCGGCATACGACTCTTCAACAAGAACAACAGCAGAGGAGGAGAGGCCATACGCAACGGTGACGCCACTGGTCTTTAACCCTTTGATCACGTATGACCAACAGCACTGATGTGCAGCGTGTGTTCATGTGCAGTGCCGGCCGTGCTGAACGAGACGCTGCCCGCAGCCGTGGCAGATGTGGAGAGAGAACTGAGCGCGTGTCAGCGTCTGGCGTGGCAGTACACAGCCCTGCTGGAGAAGATCGTGGAGCAGGACACAGACGGCCCCCTCCAACCACATGTGCTCAAGCACTCTCTTTATAACACACGACAACACGAGGCCTTCCTCAAGATCATACTGGTGAGTTCTGCACGTCATCACCTCACGAGCTGTTCTGAAGAGCTGCTGTGATGACATGTTTCCATCAGGCGGACATGATTCTGTGCGCGAGAGAGGTGACGCGTCTCCAGTCCGACCTGACGTCCAGAATGAAGCTCGTGCAGGACGCGGTGCACTCCATGTCTGCTGTGCCCACATCTCAAGTGTTTGTATGTTCTCCCAGAACTTACTCTAGTCCAATTATTCACACATTTCTGTTGGTTGGAATCAAACATCTTTGCCTAAATATAGTTGAAAAAGCTTACCGTAAACAAATGGTGAAAACAAGTTTCAATTAGATGAAACCAATAAATGAAGTTTTTTATTGTGCATTTTTTCAATCAAACTGCAGTTTGGTTGTGTTGAATTAACACAATAAAAACCCCATAAAAGAACCTGGGTTTCATGTGATTTGCTGACAAAAGTTTAAGTTCAAATCAGAAGATTTCGTGTCATTGATGTCTAGATGGACTAATGGAGAGGTTGAAGAGATCTCTGATCTGTGGTTTTGTTTGTGGCGTCTGTTGCACATTCAGTTTGCATACACATGTATAAATAGATAGAACCTTGAGGATCTTTACTTTTAAACTTTCGTTTTGACCCATAAATCACCAGATTTACAATGTTCCACCAGATCAGCAAATTCTGTAGTCATCTGTAAGAATCGTCTGAAAACACATCTCTTCCGTCAACACCTGATCCATCAGTTCTGACTTCTATCTCTTTTCTACTCTTAAAGAAAAATGTCTGTCTTTTGTGTTGGGCTATATGAGTTTTGTTATTGCACTTATGCTTTTTGTTGTCCTTATGTTGTTCCGATTGCTTCCATTGTAAGTTGCTTTGGATAAAAGCGTCTGCTAAATTACTTGATGTAAATGATTCAAATGTAAAATTAATTTATACATTTAAGAGAAAAGATCTGTTTTGTTTATTTGTGTCACGTGTTAGCCTCATTTCACAGCGTTGGCTAGACTGTGGGCGGGGCTTGAGGGAGAGATGATGTTGCTGAGCATGCTCACTAACACGGCGTCCGGTCTGAGAGGTTTTGTGTCGGCTCGGTCTCTGCTGAACCCAGATCAGCTGGAGCGTCTGCTGGAGGGAGAGCAGGTGCGATCAGACATGGAGAGATGTTCTGTGACTGCAGGTATTCACTCACCTTCACTCAAGAATTAAGACGTTAGGATCTGTGACATTAAACAAGATGATTGGTGGTGCTCTCAGGAGAACGTGTTGTGATGACGTCGGACATGAGCGGCTGTCAGTGGATGTTTCCAGAGACGGCAGTGAACTTTGAGGAGGTTCCTCTTCAGTATAAAGGTGTTTGTGGCTGGACGCTCGTGCAGAAGAAGGGTCTGATGGTGCCAGGTACACACACTAATGCTTTCATGCTCTGTCTCTTTAACTGTCTACTCAAACAGAACGCTTTCCTCCTCAGGTAATCCACACATGGGTGTTCTGAAGCACCGAGAGAAGTTTTACGCCTTCAGCTCCAGAAGCGCCGCGTATGAGTTCGCGTCTAGAGCAGATGAATATATAACAGCTGTGGCAGAGATGGCGAAGACATCGGCTGAGCTCATACAACTGCTTCATCTGCATCAGGAGTTTTCCTGTGTAACACCTTACGCTGAGGTACCGCTGTAAACCACACGCCTTACTGTGATCTAGCTTCTCTACTCCTCCTGCTTCAGTCACCCATCACAGAAACCTCTCCTACACTTTCTTCCTCTTCCCATGAGCTGCAGTTTGTGTGGATACAGAATTGTCATCAAAATTCAAAGTCTAACTTTATAACATATGCTGTAATGTATCCTCACATTTGTATACTTTGGTCAGTTAATAAGAATAATTTATGTAGTTTATATGATTTATTTGAATGAATTAAAAGAGTCGTTTCATGTCTATTCTTGAATCACTGAACTGATGGAGGTTGATGTAGAAAGTCATTAGAAATAAGTCATAAAATACTTTTTAAAGAGAGTCATATTTAAAGTAATTTAATGACTCTATTGAATATGTAACTAGTAATTCATTGCTTTTTTAGAGTAACTTACCCTACACTGGGTGGGTCTTATATAATTCACTGTAATACATTTTGTTCATGTCTCAGATGCAGTCGGGACAGAATCTGCTGGTGAAGGCCATCTCTAAAGTGACAGCAGCACACAAACTGAGATTCACCCGCTGGAGACCAACATCGTGAAATCCTACGAGTGGAACGAGTGGGAACTGAGGAGAAAAGCCATTAAACTGGTGAGTGAACACAGAAGAGTGAAGTTCAACGGCTAAAGATCACGTAATGAAACCACAGCGCTGTTTCTTAGGCTAATCTGAGAGAGAAAGTGACACGCTCAATGCAGACAGATATGAGTCACATGAGACGACAAAACAGCACGCAGACGTTCCTTCCCAAAGACGCCGGCAGTCAGACCAAACGAGACGGAGAGAGTAACTTACCAAAACCACAGGTCTATCTGTCTGGACTGAGAGGACAAGAAACAAATATGATGAAAGTTGATTTAACTAGAACTATGGATGAATGATCTATGATGCCTGACACACTGCAAACAGAACCAAATAAAATCATTCTGACCGTTGCCTTTGACTCATAACTGCACACATGCTCAACAATAAACAAAGGTTTTAAAGTCATTGATGTTTGTGTTGCTTGAGAATGATCGCTTCGGTTAGACATAACCTCACAATTATAAGCAGAAAGGGATTTGTGTAGAATTAGAATATTCCATCTGCATTTGGCCTTTTCCAAAAATCTCACAACAACAAATTTGAGAGGATTTTGATTTAGAAGACATTTAGGACCTCTGTTTTTGTAGGTATGAAAGATATACTTGTTTCCCATATCAGTTTTTCTATATGAAATGAAAAACATTTGAAAACTTATGCCTAAATGTAAATGTAACTATAGGCATCGACCTGTCTTAAGCTAAGCCTGCTCTGTGAAACCTTTTTTATATATCACAACACAAGCACTTTTTCCTTAAACTTTCAATAGACCTTCTAACAGCTTTAGGAGTGAATGACATTACTAAATTAAGAGACAAAACACTTTTTTGAATGTATACTTAATGCATTATCACTACAATAATTCTTAGTATGAAAACAAAAAAAAATGTTTTTATAAAAAAAATACCTAAAAAAATAATTAAGATTTAAAAAAGCTATAATCCTATTTGTTAAATATAATTGATCATTACATTTTTTCCCAAACGTATGATCTATTTTTAATAATATGGATGGTTAAAAATATTGAACTATTTTTAAACTGAAGTATGTGAATATCACAAAATGCAATTATGTGGTTACACAAATATTCAGGGGTTGGATGTCCAGCGAAGTTCCAATGTCCAAGGAGTTGTCTTGAATGCCCCTGTGTGGGCAGGGCAGTATTTTTATTGAAATATAACAGAATTCTACAAATTTACAAAACAAGTTGGCATACAATTTACATTCAAAAATATCAATTTAGAAGGCGCTCAGACAAAAAATATTAAGGAAAAAACGTAACACGAACAAAAAATAATCATACAAAATAAATTAAAATAAATAAATATATATACACATTATTAAATTCAGATCATGCACAAGGGAAAATACCATAAAATATTATATTTCACAAATAGATCTAATAGGATTCCAGCTTTTCATTCTTTGTTTTAGACTGAGTTTTTTGGTATTGTCTTAAATTATTTTCAAATACTACTAACGGGGGGTGGTTTAAAAAAACCTACATTTGTGATTAAATGTTTAGGCAACAAAAGTCAATTATTAATTCAACTTTTTTTTGACCACATCGTTTATAGTTTCTATACTTAATATCTAAAAAGGACAGAACACCTCCCATGAAGCACTAGAATACTTGCAAGGATATAAAATATGCTCTGTATTTTCAGGAAATAAATGACAAAATTTACATTGAATCGTTTCAAAATTAAATCCATTTCTTAGAGCTCTCCAGATGGATGTCTGACAATTTGGGTTTTGCCTGCGTCCCACATATTATGTGAAATGTATTTCAATGATTATTGTTCAGGAATTATGTCTAATCTTACTTGAGTTTAAGTGATGTCCAAGCTAACAGAATCTTCCAGAAAGTTCTAATGTTCTAAGAACCAGGAACTAACCTCGTGCTGCCTTTTGATAATAATATTAATAGAGATCTGGTATTTTTCCATTACACATCTTACTTCCTCTTTTATGAATATAAGTATTGGACCTTTACTCAAGAAACTTAATTTCAACTCTCAACTCAACTCAACTTTATTTCTAAAGCCCTTCTTACAATTTTCAGTGTTACAAAGCAGCTGTACATGAGACACATTGAATACAAGTAAAAAAACTAAAGGCATGTACCTGTAAAAACAAGAAAAAGGAGAAAAACAACAAAAGACAGACATAGAAATGCTCCACACACACAATATGCAAACATACATACACACATTGACACAGACGCACACACAAACACACTGGCACACACACACAGTGAAAGCACACATTGGCGATAAAGGAGAAAGAACCACAGGTCAAATATTAAACAGACTATAAATTCTTATATGCAATATTAATTATGTCTAATTTCTGAATTCTAAAGCAGCCCCCCCGGCCAGGCAGATAGTGCAAAACAATATGCAAACGTTGGCGAGGAACCCAAAACTCCAATTGAGAAAAAAAAACCTCAGGAGAACACAGACCCAACCAGGGGATTCCAGTTCCCCTCTGGCAAAAGCTGCAGCCTCTGCACAAGCTCAACAGTGCTTGCACAACAAGGCTAAATAAAAAATCAGCTTAATAAGGTAAATGGTAGATTTAAGATTATCATTAACAATCTAATAGCATTTGAAATGTTGTAGGAAAATCAAAGTTGTCGCGTCCTTTATCCAGCTCTATCCTCTTAGCTCTTGTCAGGTCACCGCTTCCTATTCTCAGCTCTGCCATCATGTCTGGGCATGAACTGCATCCTGCAGTAACCTTGGAACAAAGAGACAAGACTGGCTGAGAGTAGAGTACTGTTCTGCACTCTTTGATGCAACAAGTACATCATTTGTTGTTGGATGTGTTCCTGGTTCCGGTTGATCTAAATAATCCAGCCTAAACCCTCTGAGGATTAATATTATGGAGGTGTAGTGTATGCAAGATTAAAAAGATGCGTCTTTAGTCTAGACTTAAACTGACAGAGTGTGTCTGCCTCCCGAACCGTGCAGGGAAGAATATTCCAAAGTTTAGGCGCTAGATAAGAAAAGGATCAACCACCTGCACTTGATTTTGAAATTCTAGGTATTACCAACTGACAGGACGCCTGAGAGCGTAATGTACGTGGAGGTCTGTAATACAATAGAAGTTCGTTCAAATACTGCAGCGCTAGACCATGTAGGGCTTTATAGGTAATAAGCAAGATCTTAAAGTTAATGCAATGCTTTATAGGTAACCAGTGCAAGGTTGACAGAATCGGGATTATATGCTCATACTTTTTAGTACGTGTAAGAACTCGAGCTGCCGCGTTTTGAATAAGTTGGAGTTTTTGTAACAGGCCTGCAGGGCATCCACCTAGAAGTGCATTACAATAATCCAGTCTTGATGTCATGAATGCATGAATTAATTTCTCTGCATCTGACAGTGACAGCATATGACGTAGTTTAGATATATTCTTAAGATGGAAAAATGCAGTTTTACAGGTGTTGGCGACATGGCTTTCAAATGACAGAGTTTTGTCATAGAGTGACTATCGAATACAACGGCAAGATTCTCAGCTGACGAAGAGGATTTTATGGAGCATCCATCAATCGTTAAGCAGTATTCTTGGTTGTTACGTATAGCAGTTTTTTGGTCCAGTAAGTAACACTTCTGTTTTGTCAGAGTTCATTAGTAAAAAATTGTTACTCATCCACATTTTTAAGTCAACTATGCATTCCTTTATTCGATGAAACTGCTGGGTTTCATGAGGCTTCGAGGAAATATAAAGTTGAGTATCATCAGCATAACAGTGAAAGCTAATTCCGTGTCGCTTTATTATATCTCCTAGAGGTAGCATGTATAATGCGAAGAGCAGAGGCCCCAAGACTGAGCCCTGTGGCACACCGTACTGGACTTGCGATTTGCGGGACACCTCATTGTTTATTGCTACAAATTGAAAATGGTCGGAAAATAAGACTTAAACCATTTCAATGTTATTCTGTTAATGTCGACGTAATTTTCGAGTCTATGTAGAAGTATGCTGTGGTCAATGGTGTCAAATGCAGCACTGAGGTCTAGCAGCACCAATAATGAAATACAGCCACGGTCAGATGCTAAAAGCAGATCATTTGTAACTCTGATCAAAGCAGTCTCTGTACTGTGACATGCTCGAAATCCAGACTGGAATTCATCATTAATGTCATTCCTTTGGAGGAAGGAGCATAATTGTGTTGAAACTACTTTTTCCAGAACTTTAGATATAAAAGGTAAATTCGATATAGGCCTGTAATTCCCTAGTTTTTTAGGGTCGAGTTTGGTTTTTTGACAAGGGGCCTTATAACAGCCACCTTAAATGCTTTAGGCACATCTCCTAATGTCAGAGATGAGTTAATAATACTAAGAAGAGGATCTATAATTTCTGGGAGCATTTCTTTCAGTAGTTTTGTAGGTATAGGGTCTAGCATGCATGTTGTGGATTTAGATGATCTAATGATTTTAGACAGTTCATCGTGATCTACTAGAAAATAATTGCAATTTCTCCTTAGGGGTGCTGTAGGTAGTTTGTTCAGCGGGTTTCACTACAGGTTGCATTGTTATAATTTTTTCTCTTATATCTTGGATTTTACTAGTGAAGTAGTTCATAAATTCATCACTGTTATGCTGATAATCAGAATCTGACGTCGCTGACAACTTATTTTTTGTTAATTTAGCCACGGTGTTAAATAAAAACCTAGGGTTGTGATGGTTTACCTCTATTAGTGATGAAAAGTAGGCTGATCTAGACATTTTTATGGCATCCCTGTATTTTCGAGTACTATCCTTCCATGCTATACGAAATACCTCTAAATTAGTTTTCTTAAAGTTGCGCTCCATTTTCTGGGACGCTTTCTTTAGAGTCTGAGTGTGTTCATTATACCACGGTGTTGGGCTGCTATTTTTAATTTTCTTTAAACTAGTGGTGGGCATAGATTAATTTTTTTAATCTAGATTAATCTTGGAATTAATCTAGATTAATCTAGATTAAAATGGCTCATTTGAATTCTGCCGAAGGCATTCAGAATATGTGTGCTACCCAAATAATGACTAAAAGTAAGTCTTTGAGAACTGGTTTCTCAAGCCATGTGGCACATTAGACCAGGGGCATGCATCTCAAACTGCTTGAGAAAGTTGTTCTACTATGATAATTGGTGATGAAAATTAAATTATGTTCAATAAGATGAACTTGTGTTTACTTCCGCATTAGCTAAGGGATGATTTGCGTTTAGGTGGTACTTGAGACTGGAAGAGCTCCTACAGTACATTTACATTTAAATTCAGTCATTTAGCAGACGCTTTTATCCAAAGCGACTTACAAAGAGTGAGGGAGCAACAAGCGATATGTCATACAGGAGCCATAATACATTAGATCTCAATACAAAGTTACTGGTTTCAACTAAAGCTAGACCACTACCTGTTGAGAGAAAGTTTTTTTTTTTAAACCAATTCCGCATTGCACAAGGTGCAAACAATCTTAGTCTTGTCGATGTTTCCATTGGGAAGCTTCTTAAAATGAATATTACCTGAAGCAAACCCGGCGGCTTCATAGCTGCATCCATGTTAGCACGTCACGTTTGATGTGGTCATTTCACAGTAACGTTATGTTGTGTTCAGACCAAACGCGAGTGATTTACATGTTAGATCAATGCAAAGACGCGATAGACTTACTTGCTGCGCGAATCGCGCGAATGAAGCCCTGGTTATGAGATGATGAGGCGGCTTCTGCTTCCGCGAATGACGCGAATCACTCGAGTTATAAAATCTCGTTCTCGCCCCGTACAGTGCAGTTAAGCTGGTATACATCCGCGCTAAAATATCAAGGTGAAAGTCATCATAGCTTGCGTAGTATAGACCCAGCTCCCAACCCGACTTTGAGAATAGATTAACGGCGACATTTTCTTTATCGCGCGATAAGAGTCTCACTGCGTTAACGGCCCACCACTACTTTAAACGCAGAGGAGCAACTATGTCTAATATTTCCGAGAAGGTAGAGTTAAAATTTTCAATAGTAATGTCAAAATCGTCAACGTTTTTACACATGCTAGATATTTTAGACAATTCAGGCAGATTATCGAGAAACGCATCTTTGGTAGTTGAAGTAATCGTTCTACCATATTTGTAACAAGGAGTTTGATTTGCAGCCGTAGGCCATTGAAACAAACATAATATCAGACAATGATCCGAAATGTCTTCACTCTGCTGAACGATTTTAACATCGTCCACATTTATACCATAAGAAAGTATTAAATCTAAAGTATGATTACGAAGGTGAGTGGGTCCTGACACATGTTGACTAACGCCCATGGAGTTAAGAGTGTCTTTGAAAGCCATGCCCAAGGCATCTGTATTATTATCTACATGGATGTTAAAGTCACCGACGACAAGGACTCTATCTGCGGCCAGTACTAGTTCTGATAAGAACCCACCAAAATCTTTAATAAAATCTGTGTGGTGCCCTGGAGGCCTATTTACAATAGCTAGAATAAAATTTAAAAATGTTTTGTCCTTAGTATTAGGTGTCGATACGTGAAGTACCATGACTTCAAAAGAATTGTATTTAAAATTAGACTTCTGAGAGATGATAAAATAATTATTGTAAAGTGCAGCAACACCTCCTCCTCTACCTTTTAGGCGAGGCTCGTGTTTATAGTAATAATCTTGAGGAACGGATTCATTTAGAGTAATATAATCATCTGGCTTTAGCCATGTTTCTGTCAAACAGAGCATGTCTATTTATGATCGGTTATCATATCGTTGACAAAAAGTGCTTTATTTGAGAGAGATCTAATATCAATTTAAAAGAATCTGATGGAACTGCACTTCTTTGTCTGTGTCATTCTTGTTTTATAGTTTTAAATATCAAATATCAATATCAAATGTACACACAATTAATAATTCTACGTCGCCAAATGTGTGAATTTTTTTCCACCAAATGACTGAAGAAGTTATAGACAAGTGTTGCGTGACGTCAAACGCATCTGGGGTTTTATATTCGTCGTCATCAGGGTGCGACACATCGGATGAGAGTCGCTCAGATCACGGTAAGAAACAAGAACAAAAATAAAGTTTCGCATGTTAATAATTGTCGCACGTTGACGCAATCGCACTTCTCCGTCATTAACGGACACGAGCGAACATAGTCACGTGATCAACGATGACTAGAAAATATGCAGGAAAACAGTTACTTCAGTCGTACAAGTATGTGTCATTTCATGATGACAGTTAAACACTACTGTCAGTAATACTGGCGATATTACGAGGAAAACTAAGTCAATGCTCTGCAAGTAACTATTGAGATTTATGCTTTACAACATTGAAACTGAACTGAGCAACAAAACAAGAGTCACATCTCCTCTGTGGTAGTTAATCAATCCTTATTCTTGTTTATAGAAGAGGTGTTTAAATCCACCAGTATTACACACTGATGTTCAATATATTGATTGTGTGTAATGTTATCTGAGGTGGAATGTCTGAAATGGAATATTCTTGTGTTTTTCAGTGAAACAGATGGTTGACACAATGATTCAATCAAAAGAAGAATATGAGGATAACACTCCTCTGGAAACGTTTGAAGTGAAAAGTGAAGGTAAGTGTCAGACATATAAAGATGTGTTGCATGATGAGATCCAACAGATATGACTGGATCAAACACTTGATTAATAAACACAATTAGTCATGTGCTTCTTAAAGGGGTCAAGTCAGAGGTAAAGTTTGTTGCACCCTTGCTGAGATCCAACAAAAGTGAAAGCACTCTTATATGTTTCAAACGAATGAGAGTTTTTGTGGCATTTACATTTTTGCATTTTTTTTGTATTTATAGAAGCACTAGAGTTGATGTTTCAGAAAGAAGAGAGGGTCAGTAGGACGTCATTGAGATCGATCAAGTGCCACTACTGCTCACAGTGTGGAAATAGTTTCAGTCTGAGAACGCAGTTAACACGACACTTGCTCATACACAGCGGAGACAAACCCTTCCCGTGCTCCCAGTGTCCCATGAGATTCAGAACAAAAGAGAGTCTGCTCGAGCATACGCGAGTACACACGGGTGACAGACCGCACGTGTGCGATCAATGTGGGAAGGGCTTCATACGGCCGGGAAGACTTCAAATCCACAGGAGAATTCACTCTGGAGAAAAACCTCATGAATGTTCTCAGTGTGGGAAGAGTTTCAAAAGTGTGGATGAACTTCAGCGTCATGCGCGCTTACACACGGGACACAAACCCTTCCACTGTGCTCAGTGTGATAAGAGTTTCACTCGCAGCGGACAGCTGAGCAGACACGTACGTTTACACACCGGTGAGAGACCTTACCAGTGTACACACTGTGTGAAGAGTTTCTCACGAGCAGAACACCTTAGAGGACATCAGATCAATGTACACAGAGAATAAACACCTGAGAGAACTTCAGATCAATGTACACAGAGAATAAACACCTGAGAGGACATCAGATTAATGTACACAGAGAATAAACACCTGAGAGGACATCAGATCAATGTACACAGAGAACAAACACCTGAGAGGACATCAGATCAATGTACACAGAGAACAAACACCTGAGAGGACATCAGATCAATGTACACAGAGAATAAACACCTGAGAGGACATCAGATTAATGTACACAGAGAATAAACACCTGAGAGAACTTCAGATCAATGTACACAGAGAATAAACACCTGAGAGGACATCAGATCAATCTACACAGAGAATAAACACCAGAGAGGACTTCAGATCAATAAACACATAGAACAAACACCAGATAGGACTTCAGATCAATGTACACGGAGAATAAACAAATGAGAGGACGTCAGATTAATGTTCACAGAGAATAAACACCAGATAGGACTTCAGATGACTTCAGATCAATGTACACAGAGAATAAACACCTGAGAGGACTTCAGATCAATGTACACGGACAATAAACAACTGAGAGGACGTCAGATTAATGTATACAGAGAATAAACACCAGAGAGGACTTCAGATCAATGTACACGGAGAACAAACACCAGATAGGACTTCAGATCAATGTACACAGAGAATAAACACCAGAGAGGACTTCAGATCAATGAACACAGAGAACAAACACCAGATAGGACTTCAGATCAATGTACACAGAGAATAAACACCAGAGAGGACTTCAGATCAATGTACACAGAGAGGACGTCAGATCAATGTAAACAGTGAACAAACACCAGTTGGACTTCAGATCAATGTACACGGAGAACAAACACCAGAGAGGACTTCAGATCAATGTACACTGAGAGGACGTCAGATCAATGTACACAGAGAATAAACACCTGAAAGGACATCAGATCAATGTACACAGAGAATAAACTCCTGAGAGGACTTCAGATCAATGTACACAGAGAATAAACACCTGAGAGGACATCGGATTAATGTACACAGAGAATAAACACCTGAGAGGACATCAGATTAATGTACACAGAGAATAAACACCTGAGAGGACATCAGATCAATGTACACAGAGAACAAACACCTGAGAGGACATCAGATCAATGTACACAGAGAATAAACACCTGAGAGGACGTCAGATCAATGTACACAGAGAATAAACACCTGAAAGGAAATCAGATCAATGTACACAGAGAATAAACACCTGAGAGGACTTCAGATCAATGTACACAGAGAACAAACACCTGAGAGGACGTCAGATCAATGTACACAGAGAATAAACACCTGAAAGGACATCAGATCAATGTACACAGAGAATAAACACCTGAGAGGACTTCAGATCAATGTACACAGAGAATAAACACCTGAGAGGACATCGGATTAATGTACACAGAGAATAAACAACTGAGAGGACTTCAGATCAATGTACACAGAGAATAAACACCTGAGAGGACATCAGATTAATGTACACAGAGAATAAACACCTGAGAGGACTTCAGATCAATGTACACAGAGAATAAACACCTGAGAGGACATCGGATTAATGTACACAGAGAATAAACAACTGAGAGGACTTCAGATCAATGTACACAGAGAATAAACACCTGAGAGGACATCAGATTAATGTACACAGAGAATAAACACCTGAGAGGACATCAGATTAATGTATACAGAGAATAAACACCTGAGAGGACATCAGATTAATGTACACAGAGAAAAAACACCTGAGAGGACGTCAGATCAATGTACACAGAGAATAAACACCATCTTATCTAAATAAATGTATGACAAAAGATGCTTATTTTTTTAAAGAGTTATAACTGCCAAAGTGACCATTTAGTTTGATTAATGTTTTTTGATATGTATTGGAAAAGATGTTTCTCTTTCATAGCTCAGGAGACCTGATGAAGTTCTAATTGTGTTTCATTTATATATCCACACAGTCTAAAATTACTTAAAAAGAGAGAAAAATAATATAGTGTAATTGTTGAAACACATGAAGAGTGTGGATGTGTAAATGAATATAGATTGTAGAGGTAATATAATCTGGATTTGGGTACATTTGAGGTCATATTGAGATCTTCAATAATATTGACTTTTGATTGCAGACTTGATAAATCTGAGCTCAGTTTGACACATTGTTGACATCTGTTCTCACACTCCAATGACAGACCCTTTATCATATTTGACTCTTTTTCTTAAGGGGAAATATCTGAAATGTTTCCATTTGCTCAAAATTTAATCTCATTGATGTCTAGAACAGATACTTGAGATATTGAAGAGATCTCCTAAGTGGGCTTTTTTTCTATGGGCTCTGTCTAGTTGTGTGCTTTTATTTTTAAATAAGGAATCATGAATGTACACTGTTCTCTGATACTATAACAAATATTTTATTTAATGAAAAATACTCGGCACTTGAGTATTTTTGTGGCTTTTGTAGATTTATAATAAAGAGTTTTTCGCCCTGGTTCTTCATGTGTCGATCCATTTTTCTACTTTATTGGTTTAATAAAATGTGCGGGTATTTCGAAACAATAGACCTTTATTTTGAAACAAGGTGACGTCGCATGTGTAAACCCGGAAGTGTGTGGTGTGTGTATCTTGCTTGATGCTGTGGATCTTCATTCCTTTTGGGTGCAGAAATGAACTCAGTCGCAACGAGCGACAGATAACTCCTCACATTTTTGTATTATTGTTTTTTTTTATTGATAGTATTATAAAACTTACACACAGCCATGGCGATCGGTAAGTGATCTGATAATAAATACATTAGTTACTAGAGTTTACTATAGCCACGCTATCCGCAGTCTTATTGCAATGATCGTAGTTGACCTAATCATGGTTTTCCAGAATAAAAGCACGCCTGATGTGATGAATAATATCGCACGTGAAGTGTTTGTGTGACTGACAGCAGGTTGTTGTCGTGTGGTTTCAGAGTCGGTGAGTGTTTGGTTTAAGATCTACTGTCTGGTCGTCATGACTGTGGTCGCTGCCACATACACAGTGGTTCTCCGATACACCAGAACCATCTCAACCGAGCTGTACTTCTCTACCACTGCAGTCTGCATCGCTGAGATCATCAAACTCGTGCTCAGTCTGGGCATGCTCGTGAGGTGAGACCTGAGCTGTGTTTCACTGAGGTCCTGGCATCAGACCAGTTGTCATGGTGATGGTGTCTCACGCAGGGAGACGGGTGATGTCGGCAGGTGTAAGGCTGCTCTGGTCCATCACATCTTCGGAAGTCCTAAGGAGCTGCTGAAGCTCAGCATCCCATCTGTGGTTTACGCCATCCAGAACAACATGGCCTTCGTGGCGTTGAGCAATCTGGACGCTGCGGTCTACCAGGTATTGAAATCCACGGAGGAATTCACAATGAAACGATACAGTTCTGAACAATAATGAAACCTGACAACAACTGTACAATCATGTGTTTCTTAAAGGGATACTTCATCCCAAAAGGACAACTCTGTCATCATTTACTCACCATCGAGTTGTTCCAAAATCTGTATTTTTTCCTACTGTGGGGGGCAAGATCTGTCTGGTTATAACAAGGTTTTCCAAATCTCTTTCTCTGTGTTCATCAGAACAAAGACATTTTTACACATTTTGAACAACTCCAGGGTGACTAAATGATGAAAGAATTGTCATTTTTGGGTAAAGTATCCCTTTAAGCTCAAATTGTGCTCCAAACACATTTTCGAGGTGTTGTGTGCACACAGGTAAATAAACACCGTGCTCTGTCCTTCAGAATCATCAGGCTCTTCTGATTGATGATTGGCTGTTTGTGCCGGAGGGAGGCTTCCTTCACTAAAGCCGTATCATTCCTTCTCCCTTTTATTATTGTCTATGCTAATAATCAAGATTTATTTAGTCTTTGGTTCTTTTCAGATGACATCTGTCAATCAATTCCAATCCAAATCAAATCCCGTCCCATGTTTTTGTTGCACTCTTAACTTTGTCTGGTCTCAGTAAAGGTTGTAAGAACTGCATGTGTATGTGTTACTGAGAGAGGATGTGATTGGCTGCTGTGTGTCAGGTGACGTATCAGCTGAAGATCCCGTGTACGGCTCTGTGTACCGTCCTCATGCTCAGTCGTTCTCTGAGTCGTCTGCAGTGGTTCTCTGTGTTCATGCTCTGCGGGGGGGTGACGCTGGTGCAGTGGACACCACCAGAATCCACTAAAGTTCAGGTACATCCACCTGCCCTCAATCACAACACTGACCTCCTTTAAACACCGCCAATGATTTAAAGTCATGTGATGTGAGTAACGGACCAATCAGAATCAGAGCTGATAAAACAGCACTGGAGCTATAAAGATGAAAACTACTCTAGTGGGTTACTGAGAGTGTGTACTTAAAAGTACTGAACCTGAAGTATACTTCTTATTTTCAAAAAAGTGGTTTATGAGACAGATAAACAAATTCAATGATATGAATATACTTACACCAAAGTGTACTTGAACTTTCTTTAAGTGTGCTTATTTTTTGTGATGTTGCCGTGACACAGATGGAGCAGAATCCGTTGGTGGGCTTCATGGCGATTGCGGTGGCGGTCCTGTGCTCGGGCTTTGCAGGTATGACATCATCACTGACGTCGCTCATGTGCTGCTCACGTTGATTTCTCACGAGAGACTCTCTCTTTGGCTCAGGTGTGTACTTTGAGAAGGTCCTGAAGAGCTCAGACACGTCGCTGTGGGTGCGAAACATCCAGATGTACCTGTCGGGTATAGCTGTGACCTTCCTAGGTGTCATCGTGACAGACGGCGCCAAAGTGATGGAGAAAGGAGTATTTTACGGATACACGCCCTGGGTCTGCCTGGTCATCTGTGAGTTGACATAATTCATCTACAAACACTGTTTAATGAAGTTCAGGAATAATGTGTGTGTGTGTGTGTGTGTGTGTAGTTCTGGCGAGTGTTGGAGGGTTGTACACGTCTGTGGTGGTGAAGTACACAGACAACATCATGAAGGGATTTTCAGCGGCCGCCGCTATCGTTCTGTCCACCGTGGCGTCTGTGACTCTGTTCGGCCTGCAGATCAGTGAGTTCCTTCGTTCAGTCGATCTTCTGACTTGTACGATCACATTCTCATTGTGATTCCAGACAGTTGACTGTTTTTGATTCAGTTTGAATCGTTTTCTGTTCCCTGCAGCCACCACGTTCATGAGCGGATCCATGCTGGTGTGCATTTCCATTTACCTGTACGGACTGCCAAAGCAAGACACCAGCAAAGCGTCGACATCCAGCGCTGATAACGTCAATAAACAGAAAGGCTCAGCGGTCTGACCTGAGATCAGCGAGACGCTCGTGACTGTTTTCAGCAGATGAAGACTGACAGCTAACAGGAGAACTGAATCATAATGAAACCCTTCTGTTGAAGGAAGGCCTGGTGTTATGGAAATGGACGGGTTAAGGGTTATTTTATTTGTTGTTATAATGTCCAGATCACAAGAATCCAACACTGTTAATGCCAAAACTGTCCTCTGAATGTACACGTGCATACGAGACGCATTGAGAAAATTTTACAAATATT
This sequence comes from Triplophysa tibetana, assembly GCA_008369825.1. Lineage (NCBI taxonomy): Eukaryota > Metazoa > Chordata > Actinopteri > Cypriniformes > Nemacheilidae > Triplophysa > Triplophysa tibetana. Next base: position 23,463,917 of record CM017910.1, on the reverse strand, counting down.
GAATACAGAAGATGATGAATGTCTGATTTGTGAGTGAACGCTGCAGTATAAATGTGGAACGTGTCTGGTTATGCCACGCCTCTTTCACGAGGACGAACTCTGCGTGCATTAAGACAAACACTTTTGTGACCCAACTGAACTTCTTGTACACATTCACAAACAATAGTGTGCCTGTAGATTATTACTGATAACAATCAAAAGAAACTGAGATGAAGCGTTGGATGGATAAACTGTATCAAAAGTGTATCAAAACTACAGGACCAATTTGACAAATCGTTTATTTTAATATAATACAGTAAAATAATGATACAAGTAAATATTAACATAAATAAAATAGATATAATACAATAGCCAAACAAAAAGTGGAAGTTAACTGGGTTCACTGGACAAGCGCGTGTGCGTCGTATGAAAGGTCTGTAAGGTGATATTTAGTTTTTCTGTTATGTACCTGATCTGTGGGGTCTCAATCCACAAACACTATGAAAACATTATGTTGATGGACAAAATGTGAATTTTGATTTCATGTGAAGGATCCTGCAGACAGACACTGAGTGCATAACGTGTTGTGGTGTGAGGACGGTGAATAAATGGGAGAAATTTTACCCTGTGTCTCTTGTTTCAATTGAGTCGGTCACTTTGTAGAAGCTTCTCAAACTAGACTGATTGACAGATCAAAATCCTCACAATGTGATGTGACGCCTACTGTAAGAGTTGTGAGGATCTGCTGGTCATGTGATGTTAAAAACAGGATGTGTTTGTAAAATCATTTCAGAACACAATGATGTTGCTCGTCAATTATCTTTATATTTAGATTCAGCCAAGGAAAAGACAGAAAACAAATCACATTTTGTCCACAGGCGTGATCCCCAGAATCCTCATTCCATTGGCCAGAAGTGAACGGGCGGCGCTGAACAGACAGAGTCTGGCCTGAGAACACAAGTGTTTAATGAGTGACCGTGAGCCGGTAGAGAAGAGCGCTTACATGTGAGCGTTTACCTGAGCCACCTCCAGTGAGCTTCCCTTCACAGGCAGCTCTCGATGGGCGGACGACACCAGATGACTGCAAACAAACAACACAACACTAAACAAGCTGACCGGTGTGTGTGACGGAGCGGCGTGAAGACACACACACATGTGAATGAGGAAGTGAAGCAGAGATGAGCGTACCACAGAGTCATGAGGAAGTTCACCAGGTGTCTGGGCTGCAGGTCAGTCGCCGACTGAAGAAGAATCTCATCGTATCTGAACAACAACCAGAAAAAGATTCATGCTTTTATGATGAAATAGAAATAGCAACAAAAAAAATATTATTAGAATGTGAATCCAACAATAATAAGAAAATAAATCCATAAATATTTACGATGACAATGACAACAACATAACAAACGGAAGATTAATAAAAGAATAGTTCATGTTTAATAACAACTTGAAATAATACATGTAAGTGAATGTTCTTGAATAACAGATATGCTTGTTAATAATAATAATTCCTTTGTTTGAAAAGAGCGAATAACCGGTTTTTCATGTATTATCACTATCATATTTTCTTTCAGCTTTCAGTCAGGAATGTGTGAGGAGTGTTTCACCTGAGCAGATGCTGGAGGATTGAAACACTTCTGTTGTCTGTCAGAGGTGAGAGGTCACCACACATCATCTCATCTCCAAATCTGTTCAACAGACTGATGACAAAACACACTGATTCACACACACATTTACATTTACATTTAGCAGACGCTTTTATCCAAAGCGACTTACATAGAGTTAGGGAGCAACAAGCAATATGTCATACAGGAGCCATAATACATTAGGTGCAAATACAAAGTTACTAGTTTCAACTAAAACTAGACCACTAGCTGTTGAGAGAAAGGGTTAGTATTTATTTTTATTTTTAATTTGACTCATGACACACGTGACATGAGCGAGTTGAACACAAGAGTTTGAAGGCTTTTCGTGGATATCTGGAGCTCGATGGTTTGAGTATCGAGTAAATCATGTTAGCAAATGTCATGTTAAAGGTCACATCTATTCATGTACAGCTTGACTGAATAAACCAGAAGAGCGTCAATAGAGATCAGTCAATACAAACACCATCATTACACAGGTGTGTGTGTGTGTGTTACCTGCTGAGTCGTGCGTGTGTGTACTGCAGAAAAACTCCTGTGTCACCCTGAGCCTGAAGAGCTGTATCCCACTCAAATCTATAATCTGATATCAGAGGCCCTTTAAAATCCTCACAAACACAAACACATCCAATAGAAGATCAAACACACAATCACACAAAGATGACACAGTGTATTTGTGTCCTGTTTTCCTCTACAAATATCTCAACCCTTCTAAATCAAGACACATTTATTTCAGAAGAGAAATGAAAATAACTTCTATTTTGATTCATTTTCAAAAATCATGTTTTTTTAATGGTTTTAGCATTTGTGAATGAATTAATTGGAATACACAATAAAAAACATGATTTACAGTTAGTTATCTGTTATTGCAAATGAATTCTTCATTCTTTTCAAACCTGAAAGAAGTATTTAGAGAAGAGTTAAAAACGTCATTATAATGAGTCAGACATGTTTTGACAGCAAGAGATAAGGTGGAGACAAACAATGAGAGAAGACACAGACAAATACATTTCAAACATACTGCAAGAGAACACAAAAGCTTTAAATTATATTCTTCTCTTTCTTATTTAAAAGTCTTTGTAAACATATCATTAATCCACAATACCACATATTATTTGAAATATTACTTTTATTGTTTTTAGAAAACAATACAAACTCTAGGCTGCCAAGTCATTGCACTTCAAGTAAATTCATCATGATTTGACAACTATATAAATAAATACATATATATATTTGTGCTGGAAAACAAGATAAACAATCTGAGCAGGTTTTTTTAAAGAGAAATGAAAGGATAAATATGAAATGGAGCTTTACAGGCACACAATGTGACCAATCCAGTTCATCAGGCTTCAGATTGTGTGTGTGTGTGGTTAAGGGTGTGATTTTTGAGTACCTGTATCACAACAGCACTGATCCCAATTCTCTCTGCGGTTTCTTCTGGATCCTCAAGAGCTTTTGAAGCTAAAACACACAGAAGATTGTCAGTAATGACAACAAAACTGATGTTGGTGTGAATGTGCAGGATGGTGTTTTGTTGTTGTTTTGTGTCATGGCTCACTTCTGGACTCTCTCATGTTGTTGAGCATTCGGCTGCGAGCCTCATCCAGAACATCCTCCAGGAAGATGACATCACCCCGCCGTGTGCTCATGCCCTGAACACGGCCGAACGCCACGTGAACACACCTGACACACATATATTATCAGAAGATGTTTGCTTAGGGATTGTGTGTGTGTGTGTGTGTACCTGTTTGCCCACTGGTGTCCCATGGCTGACAGGATGTGGAAGAGTTGTTGAAAGTGTACGCTCTGACTCTTATCTGTCTTCAGGAGGAACATGTTGATGAGTCAAAACAATAGCACACACTCAAACACACACATGCACCCATGCACACACACACATGCACACACACATGCACACAAACACATGAACGCACAAACACAAACAAATGTACACACAAACACATGCACACACACACGCACACAAACACACGCACACCCTCTTATGCACACACAGACGAGCACCCACGCATGCACACACTCACAGACACACACGCAGACAAATACACAAACAAACATGCACACAATCAAAAACACACTCACACGTTAAAACACAAACACGCGTGCACACACGCACAAACATCACATACACACACAATGTGTTTATAATGTAATCTCACCACATAAATCATCTCATCAAATCCAAACCTCTGGTGTCTGTCCAGCGCCGCTGCGATGTCTCTGACAATACAAAACAAATGACATCACAGACGCGCACAACACACCTCTTTAGACACTGTGTTTGTGCGTCTGTGTTACACACCTGGTAATGTACAGTGACGTCCCATCGCTGCGTGCTAACGTGGCGTAAGATGACAAATCCCCTGCATCGGACAGATCGACCACAGTCGTACCCTTCCTGAAAATCAACCAATCACAGTCAAGCCCCGCACACACACGTTCTGTCATCAGCCAATGAGCAGAGACGGACATACTGTGTGGTCTTTAACAGGCCTCTGGACTTCAGATCTTCCAGAACATTCTTTGTTTCACTGTGATAAAACGACTCTCCAGAGAAATGATCAAAGTGAACTCCTAAACGCTGAGAGAAGACAAACACGCAGCCAATCACAACGCAGCACATTTACATAGAGACGTCTTAAAGGTACAATTTTGAAAGGATGCGAGTCTGGATTTACTGATAATGTTGTCAATGTAAATGTGAAGATCATGACATATAATGAAAACTTGCATCATAGATGCGTTTGTATTCTTTCACGGTGATCTCCATCAACTGTTTCCACAGCGACAGAGCAAGATGTTCCTTCTGCTCGAGGCGTCTGAAGAAGTCGGCGGCGGCCACACGCACGTTGTCATCGTGTTCGGCCTCACGGTTCACCTGAACGTACACCTGAACAGACGACGAGAGGTTAAGAGAGAAGAGACGTGTGACAGCGTGACAGGAACACCTGCTGACCTCAAAGAGATGCTGAAGAGCCTGATCTCTCAACTTCTGCTGACAGCCAAACCGCTCGAATCCTGCTCCCAAAAGACCTGCCAGACCAGACCCAACACAATCACATCACGTTTATTTCATTGAATTATTGGTTAATGTAAATGACTACATTTAAATACTTCCTAAATATGTAAACATGTATGTGTGCATTTATATAAAAACAAAATTACACACACATTCATTATGTAAACAAAGACTTTAATTTTGGATGTGATGAATCGTTTGACAGCACTGTGCAGTTTTAAAAGTCTCTTATTCAGACATTTCTATTCATAGTACTAAACAGTGAGTTTATGTTTTTTCATGGGATGTAAATTAGTAGTACTGACTGTAAAAATTTCTGTTAACTTTTTAATATATAATTGTTAATAATATTTATTTAAAGTGAACTCACCGAACTGCATCCCCCAGTCCCCCAAATAATTCACTCGAATCACCTCCTTCCCCACAGCCTTCTTGACATTGGCAATGAAGTTTCCTAAACCAAACAGAAATATATCATATAGACATGTGCTCCTGCAGCATTACTAGTAGAGAACTGTGCCGTGATCAATAAATGTAAACCTGGAATGTCACTTTGGCTAAAAGAAAACTGTTTAACAGCAGATTTCACATCTCACCGATGAACGTGGAGCGCAGATGTCCAGCGTGAAACTTCTTAGCAACATTTGGTGAACTGAAACCCAAACAAATCCATAACACAGCTCGTCATGTCACGTCATTGACGTAAGCTCCACTCGGTCAATGCACACTCATATCTTTCTGGCATCAGAAGATAAAGGTGATGATATGAAGTATTAAATGACCTGAACTCCACCAGTGTTCTGCTGCCGTGTAGATGTGTGAGAAGTTCACTCTTCAGTCCAAACGTGTCAGGCTCTGACCGCAGCTGCTTCAGGACCTTCTGTTATCAAAGTCCAGAGTCAACACAACAAGAAGAGACCACACTGAATGTGAAATATCATCAATAATAACCCAACAATAGTATCAGTTATTAATGGTGGGGTGTCCAATTTACTCTTGCTTGGACGAAGTCGGGTCGAGTACCAAAACAACCTAAATAAAGTAGCAAGGTGCACAGTGCACAGGATGCACATTAGTCGAGCCGAGCGCTGACGGAAGTGAAAGATGGTGGTAGTGGTGTGTCTTTTATGGTGATTTGAACTTGAACAAATGCTAAGAGAAATCAGACATCCCGCCTTTAATATCACCCTTAACATCAACATTTGACTGTTAATGATCTCACTGTTTTGATCATTCAGGTGACTTCACTAAATATATACTAATGCACATTTATGCTACACAACTTGAAATAGTCAAATGCAGATGTAGAAGCAGCCATTACATGAACAAATGCAGTAAAAGTTGTTGTTTATGTATTCATCTTTGTTAAGGTAATTGACAAATAAACCATTAAAGTGCCCTACAGTGTGACAGTCAAAATTGAGAAAAAAAAAACAATCAAGACAAATCTCATTTCTGCTATTTGTATATTAATAAGGATTATTAACAAGAAGTTCATTATTAATAGTGATAAATGATTGTTTCTACACGTGTAGGTCCATTTTTCACCTGGCCGTTAACACACTGAACTTCATTACAACATGTTTGTGTGGTGATGGAGCAGCCATCTATCTAGTCTGTCTGTCTGCACACGCTCCAGCAGAGGACGAGCGGCTTCAGACAACAGACGGATGTATGAACATGTTATCTTGAACACTTTCTCTATCGTGATTGAGAGATGAGTTTATACCTGTGCCAGCATCAGTTTGTTTAATCTGAAGTAAATCATTCCTGGAGCAGCGATGACGTCCTCAACCACAGAGTTGTGTTTTATCTGGATCAGAAACATCACAAACTCTCCATCACTACTCATCCGTGAGATAACTTCTGCTCAATAATCTATCCTCACCTGTTTGGCCAGCGTTTCAGTGTTTCTCTGTAGATCTTCATGAGGAAGAACAGCGCCATTCTGCACCAGAGAGTTCACAGACACCCGTAAATCACCCATCGACCTGACACACATCAACACACATTCAGACCGTTTACAGCCGTGGAAAATATGAACCGAGCATTCCAAATGTTCATTTCAAATCAGCATTCTAGATGTATTGAGCTCATTTCAGTCCAGTGTCTGTTGAATTTCCTTCAGGAGTGACATAAAGTCATCCAACAGTAATGTGAAAGACTGACAGCATGACAACTCTCATCAAAATACAGATTATCACATATATATATATATATTTGAGTTGTGATAAAACACAGAGCATCTCTTGTGTTATTTCACCTGTTTCTCCAGGTCTCATGTTCTGCAAATACATTCAAATAGAAAAAGGCTCTCTGAATTGTTTCTGCAGCTGTATCATGTAGAGTTTTAAATGTCTTCACATCCACTACACAAACTTAAGACATGAACCATTTATACTTTAATCTTATAACTTATTTATGTTCAAATCTGATGCTTTATTATGTCATGAACATTATGGCACTGTTTATGTCGTGTGCTGTAAAGATCAGCAGTGTTCTTACTGTTTCTTTGACACTGGCACTGCACAGATGAGAGGTATAAAAACATCTTCAGACTGACCACACATCTTTGCAAGCTGCACACAGATAAAGTCAGTAAGCACTTTATATTAGAGGACGTCTGAGACTTTTATTATGTCATAGTGTGAACACAGCGCGTGTACCTGCTGTGCAATAGTTCTCCTGAAGAAACACGCCATGAGTCTTGAGCGGCTTAATGTTGTTGTTGTTGTAAAATCTGTATAAAGTCAAGTATCATTGATGGGATGCGTTATTCACAGAGCGCGTGGATTCACTGTGGAAAAGTCAGCTGTCGTCATCTCTTTGCGCCTTTACAAAATTGAAGTCCTCAGTCTTAAAATGTGACAAAAGTCCTCCGACGTTTGCTCTGTCCCATACTTTAAAAGATGCTATGCTTATGTCTTTACTATTTATACATTAATAAACAAAATACTTGTGTAGCACTGGAAACTAAACTGTAGTCAATTAGTTTTGGTTCACTATAGTGTATAATTACAACACTTTGTCATTCTTTATTGTCAACTATAGTGAATTGATAAACTGTAGTAAATATCATAGTATATTTTAATATTTAATACGGAAAGGTTTAAAATACTAGTATCTAGGAATTCTGCTCCAGTTTACAATACTTATTACGCTTCAGTAAAGTATTAAATTGTAGAATTTTACATCGGACCATTCAAAGAGAAAACAGCAAAAATTAAACAAGATACACAACGTTTATTTCTTCACTCATTATTTGATTACATTTTCAAAGCTTCGACATTTTACTAAAAACAGATTAAAAATTAAATCAACAAAAGTTTCCTGAGATGATAAGATTATAATGTAGTAATGATTTGTATACACTCACTGAGTGTCCAGATGCAAACGGGACAAAACAGCGCCGCGGTGTGGACACATGAAACATCGCCGTTATTAAATGTCTCAAAAGCAAACAAACATGCCACCAGCAGCAGATATCAGAGGGGAGGTTATATTATCTGTTGTCAGGCAGACAAGCACTTCAATCGATGGGAATAACTATAAAGAAACATATTTCTATACAATCAAGTATTTAAAGGCATTTAAGTATTTTTATACTTTTAGATCAAAATGGAGCTGGACTCTACAGGTGATTCTTCAGGTTCTAGAGGATCTATAAGTGTTAATGGACTTGTATCACCTACACCAGGATTAAAGAGAGGAACAACTGGTCCAGAGAATCTAGTGCTGATGGTCAGTAGATGTTTACTCTCAGAGACGTCATGAAATGACAGCTGACCTCATGATCCAACAAAACACCAACACACTGAGGTCTGGGTGAAAGTGAGAGAGTTATTGGTGGTTCAGTGTTTGTGTAAAAGGGGACTGCACATCCTCAGACACAAATGTATAGCATAATTCAAAGTATGTAACTTTGGTTAAAAGCGACCGTTTAATGTCAATGTAAACAACTTCAGAGTGACACTAAACCCTTTAGGTCTATAAAGGACCATTGTGTAATTTATAGCAACATCTAGTGGTGAGGTTGTGGAAGCACTATAGGGTTTGAGACCACTGATCTATTTAAATGATTGGACTGTGCCTGTAACGCTTAACCAATGGCAGGAGCTGAAGCCACCGGAAGCGATCGCGCCACTATTTTGGAATGCCTCACATGACAGAGAGCGCCGCTGATTGACAGTCAAAATGAGCATCTATAATGACCAGGGTAGGGCTGCACCAGCCATTCGTAAGTTCTGTGTTAAATGAGAAAGTAAAGTTCTCACTGGAGGCTTTGTAACTACTAGCTAGTTTGTGACTAAATCTGTACGATATTCGGCTGCACCATTAGGTCTTAAGTTAGAACAAAGCTAGTAGTTCGTAAAGCTCTTCGTAAAGTAATGCGTAGTCGCTTAATATGACGTTTACCTACAACTGTCCAATAGCAGCCTTTGAATCCGTGAGGGAAATTTGTGTTGAAATGTAGTGAATTTCGAAACGTGTTTGATATAAACTTATTTAAATAATGGTGCAGCCGATTATCGTACTTATGCTTGCCTACAGGACTATCACTGGATCTGCACCGGGTTACTTTCACACCCTCCTGCAGCCCTACACCCCATCAAGATCCCTGCGTTCAGCAAACCAGCAGCGTCTTGTATTGTCTTCTCATAAGGACAGTAAATCTCTTTCCTGCTCATTCTGCTTCACAACTCCTTCCTGGTGGAACATTCTTACTAACTCTATCTGGTCAACCACATCTCTCACAACACTCAAAAAACTACTCAAAACCCAACTCTTCTGTGAATATCTGACAGACAAATAAATCAATTAAAAAATAAAATCTCACTAACCCTTTCTCTCAACAGGTCTAGCTTTAGTTGAAACCAGTAACTTTGTATTGGCACCTAATGTATTATGGCTCCTGTATGACATATTGCTTGTTGCTCCCTAACTCTATGTAAGTCGCTTTGGATAAAAGCATCTGCTAAATGACTAAATGTATGTAAATGTAATGTATTTAACATAACCTAATAACGGTGAAAATACCTTTATTCAAATTAAACAAGATTAATAAGCAAATGCTAATTAAAATCAATACAGCATCGTCAAATCACAATACATGAGACGTTATAATTGATAACATTTTACTGCCCACCGCTAATGAAATAAGAAACGATGATTTTATTTTGACATGCACAACACGGGACACACACGGAGGCACATGAGTTCAGTGATTCTGATATTTTATTCCCATGTTCACTCCTGACGGGAGGCTTCCGTAAATATTTAGTTTAAACGTATTGTTACACTTCCACTAAGTTGAATGAAGCATCTCAAATATATTTTGTAGTGTGTCAGTTGTAATTTAGTGCCAGTTTAAGTCAAAACTAGCCTAACTTGTAACTTACGCAGCTGGTTGAACCGGTCCCAGCTATTCATCTTATTAGGTGCGCGATACGTTTTTTGTTCACAGTGTTTAAATTCATTGTTCATTCTGATGTTTTTCCAGTGTTTATGTTTATTTTGAGCAAATTGGCGAAACTGAAATCAATATATCTTGGTGAGTTGCATACTGTTGTAATGGCACATGTGTAACGTTCCATGTTTAGAAATAAAGCTTCATGACTTAAAGAACATATACAGACTGTATTTATCTGTATTTAGTTTTCAGAATGAGCAGAGATCCAGCAGGGCAGAGTGACATTAGAGCCCAACCGCCCCACAATCTGACCCTCAACACCCTTCACTCAGAACACAGACATTCAATAAATCTATAAACTCCTTAAAGGTTCATATCAGGAGGTGCCTGAGGACTCGTTCTTAGATTTGGCTGTAAAATGTTCCAGTCTTTCTGTTTTCTGTGTCACAGTTACTCTGTACTGTAATGTGTACAAGTGAACTTACATGATCTTTGACATAAAATGACTTTTGAGAGATGAATTAAGGTATTTACAGGTATTTCACCATGTGGTGCTGTATGTACAAATGATAAATGCACTGACTATTTTGCAAATGTAAGAAATAATATGAGAAAAGCACCAAAGCAACTGTCTGCAAATAAAAATAAAACTGTCTGCAAAATATCTAAATGTAAGTCATACTGTTGAAAGATCATTTTCAGCTACTCACCATTTCCACAGACAGTAAGATATCATGTTATTGTTGTTATTTTATTGTATTGAAACAGGCAATATAGGTTTTTGTATTTTCATATGCGTGAAGTCTTTCTTTAGTTCATGCAGCTTTGTTAGGCTATCACTCTCAGTTAATGTCAAAATATTGCTTAGATTATCGATCCATTGTGAATGATCAAGTCTCTTTTAGAACATTTATCAAATCACAAACATCAACACTTCAGTTTGACCCTCATGACACATGATGAAATCAAGGTTAGAAAGACTACAATTTCATTTTTTGCATAAATTCAACATATGTGTCATGTGTGTGCATCAAAGCTTTTGTATAAGACTGTCATCTAGTGGTGACCCATGATCCGATGTTTAGAGCATCATTGAGTCATTAAGAAATTGTCACAGCAGACAATTTTAAATTTATCATTCATCTACCAGCACACAAAATAAAAGTAGGGACGAGGTGGAAAACCTGGGTTCACCTGAACAAGACCAGGTTTTTAGACTTTTTTTTAAAGAAATCAAACACTGCCTTAAAAAAGTATTCATCCCCCTTCATTCTATTCACATTTTGTTACGCTGCTGCCTTATCTTAAACTACTTTACTTAGTCATCTACACTCCATGCACAATAATGACAAAACATAAAACAGATTAGTCACCGCTTTGGGAATTCATTAAAACGTAAAAACTAAAATGATGTACATTGCATAAGTATTCATCCCCTTTTCTGGGACACTAAATTGAGCTCAGAAGCATTAGTTTTGCTTGTTTCGCTTGTTTTAAGACTTCAAGTGGAGCTCTCATGCGGCAAATTTAATTGAATAAGTATGATTTGGAGCAGCACATACCTCTCAATAAAAGGTGCAACAACTGGAATATCAATGAAAAACCAAGACATGAGGTCAACAGAAGTGCCAGTAGAGCTCTGAGACAGGATTGCATCAAGACACAGACGACTACTGAAAACAATCTGCTGTGTTGAAGGTTCACAGAAGCATGTAACCTCCATTAATCCTTCATGAAAGAAGTTTGGAAGCACCAGATCTCTTACTTGAGCGGTTGAGCTCCTGTCCAAACTAAGCCATTGAGGGAGAAGGGTTTTGGTTAGAGCGCTGAGCGAGAAGATGATGATCACTCCGGTTGAGCTCCATGATCAGACATGGAGACTGGAGAACCTTAAGAAGGACAAACATCACTGCAACATTCCACCATCTGAGCTTTATGGCCGAGTGTCTGGACTAAAGTCTTTGCTCAGTGAAAACTTGAAATACGCAAAAATCAATCTTTCAACAAATCTTTCAAACTGTCAGAACCAAGATTCTCTGGTCTGATGGATCTCAGTTTCATGAATCATGTTCAGGTGTCGAGCAGTGCCTGGTTTTCTCCAGACAATACCATCTCAACAGTGAAGTGTGGTGGAAACAGTATCATGATGTGGGCTGTTCTTCATCTGCAGGGGCTGAATACCTGAATACGTCCTGGTCACGCATGTAACCTTAATTTCATATCTGTCGGTCTCTTGACGTTGTGTCGAACCGACAGAATGAGGTTTGATCTTGAGAAACTATCATCTCTGATTGTACTTTTAAAAGGCCAATGAACTTGGTGAAAAGGAAGATGGCGTGCTCATTCATTCACGTTTGGGCTGAGGACAGGAACTGCACGTACACCACACACACTTCTGTAGAAAAGTGTTATTTATCTCATACAGACAAGGGTTGCTCATTAACACGCCACACCATGAGCTCATTTTTAATAAAACCATGTTAAATCATGTATCGTCCAAAAGCCCTGGAAAGGTGTGAAGATAAAGAGCACATGATATGCGTATGATTAAATCCTATTATAAAACGGTCATTTCTGGTCCTTGATTCTGATTGGCTGAGCGGAGATCTAAGCCGTTATAAAATACCCCGATATATAACGGCTGACCGCACCACATTGCCTAAATATCTCTTTATTTACTTTATTTAATGAAACCTTGCTAAGCATATGGAGTAACTGTTTTATAAAAGCAATAAGCCCCGCGAAGCCGTGGGTTACAGTGCATTTTATAACGGCTAAGGGGGTTTATAACTCCGCTTCGCGTCGTGCCTAACAACGCCCCTTAGCTGTTATAAAATGCACTGTAACCCACGGCTTCGCGGGGCTTATTGCTTTTATATAATAGGCCGGAAATATAACTGTAGCGAACAGGAAAGGGGACGGACTAATGAAAAGATGATATCATATGAAACCTGATTGGTAGAAGGTGATGTCAGGTAAAGCATGATTGGTTTAAACTGTGATGACAACTTGAGAACAATGTATAAAGATGGAGTCAGACGTGTATTTGTTGGGCATCTTCAGATGAACTCTGAGTGTCTCACTTTGCTTGCCCGGCCAAATAAAGTTTAAACTCTTGGCATCTGGAACCCTCGTCTCTGAGATGTATTTCTGCGATGGAAGGCAGATTCGCCACATCAATCCTGAAGCTCTGCATGCGGTCCAAGGCGCAGGGCACGTACTGGACACAACAAGGGCACGCTATGAGAAATTGAGCTCTTTTAGGAAATCTGCTCTAATAGACACCTTCGGCTCACTACTGAAACGCACAGAGGAAATTACACACACCAGGACAAATCCACTGCTCTGTCCAGTAGATAATCAGGAGATAAAAGAACAAAAGGTGAATGAATGTGCACCCCATCTTCCTCTTATACCCGTATGTACGGGGCGGAGACTGGCATGCCATGACATTTGCCAAGTTCATTGGCCTTTTAAAATTACAAGATCAAACCCCATTCTGTTAGTTCCACACAACGTCAAGAGACCGACAGAAAGGGAACTAGTCTTTTATTCACCTCAAAACACAAAATGCTAAAAATGTAGTCATTATAAATCAAATTGTACTTTATGAAACAAATTAAACTTCTACGTTATTGAATTATAATATGCAGTAATAAACGATATGTAAATACTGGCAAACGTTTTGTCACAAACTCAACTGACAGGCAGTAAGTGCACAAAACATATGCTTTGTTTTCTTAACAGGTGCAGCTTTTAGTAAAGAGCTGTGTCAGTTTTCTCTATATGGTTTAATAGTGCTCGTGTCACCTGAGGTGGACATGATGTTTATCCTCCTTCATCAGTTTAACAGATGCCAGCTGCTCTGAAACATCATTTTCATCAATTATATATACATAAAATATCTATTTCTAACCTAGACCTATCCTGAGGTCTGTGCTTTAACATCAAATCTAGATCCTGCCAAAGATGTGTAAATTTCATATTACAAGAATGTATTTTTTTTAACGAAGAAACTGTAAAATCTGACAGTAAACGCTGAATTCCGTGTAAATGTCAACCTTACCATGTTTTTACCAGCGGTTTTTACGATGGCAACATCACAGATTTTAACTTTGGTGGTTGAAATACTCAAGTGTGATCTCTCTTCAAATCTGTAAAGCATTTGTTTTATTTATAGTTCATGATTTTTCATAGTCAGGTAAGAGCCATTCTCAGGATTGTCACATCCATAACGCTTCATATTCCTCATAAATGGACACATGAAAATGAATATAAAGGAACTATTTGATGTTTTAGAAAGAGGAATCACTTCTCCATTCATTGGGTATTATTGCTTCAGGATTGTGCATTTTATTTCACAGAAATCCCCAAAACCGAGTCCTTTTTTTGTCACATCCATAACTCATGTTCATTTCCCTTTTTTTATATTTTTTTCATAGACTGACATTTTTTGATGTATAGACTCTATCAACAAGGGTTCAATGAATTATAAACAGATGGTTCAATGGAATCAAAACAAATTCATTCTCTGAGCATTTTTATGTCACGTCCATAACGCTGGAATTGCCCTGAAGCAAAGAAAACATTTACACTCCTCACAGAACCCAGAGTTTACACTGAGGTCTTGAGGGATAAAAGGTTGAAGAAGCACTCAGGAGGAGTTTAGGGCTGTGGTGAATTGAGTTAAAAGGAAACACGCGGCAGGGGAGATTTCTTTATTTTGAAATAATCACTTCATGCTAAACACACACATTTGAGAAAACAAATCACACTGATGATAAACATTCACTTCCATTACATCACATCTGTAATGTGTTCACATCACACTTGCTTCCATGTGTCGTGATGGGATGTGATGTATAACGATCTTCACTGATGATGTCATTAAATGAACTCCACATACAGGTGTTCAGATGACACTGAAGGTGAATAACACGGCAAATAAAACCTCATCTATCACTCCTCATCAATCATTCTTCAGTTGAGCTGCAGGATTTTTACAGACTTTAAAAAAAACTTCTTTCTATTTTATTTGTGATCTTCATGTCACATTGAAGGAATACTTCACCCAAAAATGACAATTCTGTCATCATTTCAAATGTTTCAAACTCTTTGTTCT
>CM017910.1:23433726-23446226 GCA_008369825.1 Triplophysa tibetana | reverse complement strand
CCATTTCCTTAAAGGAACACTGCACTTTTTTTGGAAATAGGCTCAGTTTCCAACTCCCCACAGAGTTAATAAGTTGAGTTTTACCAACTTAGTCTATTCAGCCGATCTCCGGGTCTGGCGATAGCATTTTTAGCACAGCTTAGCAGAGATCGGCTGAATAGACTAAGTTGGTAAAACTCAACTTATTAACTCTGTGGGGAGTTGGAAAATGAGCCTATTTCCAAAAAAAGTGCAGTGTTCCTTTAAGACATCTGTGTTTTGTGGCTCTTGAAGCGCTGACTCCAGCTTCAGTCCACTCCTCGTGAAGCTCTGATGGCCTCTCCTGACAATCTTCTCAAGGCTGCGGTCGTCCCTGTCGCTTGTGCAGCCTTTCCTACCAAACTCTTTCCAGTCTGTCAACTCTCTATGAATATATTTTGATCAGCACTGATTCAGCCATGACCTTCTGTGACTTACCCTTCTTGTGGAGGGTGTGGAGGATTGTCAAGTCACTCCTGTTCCTCATCAACTGAACTGGCCATTCAGACTTTATCAATTCAACAAACTAATCACAGTTTTTCTGGATTGCTAACACGTGATTCATGAAACAATTCAGTATTTTCTCACAACTATAAACACATTCTCAGATCAACACACCAACATGTACAAACCACACACACAAACCGCCTCAATGTGCAAAGTTTGAAGCTTGTTCTCCTTCAGAAAACACAAACACACAATATAATGAAGTGAAGTGTCTAGATGTAAACTGTAATAACACACATTTATCCATCAGTGAACATTCAGTGTCAAAACTGATGACACACACATGAGAATGTCAGGATCATATCAACAGGAGCTCATCCTACAATCATCTACTGGACTTTATACTGACAGTAAACATACAGTCTCATCACACTACACACGTTATATCAGAGACATTTCTCTATTCTGGATCCAGTAAACTGAAGCATGTGAACACCCTCAAATCTGTGATCGTCAAGTTTATTTGTAGCATTTTTTTACTCAGAAATGACTACTTACAAAAATATTTTTTGTCAGAAGACCAAGAAATTGCAATAGTTTCCTGTATCGAAATTGGGCCAAAGGTGCAGAGGATGCCATGTTTATTTATGCAATCATATTTTGTAGTGTGTTGCATACCCAGTTTAATATATTGTTCTTTGGTTTTTGCTTGTCTTTTATCGACTTTCATCCAAGGTTATTTACAGTAACAGTTGTGTATTTTTTCCTAAAGCTCATTGTTGTATTATGCTATATCTGCACAATTTCATGTTGTATATTGTAATAGATACGGAGCTGTCAAATGACTCTTGAACCAATAAGAGCTTTCAGTAACAGTGTGTTGAATTGATGAATGTTGTAGTGTGAGTGTTTCTGAGGGTTTGTGTGTCAGGTTTGGTTTGTCAGGCAAGTGTGAAGGCTTTTGGATGGAGAGCTTCATTTTCACACCAAAATAGGATGTTGAGGGAATTTGGTGAGATGTTATGGATTTGTCTTTAGAGTTCATAGAAAAGGAGCCATCATTTCTAGAAATGTGTTTAAGCAATAAAAAAAAAAACTGTATCATCTAAGCTCTTTTTTTATTAGAACATTTTATTTTCCTAAACTGTAGTCAAAGCCATCAGAATTAAAATAAAAAGGTGTTGAAATATTTCAGCTTGTGTGCAATGAATCTAGAATATAAGAAAGTTAGATTTTTTAAATTAAATTACTAAAAATTAAAGGACTTTTCCATGATATTGTCATTCTTTGAGATGCACCTGTTTGTTGCCTAATTCCATGAAACACTTCAGATTTGACCTCTGACCCTAAAGCAACAGCTTTAGCCTGGATAAAGTTTTCTTTATTTCAAAACAATGCTGGTCATTTCCCATCCTCCTCTTTTAAAGTGTCTGTGAGCCTTCTGAAAGCAGTGTGAGTGTTTGATAAATGAGAAGTTGGAGAAGGAATGACAGCCGTGTTTCAGGATTTTTCATGTGTTCATTGAATGCATGTTAGTGAAAGCAATAAAAAAAGATTCAGATTTAGTTCAGGAGATGGTGGTCTAGTGGGTTAAAGCACTGAACTGGTAAATCAAAAGGTTGCTGGTTCGATCCCAGCAGGCACCACCAGTGTGTCCTTGAGCAAGACTATGGAGACAATACAGGGTCCTATATCTTTGCAAAAAAAAAAAAAGTTTTGCAAAAAAGAGGGTATTAGGGTATTAATAGGGTATTAAGCAAAATATTTCATCTTCGCAAATAAAACTTAAGAATCTGCAAAAGAAAAGTTAAGCACAGAGAGAAAAAATCAAGTTTAAAAAAGTAAAAATTCAGCAGCAATAATTTTGCAACACATCTTTTCCTTTGCATCGCTCCTTTAAATCCGCGTTTCAGTCAATCGCTCCTTTGCGAAACTGTTTTTTCTTTGCTCTTCACTTTTCTTTGCGCCTCGCTTTGTGTCCCTGATTTGACGTGGGGGAGGAGACAAGAGATTGGGGCGTGTACAAGCAACCTGAACCTGCCTCCCCTTACGTTCAAGTAGACTGTGGCGCGCCGACGTCATGCATGTATAAGTGCGCATGCGCATGCCTTTTTGTTTTCTTCCGTATACACGAACATGTTCTAACAACACGGGGATGGATTCAATTTCAATGTCACTAAGTGATTGAGCATGTTTTTTTTATAACAGTGCTGTCTTTGTCATAGTCACAGAGGATGTCATTAAAAAACGATAGTTTGTGATACGGGTTTACATTTGAAATGGCACGGTTTCTTTTTAATATTTTATAAAAGAGCTCTTAAACAAATTAAGGCTTGAAAATATCACAGCTAAACGTTTTTTATAATCAGTATTGTTTAGCTGTGCGTTCACAACCTGAGTACTGCTGGTTTACATCAACTGCACTTCTAATTCTAATTCATTTTTATATTGTTCTTGTTCTAAATCTCTAAATCTCTTTTTCTCACATTTTTAATCAATTTAATTGCAGTTTTATTCTTTCTTTAAATCTAATTTGTGATCTTAAATAATTGGCATTTTAAAGATACGTCTTATTTCTCTTTGTCAATCATTTTATGTAAAGCACTTTGAATTGCCCTTGTGTATGAAATGTGCTACATAAATAAACTTGCCTAAGACGCATTTACTCTATTAACAAATTGTTCAAGACAACTCGGATTTCGGGAATTCCCAGCCTCAAACCCAGAAGTAAATGTTTTACATCAATAAATGACATGAATAAAGTATCTTCTGCCCCGACGCCGTGTGATTGACAGGAATGCATTGATCTTGGACATAATATCCAAGGTCTGAGTTTACACATTCATGAGATAAAATACATGAAAACATCACCTCGTAGGTAAACAGGACACACATGCGCAATAACGTTTGCTTGACCACTTAACGTTAAGGCGCACGGGCACAAAAGCATACATGAGGTCAACATACATGACTTCACCGCGCTACAGTGTACTTGAACGTAAGGGGAGGCAGGTTCAGGTGGCTTGTACACGCCCCAATCTCTTGTCTCCTCCCCCACGTCAAATCAGGGACACAAAGCGAGGCGCAAAGAAAAGTGAAGAGCAAAGAAAAAACAGTTTCGCAAAGGAGCGATTGACTGAAACGCGGATTTAAAGGAGCGATGCAAAGGAAAAGATGTGTTGAAAAATTATTGCTGCGGAATTTTTACTTTGCTAAACTTGATTTTTTTCTCTCTGTACTTTACTTTTCTTTTGCAGATTCTTAAGTTTTACTTGCGAAGATGAAATATTTTGCTTAATACCCTATTTTTTTTTGCAAAACTTTTTTTTTTTTGCAAAGATATAGGACCCTGTATTGTCTCCATACAAGACACTTTACTCCATGTTGCTCCAGGGGGATTGTCCCTGTAATAAGTGCAATGTAAGTCGCTTTGGATAAAAGCGTCTGCCAAATGACTAAATGTAAATGTATGTAAATGAACATGTAAATGTAGTTCGTCTGCTTCACAGACTGTGACGATGTGGAGTCTTACCGGCTTTGGCATACCCAGTGCCATCAAAATAAGTTCCCATCTGTGGGTTAGCAAAGCAGGTGCCCACCCGATAACTGGAGGAGGGGTTCTCCATGTCCAACGGCAGATTTAACATCCTGAAGTTCCTGATGCAGCCGTTGATGCTGTACAACACCTGAAACACAACCCACTCACAGTTCATCAGCTTCTGTGTGTGTGTTTGTGTGTGTGTGTGTGTGTTTGTGTGTGTGTGTGTGTTTGTGTGTGTGCTCTCTGTGTGAGTGTGTGTGTGTTTGTGTGTGCTCTCTGTGTGAGTGTGTGTGAGTGTGTGTGTTTTGTGTGTGCTCTCTGTGTGAGTGTGTGCTCTCTGTGTGAGTGTGGCTCTGTGTGAGTGTGTGTGTGTTTGTGTTTGTGTGTGCTCTCTGTGTGAGTGTGTGTGAGTGTGTGTGTTTGTGTGTGCTCTCTGTGTGAGTGTGTGTGTGTTTGTGTTTGTGTGTGCTCTCTGTGTGAGTGTGTGTGTTTGTGTGTGCTCTCTGTGTGAGTGTGTGCTCTCTGTGTGAGTGTGTGCTCTCTGTGTGAGTGTGTGCTCTCTGTGTGAGTGTGTGCTCTCTGTGTGAGTGTGTGCTCTCTGTGTGAGTGTGTGCTCTCTGTGTGAGTGTGTGCTCTCTGTGTGAGTGTGTGCTCTCTGTGTGAGTGTATGTTGTGTGTTTGTGTGTGCTCTCTGTGTGAGTGTGTGCTCTCTCTGTGAGTGTGTGCTCTTTGTGTGAGTGTGTGCTCTCTCTGTGAGTGTGTGCTCTCTGTGTGAGTGTATGTGTGTGTTGTGTGTGCTCTCTCTGTGAGTGTGTGTGCTCTCTGTGTGAGTGTGTGCTCTCTGTGTGAGTGTGTGTGCTCTCTGTGTGAGTGTGTGTGCTCTCTGTGTGAGTGTGTGCTCTCTGTGTGAGTGTGTGCTCTCTGTGTGAGTGTGTGTGCTCTCTGTGAGTGTGTGCTCTCTCTGTGTGAGTGTGTGCTCTCTGTGTGAGTGTGTGTGCTCTCTGTGTGAGTGTGTGCTCTCTGTGTGAGTGTGTGCTCTCTGTGTGAGTGTGTGCTCTCTGTGTGAGTGTGTGTGCTCTCTGTGTGAGTGTGTGCTCTCTGTGTGAGTGTGTGTGCTCTCTGTGTGAGTGTGTGCTCTCTGTGTGAGTGTGTGTGCTCTCTCTGTGAGTGTGTGCTCTCTGTGTGAGTGTGTGCTCTCTGTGTGAGTGTGTGCTCTCTGTGTGAGTGTGTGTGCTCTCTGTGTGAGTGTGTGCTCTCTGTGTGAGTGTGTGCTCTCTGTGTGAGTGTGTGTGCTCTCTGTGTGAGTGTGTGCTCTCTGTGTGAGTGTGTGTGCTCTCTGTGTGAGTGTGTGCTCTCTGTGTGAGTGTGTGCTCTCTGTGTGAGTGTGTGTGCTCTCTGTGTGAGTGTGTGCTCTCTGTGTGAGTGTGTGTGCTCTCTGTGTGAGTGTGTGATCTCTCTGTGTGAGTGTGTGCTCTCTGTGTGAGTGTGTGCTCTCTGTGTGAGTGTGTGCTCTCTGTGTGAGTGTGTGCTCTCTGTGTGAGTGTGGTGTGTGTGTTTGTGTGTGTGCTCTCTGTGTGAGTGTGTGCTCTCTCTGTGAGTGTGTGCTCTTTGTGTGAGTGTGTGCTCTCTCTGTGAGTGTGTGCTCTCTGTGTGAGTGTATGTGTGTGTTTGTGTGTGCTCTCTCTGTGAGTGTGTGTGCTCTCTGTGTGAGTGTGTGCTCTCTGTGTGAGTGTGTGTGCTCTCTGTGTGAGTGTGTGCTCTCTGTGTGAGTGTGTGCTCTCTGTGTGAGTGTGTGCTCTCTGTGTGAGTGTGTGTGCTCTCTGTGAGTGTGTGCTCTCTCTGTGTGAGTGTGTGCTCTCTGTGTGAGTGTGTGTGCTCTCTGTGTGAGTGTGTGCTCTCTGTGTGAGTGTGTGCTCTCTGTGTGAGTGTGTGCTCTCTGTGTGAGTGTGTGTGCTCTCTGTGTGAGTGTGTGCTCTCTGTGTGAGTGTGTGTGCTCTCTGTGTGAGTGTGTGCTCTCTGTGTGAGTGTGTGTGCTCTCTCTGTGAGTGTGTGCTCTCTGTGTGAGTGTGTGCTCTCTGTGTGAGTGTGTGCTCTCTGTGTGAGTGTGTGTGCTCTCTGTGTGAGTGTGTGCTCTCTGTGTGAGTGTGTGCTCTCTGTGTGAGTGTGTGTGCTCTCTGTGTGAGTGTGTGCTCTCTGTGTGAGTGTGTGTGCTCTCTGTGTGAGTGTGTGCTCTCTGTGTGAGTGTGTGCTCTCTGTGTGAGTGTGTGCTCTCTGTGTGAGTGTGTGTGCTCTCTGTGTGAGTGTGTGCTCTCTCTGTGTGAGTGTGTGCTCTCTGTGTGAGTGTGTGCTCTCTGTGTGAGTGTGTGTGCTCTCTGTGTGAGTGTGTGTGCTCTCTTGTGAGTGTGTGTGCTCTCTGTGTGAGTGTGTGCTCTCTGTGTGAGTGTGTGTGCTCTCTGTGTGAGTGTGTGCTCTCTGTGTGAGTGTGTGCTCTCTGTGTGAGTGTGTGCTCTCTGTGTGAGTGTGTGCTCTCTGTGTGAGTGTGTGTGCTCTCTGTGTGTTTGTGTGCTCTCTGTGTGAGTGTGTGCTCTCTGTGTGAGTGTGTGTGCTCTCTGTGTGAGTGTGTGCTCTCTGTGTGAGTGTGTGCTCTCTGTGTGAGTGTGTGCTCTCTGTGTGAGTGTGTGCTCTCTGTGTGAGTGTGTGCTCTCTGTGTGTTTGTGTGCTCTCTCTGTGTGAGTGTGTGCTCTCTGTGTGAGTGTGTGTGCTCTCTGTGTGAGTGTGTGCTCTCTGTGTGAGTGTGTGTGCTCTCTGTGTGAGTGTGTGCTCTCTGTGTGAGTGTGTGCTCTCTGTGTGAGTGTGTGTGCTCTCTGTGTGAGTGTGTGCTCTCTGTGTGAGTGTGTGTGCTCTCTGTGTGAGTGTGTGCTCTCTGTGTGAGTGTGTGTGCTCTCTGTGTGAGTGTGTGCTCTCTGTGTGAGTGTGTGCTCTCTGTGTGAGTGTGTGCTCTCTGTGTGAGTGTGTGCTCTCTGTGTGAGTGTGTGTGCTCTCTGTGTGAGTGTGTGCTCTCTGTGTGAGTGTGTGCTCTCTGTGTGAGTGTGTGTCTCTCTGTGTGTTTGTGTGCTCTCTCTGTGTGAGTGTGTGCTCTCTGTGTGAGTGTGTGTGCTCTCTGTGTGTTTGTGTGTGCTCTCTGTGTGTTTGTGTGCTCTCTCTGTGTGAGTGTGTGCTCTCTGTGTGAGTGTGTGTGCTCTCTGTGTGAGTGTGTGCTCTCTGTGTGAGTGTGTGTGCTCTCTGTGTGAGTGTGTGCTCTCTGTGTGAGTGTGTGTTCTCTGTGTGTGAGTGTGTGCTCTCTGTGTGAGTGTGTGCTCTCTGTGTGAGTGTGTGCTCTCTGTGTGAGTGTGTGCTCTCTGTGTGAGTGTGTGTGCTCTCTGTGTGAGTGTGTGCTCTCTGTGTGAGTGTGTGCTCTCTGTGTGAGTGTGTGTGCTCTCTGTGTGAGTGTGTGTGCTCTCTGTGTGAGTGTGTGTGCTCTCTGTGTGAGTGTGTGCTCTCTGTGTGAGTGTGTGCTCTCTGTGTGAGTGTGTGTGCTCTCTGTGTGAGTGTGTGGCTCTCTGTGTGAGTGTGTGCTCTCTGTGTGAGTGTGTGCTCTCTGTGTGAGTGTGTGTGCTCTCTGTGTGTTTTGTGCTCTCTCTGTGTGAGTGTGTGCTCTCTGTGTGAGTGTGTGCTCTCTGTGTGAGTGTGTGCTCTCTGTGTGAGTGTGTGTGCTCTCTGTGTGAGTGTGTGTGCTCTCTGTGTGAGTGTGTGCTCTCTGTGTGAGTGTGTGCTCTCTGTGTGAGTGTGTGCTCTCTGTGTGAGTGTGTGCTCTCTGTGTGAGTGTGTGCTCTCTGTGTGAGTGTGTGCTCTCTGTGTGAGTGTGTGCTCTCTGTGTGAGTGTGTGTGCTCTCTGTGTGAGTGTGTGCTCTCTGTGTGAGTGTGTGCTCTCTGTGTGAGTGTGTGCTCTCTGTGTGTTTGTGTGCTCTCTCTGTGAGTGTGTGTGCTCTCTCTGTGAGTGTGTGCTCTCTGTGTGAGTGTGTGTGCTCTCTGTGTGAGTGTGTGTGTGTTTGTGTTTGTGTGTGCTCTCTCTGTGAGTGTGTGCTCTCTGTGTGAGTGTGTGTGCTCTCTGTGTGAGTGTGTGCTCTCTCTGTGAGTGTGTGCTCTCTGTGTGAGTGTGTGCTCTCTGTGTGTTTGTGTGTGCTCTGTGAGTGTGTGCTCTCTCTGTGAGTGTGTGCTCTCTGTGTGAGTGTGTGCTCTCTCTGTGAGTGTGTGCTCTCTGTGTGAGTGTGTGTGCTCTCTGTGTGAGTGTGTGTGCTCTCTGTGTGAGTGTGTGCTCTCTCTGTGAGTGTGTGCTCTCTGTGTGAGTGTGTGCTCTCTGTGTGTTTGTGTGCTCTCTCTGTGAGTGTGTGTGCTCTCTCTGTGAGTGTGTGCTCTCTGTGTGAGTGTGTGTGCTCTCTGTGTGAGTGTGTGCTCTCTGTGTGAGTGTGTGCTCTCTGTGTGCGTGTGTGCTCTCTGTGTGTGTGTGTGCTCTCTCTGTGAGTGTGTGCTCTCTGTGTGAGTGTGTGCTCTCTGTGTGAGTGTGTGCTCTCTCTGTGTGTTTGTGTGCTCTCTCTGTGTGAGGTGTGTGCTCTCTGTGTGAGTGTGTGCTCTCTGTGTGAGTGTGTGCTCTCTCTGTGTGAGTGTGTGCTCTCTCTGTGTGTTTGTGTGCTCTCTCTGTGTGAGTGTGTGCTCTCTGTGTGAGTGTGTGCTCTCTGTGGTGTGTGTGCTCTCTGTGTGAGTGTGTGCTCTCTCTGGTGTTTTGTGTGCTCTCTCTGTGTGAGTGTGTGCTCTCTCTGTGTGAGTGTGTGCTCTCTGTGTGAGTGTGTGCTCTCTGTGTTTGTGTGTGCTCTCTGTGTGAGTGTGTGCTCTCTGTGTGAGTGTGTGCTCTCTCTGTGTGTTTGTGTGCTCTCTCTGTGTGAGTGTGTGCTCTCTGTGTGAGTGTGTGCTCTCTGTGTGAGTGTGTGCTCTCTGTGTGAGTGTGTGTGCTCTCTGTGAGTGTGTGCTCTCTGTGTGAGTGTGTGCTCTCTGTGTGTTGTGTGCTCTCTCTGTGTGAGTGTGTGCTCTCTCTGTGTTTGTGTGCTCTCTCTGTGTGAGTGTGTGCTCTCTCTGTGTGTTTGTGTGCTCTCTCTTGTGAGTGTGTGCTCTCTCTGTGTGTTTGTGTGCTCTCTCTGTTGAGTGTGTGCTCTCTGTGTGAGTGTGTGCTCTCTCTGTGTGTTTGTGTGCTCTCTCTGTGTGAGTGTGTGCTCTCTCTGTGTGAGTGTGTGTGCTCTCTCTGTGTGTTTGTGTGCTCTCTCTGTGAGTGTGTGTGCTCTCTCTGTGTGTTTGTGTGCTCTCTCTGTGTGAGTGTGTGCTCTCTCTGTGTGAGTGTGTGCTCTCTCTGTGTGTTTGTGTGCTCTCTCTGTGTGAGTGTGTGCTCTCTCTGTGTGAGTGTGTGTGCTCTCTCTGTGTGTTTGTGTGCTCTCTCTGTGAGTGTGTGTGCTCTCTCTGTGTGAGTGTGTGTGCTCTCTCTGTGAGTGTGTGTGCTCTCTCTGTGTGAGTGTGTGTGCTCTCTCTGTGTGTTTGTGTGCTCTCTCTGTGTGAGTGTGTGTGCTCTCTCTGTGTGTGTGTGTGCTCTCTCTGTGTGTGTGTGCTCTCTCTGTGTGAGTGTGTGTGCTCTCTCTGTGTGTGTGTGTGCTCTCTCTGTGTGAGTGTGTGCTCTCTGTGTGAGTGTGTGCTCTCTCTGTGAGTGTGTGTGCTCTCTGTGTGAGTGTGTGTGCTCTCTGTGTGAGTGTGTGTGCTCTCTGTGTGAGTGTGTGTGCTCTCTCTGTGTGTTGTGTGCTCTCTCTGTGTGAGTGTGTGTGCTCTCTCTGTGTGTGTGTGTGCTCTCTCTGTGTGAGTGTGTGCGCTCTCTGTGTGAGTGTGTGTGCTCTCTGTGTGAGTGTGTGCTCTCTCTGTGAGTGTGTGCTCTCTGTGTGAGTGTGTGTGCTCTCTGTGTGAGTGTGTGTGCTCTCTCTGTGTGAGTGTGTGCTCTCTGTGTGAGTGTGTGTGCTCTCTGTGTGAGTGTGTGCTCTCTGTGTGTTGTGTGTGCTCTCTGTGTGAGTGTGTGCTCTCTGTGTGAGTGTGTGCTCTCTGTGTGAGTGTGTGCTCTCTCTGTGAGTGTGTGCTCTCTGTGTGAGTGTGTGCTCTCTGTGTGTTTTGTGTGTGCTCTCTCTGTGAGTGTGTGCTCTCTGTGTGTTTGTGTGCTCTCTCTGTGTGAGTGTGTGCTCTCTCTGTGTGTTTGTGTGCTCTCTCTGTGTGAGTGTGTGCTCTCTGTGTGAGTGTGTGTGCTCTCTGTGAGTGTGTGCTCTCTGTGTGAGTGTGTGCTCTCTGTGTGTTTGTGTGTGCTCTCTGTGTGAGTGTGTGTGTGTTTGTGTGTGCTCTCTGTGTGAGTGTGTGTGTGTTTGTGTTTGTGTGTGCTCTCTGTGTGAGTGTGTGTGTGTTTTTGTGTTTGTGTGTGCTCTCTCTGTGAGTGTGTGCTCTCTGTGTGAGTGTGTGCTCTCTCTGTGTGAGTGTTGCTCTCTGTGGAGTGTGTGTGCTCTCTGTGTGAGTGTGTGTGCTCTCTGTGAGTGTGTGCTCTCTGTGTGAGTGGTGTCTCTGTGTGTTGTGTGTGCTCTTGTGTGAGTGTGTGTGTGTTTGTGTGTGCTCTCTGTGTGAGTGTGTGTGTGTTTTGTGTTTGTGTGTGCTCTCTGTGTGAGTGTTGTGTGTGTTGTGTTTGTGTGTGCTCTCTCTGTGAGTGTGTGCTCTCTGTGTGAGTGTGTGTGCTCTCTGTGTGAGTATGTGCTCTCTCTTTGTGAGTGTGTGTCTCTGTGTGTGTGTGTGCTCTCTGTGTGTGGTGTGTGCTCTCTGTGTGTTTGTGTGCTCTCTCTGTGTGAGTGTGTGCTCTCTGTGTGAGTGTGTGCTCTCTCTGTGTGAGTGTGTGCTCTCTGTGGAGTGTGTGCTCTCTGTGTGTTTGTGTGCTCTCTCTGTGTGAGTGTGTGTGCTCTCTGTGTGAGTGTGTGTGCTCTCTGTGTGAGTGTGTGCTCTCTTGTGTGAGTGTGTGCTCTCTCTGTGAGTGTGTGCTCTCTGTGTGAGTGTGTGCTCTCTGTTGTTTTGTGTGTGCTCTCTCTGTGAGTGTGTGCTCTCTGTGTGTTTGTGTGCTCTCTCTGTGTGAGTGTGTGCTCTCTCTGTGTGTTGTGTGTCTCTCTGTGTGAGTGTGTGCTCTCTGTGTGAGTGTGTGTGCTCTCTGTAGGTGTGTGCTCTCTGTGTGAGTGTGTGCTCTCTGTGTGTTTGTGTGTGTGCTTCTGTGTGAGTGTGTGTGTGTTTTTGTGGGTGCTCTCTGTGTGAGTGTGTGTGTGTTTTGGTTTGTGTGTGCTCTCTGTGTGAGTGTGTGTGTTTTGTTTGTGTGTGCTCTCTGGTGTGTTTGCATGTCTGTGTGTTTCTATGTGTATGTTTGTTATGTGGTGTGTGTTTGTGTGCTGGTGTTTGTGTGTGTGCTTGTGTGTATATGTGCATGTGTATGTGGGTATGTGTGCTTGTGTGTTGTGTTTGCTTGTAGGTTTGTGTGCATGTGTGTTTGGTGTGTGTGGTGTGTGTGTGCTTGTATGTTTTGTGTGCATGTGTGTGCTTGTATGTTTGTGTGCATGTGTGTGCTTGTATGTTTGTGTGCATGTTGTGTTTGTGTGGTGTTGTGTGTGTGTGCTTGTATGTTTGTGGCATGTGTGTGCTTGTATGTTTGTGTGCATGTGTGTGCTTGTATGTTTTGTGCATGTGTGTGCTTGTATGTTTGTGTGCATGTGTGTGCTTGTATGTTTGTGTGCATGTGTGTGTGTGTGCATGTGTGTGTGTATGCTTGTATGTTTTTGTGTATGCTTGTATGTTTGTGTGTATGCTTGTGTGTTTTGTGTATGTGTGTGTGTATGCTTGTGTGTTTGTGTGCATGTGTTTTTAATGTGTGTGAGTGTGCATGTGTGTTTGTTGTGTGGGCATGTGTGTTTGTGGGTGGTGTGTGTTGGTGTGTGTACTCACAGGTCCGATGCGTTTGCTTGTGTAATTGAGAGGTAAACCCCCCACATACAACATTCCCACAACATCCAGAATACCGCTTGCTTTGGACTGATTGTGTTTCTGGAGTGACGCCCGTCAATGGTCAAAATCCCTTCTGCTTATCTCTGGCCACACGGATCTACACACACACACACACACACACACACACACACACACAGAGAGCACATGACACCGCCTCACACACACACACAGAGAAACTCTTTTCCTAGAGATCTCAGATGAACACAGATAAAACGCTGGTGAGCATCACTCCCATCATTCAGTCTTCCTGAAATCTCTTCAAAATAATGTGACTTTTTTTTCTAGAGTAATTCTTGATGAATGAAGGAGGACGCTCAAACCTTGTGCCACTTTCCATCATTGATGACACGCG